>VXBC01004207.1:712414-933091 GCA_013399945.1 Ploceus nigricollis
TTTGTTTTTTCCCCTCTAATTTTAGTTGGAGTTGAAAGGAATTCCAGACAGAATAAAACTGTAATTCATGATCTTAGATCTGCCCCTGTGGAGAGTCCTACAGATTCTGCAGTCTGAATGTCCTTCTTCTTCTCCAACTTGGGACAACCTGCCTCTGTTCTTTGTGCTGCTTTTATTTGTCAACCAGAACTCCTAATCATAGATCATAGAACCTCCTGAATTGGAATGGACACAGAAGGATCATTGAAGTCCAGCTCCTGGCCACAGACGTGTTACCCAAAGAATCACGCCACATGCCTGAGACCATTGTCCAAACGCTTCTTGAACTCTGCCAGGATTGGTGCTGTGACTGCCTCCCTGAGGAGCCTGTTCTGGTGCCCAGCCATCCTCTGGGTGAAGAACCTTTTCCTTATATCCAACCTAAACCTCCCCTTATACAACTTCAGGCCATTGGGTCCTGTCACTGGTCACCAGAGAGAACAGATAAGTGACCTCAGCCCATATGGCTTCCCTTCAAGGCCCTTCACCATCTTTGTTGCCCTCCTCTGGATGCTCTCTAATAGTTCAATATCTTTTTTATATTGTGGCACCCAAAGCTTGAGGTGAGGCTGCCTCAGCTCAGAGCAAAGCAGGACAATCCCCTCCCCTGCCCAGTTGGCCATGCTGTCCCTGATGCCCCCCAGGACAGGGTTGGCCCTCCTGGCTGCCAGGGCACTGCTGACTCATGTTCAACTTGCCATTGATCAGGACGCCCAGGGCCCTTTCTGTGGCACTGCTTTGCAGCTTCTTGTTCCCCAGTCTGTCCATACATCCAGGGTTGCCCTGTCCCACATCTAGGGCTGCCCTATCCTGCACAGCAATGCTGTTTTCCTGCTTTCCTTTCTCCACTGTAAGTGCTCCAAGTAGTGCCAGTCTAGAGTGATGCTCACTGAGGTCATGTCAGGTGATGATAGGAGTGTGAACCCATCCATTTCTGATGACTCTGGGAACTACTGGAATTTGCACAGTTTAATTATTAAAATGCTTTTAAATAAAGTAACTTCTGTTTCTTTCTAGCACTGTATATTACTTCAATTAAATGTTTTATCTTAATGAGGTACTTTTCAAACCCAAATTATTTTACTTGATGATCAAATAAACTGTTAGAGACAGAGAATAATAAATATTATAAAAACCTAATATAAATAAATATCCCCTTTAAAGCAAGCATCAGTGAAATTAAGGAAATAATTCCGTTGTAAAACTTTTGCTTACATTACATGTGGTTAAAATATGCTAATGGTTACTGTATCAAGCAGACTGAATCTGCCCTAAAAACTTGATTTAATAATTGACTTTTCTCCTCTCTTCCAACTTCTGAATTACATCAAACAGAAAGATACATAAGCCAATTCAAATGGAGTAACCATTTTCCTTGTGCAAGAAACGTGAGCTGAGCCCAAAGGAAATGTGATTTTAGTTTAAAAAGAATATTTTTAATAATTACTCTGTTGAAATTTATGCACTCTTTTTGATCTTTACTGTGCAGATTTCTGATCTATAAGACTGTCAAACAGATGACACTTTTTAAATAAATAAAAAAGAGCTAGAAGATAACAATAAAGTCACTTAACTCCAGTCTAAAGAGTAATGCCAAAAGTGAAAGGCCCCGTGACAGTCATGAACACTTGCTATGTGTCTATAAGGCAGCGGTCACAAGTTTAGGGTTGTGTATAGGCAGGATTAATTCCCTTTTGGTTAACCACACACTTTTATTAAGTAGAGGTAGTGATTTTAATTACTTCAGTTTTTAACTTTTCACGCAGTGTAAATATGAGATTTTTTAAAAAAGTATTATTTATATGTGTGGTTTGAAGTGTGGTCTGTTCTAGGGAGTGATTTGGGAATACATCTGGCGCGTTAAGGATGTTGCCATAAGAATGACATGTTCTGAACTTTGAGTTTTAGTATGACTTTTGCAGATGTGCTGGCATTGAAAGGCAGTCTCGTGATGTGACTTTGGGTGGTTTTGCTTACATTTATCACTTTTATTCCTGTTTTTTTGAGGGCACTTGTTACTTAAAATTGTCAATATTTGCATATTTTATAGTGAAATTATTAAGCTGAACATTTTTTTCATTCATGAATCTACGTGGCATGTTCTGAAACAGTTAGACACTTATCATTGGCAATGAGCATTAATTCTAGCAAAATGCTGGTCTGTTAGGACTGTGTGAGATTTCACATTTCTTTTGTACATGACTTGAGGACTTACATTATCTGAGGATAATTTTCTTGAGTTTATGCTGGTATGTTAGTGCTGAGAACATACTGCAGATCACAAGGAGGTATGCTTAAGGATGAAGGATAATTACAAATTTTAAATTTCTTTCTAGATGTGCTCTGAATGACACATCTTCTAGAGGTGTTCACAAGCTGGGAAGGTTTTTGGAAAGCTCATTTTCAACATCTCTCTGAGTTCCCTGAGATTTGCTAATTATGGTATAAAGCCATGTTGTTAGGGCCACTCTGTATGATCATCTTTATAATTAGGAAGCCTGGCTAAGCATGCAGTCACATTACAAGTAACTGCTAGAGTGAATTCAGCCAGTATCCATAATGATACGAAGCTGGTCAACCTATTTTCAAAATATATCTTACAAACAGAGATGAAACGGGGTTATTAAGCCTGTATACAGGTCATACAGGTATAGAAAATGGGAAGGAATGATTGCATTTTTTTCAAGAACAATTTGGATAAGCCTAACTTTAGAGATACTTTCAACCTTCTTTCACAAATACCAATAAAAATGAAAGTACCTTTGTTGGTTACACTATTGGAGAAGGGAGTATGATCAATAGTATTTTAGTTTAAAGGTAAACTCTGGGGACCTCCGTCTTTTTCTGTCACAATAGCATGCAGTACTTGTAAATTTATCAATTTACCAATTTATCTCATAAAATGATACATGCCTTTGATAATTAAAGTACTTGTGACACCTATGTCTATCTTAAACCCCCTGCATGAGAGTGTGCCTAGACAGTTTTGTCTGTGGTCCTGTTTGTATTGTCTTGCCCCTCTGCCATGGCAGCATTTATTTGACTGACCTCATTGTGAAGGTAATTCAGTAAACTAAACTGTACCGTTAAAAAAAATGTGAGTAAAAGGGTCACCGTATTTAGTCCTCACAAAGTTTAATTCCAGGCTGGGTTTGGTGTGTTGAAGTGGCAGGACAAGAGTAAGGCTGGGACTGCAGAAGGGAGAACAAGCATGTGGTAGGTCCCAGGAAGAAAGGTCTCTGTGGCTTTAACCGTTGTGACCCAACCCTTCATCAGGTCTCAGGGGGAAAGGCCTTTGTGTGTCCTTTGTCTTGCCCTTTGGGTGCCTTATACCTCTTATTGGCAGGATCTTTTTTGGAAGAATTCTGAAATGGATACTCAGCCTGCTTCTATAATAGCCCATGTTTATTAACTTCAGAAAATTTTGATTAATTTTTTTTATGAAGTATGAGATCTCTAGTATTGACCTTTCACTGGATGAATGACCTTAAGCTTATTGTTTCTAATTCTAAATAACAAGCATGGATTTTGAAGCCTATTTGTGTCTGCCTAATCAGTGGAAGATATCTTATTGCTGAAACATTATCTGTCTGCTTCTTACAGTTTTTAAATAAGCTGCTCACAAAATATTTACAGCTGAATCTCAATGTTCATCAATGTTTGCATTTCTGCTGACCTCTACATGCAGGAATTACAGGAATACAGGTTAGGCAAATGTTTAATTTTACTCAACTGTAACTTCTCCATCACTCAGGAAGTTGCCATAGAAAAGAATGGATTTTCAGCCTCTCTTCTAAACCATGTTATTTCCGTTTCTGCAATGAGCGCTATTTACTTTTCTTTTTGTACCTAATTAGTACTGCATTTTTGTAAACTGTCAGATATCAAGCACTTCCCTGGATGCTCATGAAGTATGCTTTTATTTACAAAATGCAGTCAGCAACTGAAGTGGTACAATAAAAATTATGTTGTATGCTTTACAAGAGGAAAAAAATCAATTTTTGTCAGCTTCCTGTCTAGTCAACAAAGAAACATAAAAGAAAGAGAGGACTGACAAGTTTGTTTCCTTTTGCGTCTGGCAAATGTTGCACACTAAAATAATATTTCCTGTGGCTATTTTGCTCTCAGGCTCCAACATTTCAATTTTTATTAAAACTGGATTTTCAAATGTCAATTTGGAAAAATACGGGTTGGAGAAAATTTTGTCTGTTTTTCATTTGGGGCAGACAAATAAATTAGAGAACATGTCGATAGCACTGGTTTTAACTTGTGACTATGTTTTAAAAATGGCAAAAGCATCCAGTTGACCGCCACATAAGTAAAAGTGAGTTCTATGGCTGAAAAATAAATTAAAAAGGAAAAAAAAAGTTGTTTGAAAATCAATCTATGTTATTATTCAGTTACTTTTTTAATACGAATTGCTCTTTAATTGATATGTTTATTTGCTGTGCAGTGTGCATTTAGAATGTCACAGTCCAGTCGCAAGTGAAAATGGTTTTTGGATCAAGGAGCTAATTTGCATTATAGTTTCTACCAGAATAAATAATGTGCTATGTTTATGTAAGGGTGGAATTCAGAGCAAGTTACAGGTTCAGGCTACAGGACTTCAGGGCAATATAAGCCACACTGATGATTTGCACTGCCTTTCTCTGAACTCCTTTATGCCATAAAGCTCTTAACTAAGAAATGAATACAACATGAGGTGTAACTATTGCAAATGTGTGTTTAATGAGACAAAGTATGAGTTTAAACCATCTAATTTGCATCTAAATCCCCTTTCCATGTAATTTTGATGTTCATTGGATGGATAAGGAAGACAGCAACATGCTGAAAGAAATCCAATCCATCCACTCCCTCTAAGCCCAATGCACACAAATGCTGTGAGCTCTTGCGAGTCATTCAAGTCATCGTTAGCTTTTATCCAATGTTGTGATACTGCTGCTCATCAGGTAGCAAAAGATGTGGTCTCCTCTCCATACCTCCTAATTCTCAGGGAAGTTTTGCTGTCCAAAGGGTGAGGCTGTGGCAAAGCTTATCGTTTCTGTTGAAGTCATGTAGAAGGGAGTCAAACTGTCATAAGCCATGGGTGTCCAAGTGTGTTTGTTCAAGACAGAGGCTGTTGTTCACTGAGGGAAATATTTTCCTGCTGCTGGCATTGTCTGTGAGGGATCTAGACCCTGCTCCAGATGTGAGGTGATGTCTCAGGGGCATTGTAGAGTCTTGCACAGCAGACTTGTGAACTGAAATAGTGATTTGGGGGTTACTTCTCACTTATCTGTCCAGCTGCTGAATGTCACATGTGTTTTGAGGGCTGGGGTTTGTTTTGGGGTCTTTTTTCCCTCCTGTTTTCTTCTCTCTAAACTCTTTCTTAAAAGATATCACCACTTGGAAAAACCCGAGTCTTTCCACTTAGCTGGTGCTTCTCAGAGAGGAATAAAGGGTCCTTTGGGATCATTTCTTTGTAACAGCAAAGGAAAGAAAAAACCCACTTCTTTGACTTCTGGTCAATCATCTTTGTGCTTCTTAACAGGAGCTGAGTCCTCACTTCTCTATTGAGCAAGGGCTTTTGTTAAACCATGAGCTTTGCGTTTAAGAGGAATATCTCTTGAAGTTGGGACTCTTCAACAGTCAGACAGACCCATATGCATCTGGATTCTTTAGATATGCAGTATATCCTTTGAAATGTAGCTTGAACTGAGTGGATTATTTCTGGGGTGTGCAGAGTCTTTAGGAGAAAAGGTGTTGGTATGTCCTGAAGAGAAAGCGGCTTGAAATCAATGGCATCCTTGATTGGAGCAAAAGACAAAATTCAGTGGCCTGTTAAGGAGCAGAGAAAGCAATACTTCCACTTATGGCTTTTTAGGAGTCCAGACAGATAAATGACTAGTGATTTGTTGCTAAAATTATCAGTGTACCTGTGAGCTAAAGTTGTAAGATGGAGCTTAAGAGAAGGTGCCCAGATAGATTGATAACTGACAATTTGTTAAAATATTTGAGAGAAAATACATGGTGTAGACTTCTGGTACTGCTTCCAGTCCAAAAATTATGGTAGTATTATAATGCAAATAGTCCAAAAACGTATTTCATTTTAGGAAATACTCTTCCAATTTTAGACCTTCCCTGTGGTGTTGCAGTTTCTAGAGCTGACTGTCTACAAGAAGTGGCTGAAATCTTTCACTAGGGCAATTAAATACAACGCGCTTTTTTTTTTTTTTTTTTTTTTCTTTCTTTCTTTCTGTAACAGTGATATTGCCATAAGATGAACCTGTTTGGAAGAACTTTGAGATCTGTAGGGAAGAAAAGTGGGTTAAGTAGGTTTATCAAATGAATTTTTGTGTATTTTGGCTGGCTGCTAATAGACTAAACATGCTACATGCTTTTTAAATCCTGTGTTTGACAAGGATGTTGAACTGCTGTGGTTACTACTGCTGTTTCCAGAATACCATAAGGCTCTTAAAATGTACAAATTAGTTGCTCGTTAACAATCTTGTGATTCGTTGTTGAGTCTATTGGCCAGAGTGAGGCCATTGTTACCCTACCTGTCTCCTCTTCCCAGTATTACTGAGGAGATGAGTGAGCTGGTGTTGTGAAGTGCAAACAATGTATTTAAAATTGTTTATATTAATTGTTACTATTTCATGATCAGAAGTTTTGAAAAAGTTGAGGCTCCTTTCAGAAGAAAAGATAACTTCACATGTTTTATTCAAGAAATAACTTGGACAGTTCTGATAAATGTTTGCAATAGAAGTTGCATATGTTCTAGTAAAATTTGCTAATCTTTAAATGCCCTGACAGAGACCTCCTGGAAAGATTTTAGTGGCAAGTTGTATATACCTGCAATATTCCATGTAGGTCAGTGGAGTCTTCCATTAAGGTTTTCCTTGCAGATGCTGCAACATTTGACAGGTATGGGCAAATCTTCCTGGTAAGGTCAGACGGGGCTGTGCGTTGCGGATGTTCTTGCTGCGCTGGTACAGCCACAGCTTCAGGGAGTGATTGCAGCACTGCTCTGTCTGCGCTGAGGAACTGCTGCCCGTGCCTGTGCAGAACCTGGCTGCAGGTCAGCCATACCCACATAAAGCCACATTGTTTCTTGAGTAATGCAAGTTCAGGCTTGGGAACTGAAGGGTAAGGAACTGCTGATGGGGAGCAAAGGACTAAGAAGGAGCAAGTGGACCCTGGTCATGCAGTGAATGTGGCATGAAGGCAGGAGGCCTCCTGGGCAAGACCTTGCCCGTGGTGATGGTGTTACCTGGAAGTGCACATAGCCTCCTCCTCCATCTGGTGATGGATCACACTGCAGGAGGGTGGTAAAAGGACATTAGGAGCTGCACAAATAGTGCTCAGGAGAAAGCCCTGCTCAGGTGGTGTGAGTTCAGGACACAGTAGTCTGTGCCTGTGCTGGACTGTGTGTCACTTGGGTTTTTCCTCTGCGCTCAAACATAGAACTCTAGTTTATCTTCTGTGCTTTTCTCACATTCTTTGGTGTGCATCCCAACTAAGAAGATATTGCTTCTCCGTTTATTTAGTCTAGGTGAGAATGGTGGGGGCTGAAGACCTCTGCTTCCCAGCACTGTGTTTTTTAAAAGCTGTTACTTCTAAATGTATTTGTTTATGTTGATGTTCATGTTTATCAGCTAACGGAAGGGAAAGCACCACTCATGGTTTTGCTGTACATATTTGCAAACTGGCTTCACTGGCTTCCTGTGTATCTCTTCTCTTCTCTTCAGGGCAAGAGAAGAGGCATCTCCTTTGTTTTTGGGTTTATGAAAATGCCTTGCTTGACAGGGACTACAGTGCAGGAGGGCTGCACCTCCCCTGCAGACTTGTTCTTTCAGTGCACTCCCCAATGTAATGGGGGCTTGCTGGGGCCAGACAAGTTTAAAGGGAAGACTCAGTGGTTGGGTGGACAGCGTGGTAGAGGTGGCCTCTCCATCAGGATCAAACCCAGCGCATCCACAGGGATGGTCCTGTGCCCTTCGTTGGCCCGTGCTGGCACAGCTCTGGGGGTGGTTGCCACCATGGCATCCATCTCTTACCTCATTCCCAATTCTGCTTAGAGAGGGTTGCTCCCTGTGAGAGGAGAGAGGGGGAGGGAATCCACCTTGGCAGTTCCCTCTCATCCTGGTTCTGCCAGGGTCCAGCCTGGGTCAGGAAAGCACTGGAAGGTGGAAGGTGCCTGGGAGGGGCTGCATTGCCTGCTGAGCTGGTGGCCACCACCGCCTCTCCCTCAGCCTCTGCCTAGTTTTGGTAGCATTGTGTTTTGCCTCCCTGCTGGAACTGTTTTGGAGCAGGCTTTCAACCACACTGAGTGCCCATACTCAGACTTATTATGGGACCCCCTGTGCTTGTGAAAATGGGGTCGTGCCCTGAAGAGCAAAGGCATAGGGGCCAGAGAAACTCTGAGACATTTCTAGAAAGCAGTGAAGCCCTGCAAGTGTGGATTTATTGAGAAGACAGCAAGAAGACGTCACCACCAGTCACCACACCATTGTAATGACACTGTTTCCATTTTACCAGGTTATGGGTAGATCCAGCCTTGTACCGCTGGCAGGTGCTGTAAGTGGTTGTGTGGATCCATCCCATAAGGCAGCAAGAAAAACAAACTTGTGTGATTTGTTTCAGAGTCCACAACCTCTCTGCCTCATGAACAAGAAAGAAGTCTGATGTTTTGTTAGCCCCCTACTTGTATTCATGGGGATTGCCAGTGCCAGTTTCACCAAGCATATGAGTTACAAGGCAGGTGGAAGGGATCCATAAGGTGCAGGACTTTTTTTGCAGTTTGCTTTGTGAGCTCCAGGGTAGTTGCATATGAGGCGGGTGGTGAACTCTGCAACAGCCATGAGGGGGTTCTGCAACAGGATTTCCTGTCCTCTCCACAGGTTTTTTTCAAGTTAGCAAGATGAGGAATGGGAGTTTCTTACCTGTATCAAATGGCTTCAGTTTGCCTGTTCACAAAGTAGAAGAGCTGAGTGACAATTGTTAACAGTGATTACCATAATCGAATTTAGTAAGGGTCGTGCCCTTTGAAATGTATTCCTGAAAGCACTTGTCACTGGGTGTTAGGAAGCTCTGGAACATGCTCTAATCCTCAGCTGTCAGTGAAGTAACACCGGTGACTGCAACACCAGAAGACTTTACTGGCACCTGGAATTTTTTTCACTTCTTTGAAAATAAAATTAAAAGTGAAGTTCTTGTATAGGAAAAGGGTGCAAAACCTACTGGATGGATTGGTAAATACAGCCTTCTCTGTTGGAGGCTGAGCAGTATCTGACAGTCCATGGAAATAGACCTGTTAGTAGATAATGCCCATGGGAGACTTTTTTAGTTTGTATTCACAAACCAGTTTTTTGCTTTGAGCTGTGCAGTATGGAGTTCTATAATGTGATATTCTGAAATTTCCCTAAGTAAGCAGATACCTTGATTGTTTCCAGAGCTTCCTGTAAAAGAATGTAGCTAGAGGAAACAGTTGTTTTAAATGTCTTTTCTGTCCAAATATGGAACAACAGGAATAACTATATTTCCTGTGAACTAACGGGAAGCCCCCTGGATTTGCATCACTTTGTGAAAACGATGTTCACATCACCAACAGGAAGGTCATATTCACAAAGCAGCCTTTAGGGTAGTCCCATGACCCTACCTCCAGGATAGACCCCTGGGGAATTTGGAAAAGAATGTAAAAAATGAGGTCCCAGCAACAAAACATTTCAGTGCCAGCAATCTGATATTCTTTTGATTAAGAAGACACAGCTCTTTGTTCAACATATTTTAAGTGAAGTACTTCCAACTGATGCTAATTTACAAAATAAATATTTTCATAAATAGTTAATTTAAAATCTACTAAATTCTGAAAATTTGCTAATATTCCTTTGAGTGACTAAAGTACACTGGAGATAGATAAGAATCTGTGGTCTGTCTGCAATTTTTGTATGAACATCCTGCATGATAATGGTACTACTAAAAACAACAACAAAACAGCCCTCCCACCAGCCAAACAGAAAAACCATGCCAAAAATATATGAACAGCTCCCTCCTGTCCCAATAGCCAGAATGATTTTTTCCCAATTGTATTTTATGGAGTTTTTCTTAAAATTAATTATCTTCTGAAAAGTGTACAAGCCTTTTCTCAGACTCACAGAGTATTCTGAGTTGGAAGGGATCCATAAGGATTATTGAGTCCAGCTCTTCATGTAAATGGCCCCATACAGGGACTGAACCCACAATCTTGGTGTTACTAGCACCATGCTCCAATCAACTGAGCTAAACTTTTAAATAAAACCAGAGCTGAATTTTTGTAATTAGTTCAAATTTTGTCATGCACAGCAATACTTCAGAAAGTGACTTGCCATTCTTTTCAGGTATTACAAATAAGTTAATTTGGAATTTGGGACTCTAAACTTAAAGTTCCCCTCAGACGAACAGGACTGCTTTACTCATGCACTGACATGCAAGTAATCATGAAGTGCCACAGTTTTCCACTGTGTAGGTTTGTTTTCATCTGGTCCAAAGCAATCCCCAGAAGATACATTAAAAGAATGGTTCTGCATTTACAGAGAGAAATAAGCGGGGACCACTTCTGCTTCCTCCTGTTACACTCATGTACATCAGCCTACAAGCAAAGAAGGTCTTAAGGAGAATGAGTGTTGTAATCCTGAAGTTTAGTGAGCATTTGGAAATTATTGGGTTGCATGTATTTCTCTTGCTTAAACACAGGCATCTGGTGCCTTCTGAAATATTCACGTAGACCAAGCAGGTATGACCAGGAACCTAGGGGAGAGCTGTTCCCTCCTGGCCTGGCAATTGAAAGCAGGTGATATCCCACAGGACATCTTGAATGGCATTGTTCTGCTGTCCTCTGTGAAGACTGGATCTGCAGAAAATTGAAATGATGCAACCAAGAACTTTAAATAGCTACTGCATGACAGAAGCTTCCAGTCACTGCTGATGAGAGCTGAACTTAATTTGGTGACCTAGAGGGTTAAAGCTTCAAAACCAATAAGTCTTCCCTTGGTTTTGGGAATTCCCTGAACAGTCATAACTGGAGTCTACCCATGATTTGCTGGGAAAAGAAATTTTAAAAAGGACATGAAGATAAGCTGCCAACTGTGGTTTGTGAAGGGTCTTTTTTGTTTGTTTTGTTTTTTAATAAAGAGAAAAATAACTCTGGAGAGGAGGAAAGACTGGGGCTTGCTGACATTAAAAAAAAAATTGTCCTTTTGTCTGCTATTTTTCTGTTTGTAGACATCTGAAATTGATGGGTTTACAAAAGACATGAGAACCGTGCTCAACTTCTGGTCTTTGCTTTAAGCCGTCAAAATGAAGGAATAGCAGATGTTCCTTTTCCTGAACCATTTTAAGAGTTGAAGTTCAGATAATCAGTCCAGAAAAACTGGCTTTGCCTCAACACCTTTAAGGAGTTATACACCTTTTTAAGGTGTGTATAACTTTTATATACCCTTTTAAGGGTGTATAACTAAATTTTGCTAATTGCTAAGACCGTACAGATTTTTTTTAATCTTCTTTGTTCTAGCTAAATGTAAATCAGGAATTTTAGCTACATTATTTTTTTTGAAGTTGTTAACAGACTGTAAAATCAGTTAGCAAAATACTAATTTTAACTGGAATACAGCAGTGATTTCCTCTAGTGGTACTTTGCACACAAAAGAGCAGTTCTGCTAATTCAGTAGTTATATCTAAAGGTTGAAGACAAGAATAGTAATACAGCCAGGGAGCTATTCTGACATTCTGGAAAGAGAAGAAAATATGAGAGGAATGCAAGATAAGTGTCTTGCAGTTGGCATCAACTCCCTATTTCTGTATTTGGTGGGATGTGAAATGTGAAGGTATTATTGATCCAGCTCTCATGTCAGCTACATGGGTTGTATGCACGTTCTCTTAGGAAGAAGTGCAGTGTCTGATACATAGGGATAAATCTCCCTTGGGCTTCCAGGAGACTGGGTTTACACAGAGGTGAAAAGTGGTTGATTTTGTGGAGAGAGGAGATTCAGACTTAAAGTTTTCACTGTCAAACAGCCATCCTATTGGCTTAGTCTTTCTTGTGTTTCAGCTTGAAACTACTATTGGAATTCAGCTCAAATTGGGGTTTAAACTAAAGCAATATAGAGTGGGAAATCTACACTGTTTAATCAGAAAACATCATCATTTCAAGCATCCCATCTAAACAGAAATTGTCATTTTATAATGAATTAATTATGAGATGAAGTAATTATGATTATTTTTACCTTTTTGAAGCACTTTGGCTATGAATTAGGTAATTTGTGAATAGTCAGAGAATTTTGATATCTGTTGTAGCCTCACCAATTCACAGGATTTTCTGTGATTTGAAAGACATTATATTTTGTGCAGGAGAAGTGCCTATGTTCCCTGGAATGAGATTTTTAACATGAACAGAGTTAAGTAATCAGGGAGAGTTTAATTAAATTTTTACCTTACAGTTGTGCTTTACAGGCTACAATGTGAACTCTGTTGATACCTGGGCAATTAGCCTGAGCTGGTGGCTGCTCAGCAACTGAAATTCAGTAAGCAGAGCCTGAGGTGATGTTGTGGGAAAGAGAGCTACATTTTGTCTTGAGAAAGGCACTTCTGTAAGAGAGTGTAGCTTCCAAGAACTGACTCTGCCTTTGTATTTTTTTGGAGATGTCTGTAGCCTCCAGAAATGGTGCATTTCCAAATATGGCAGTCGTCTCCCTCCTAGGCTGCTCATCTGGCTGTTTGCATCGTTCCTGTGCAAGTTCCAAGCAGTAGTCCTCAAATGCCAGGAAAGTAGCTGGACGTGGAAAAACAGGGCAAAACGCAACAAGTCTGTAGCTGCAATCTGACAGATGTCTTGCAGGCTGCGTTGCAGAGCAGAGTTTGTTCCATCTGCTGCAGGGAATTTTAGCAGCTTTCTCAGCTCTGTCACTGACAGGGCTTAAGACTTGTAAGGCTCAGTATGTGGGTCATGGAAGCTAGAGGTCCAGATTGGGATGCCCATTCATTAGCAGGACTTTTTTTGAACTATATGTTAATGTGATAGAAAATAGATAGGTGTCCTTTAGGCAAACACAGGCTGCATGTAGCACCTCTGTGTGTGGAGTGTCAAAGGGATGTAATCTTTTTATAGTTTAATACTGATTTGCCAGGATGATTCACTAAGCTTATCAGTTGCAGACAGTCTGGGAGAATAAAATGGAATGGAAATGCTTGTCAAGAAATGAAACAATTTGCATCACTAAAATAAGCTTCTGCTTCTGGGCAGATTTATATTTTGTGGGCGGAGTAAGATAAAATTAATGTCCTCTAATGTTACATGAGAGGCTGGCCTGTGGTGCAAGGAAGCTATGGCTATTTGAAAATTGTGAATGTACCATGCAAAATAGGGGAGGTACCTGGTGCAGTGCACCTGGCCAAAGTCTTTGGATTAGCCTGTAACTGGCTCCTAGACAAGGGATAAAGAGACTGCCTTTTCATCTACCTCTTCCCCCCACAGATTATGCTTCCTGCCCAGCACTGTTCCTTCTCTGTTTTGACACTTGGAGGACAGCAGTGATTGTTCCAAGCTCCCTGCAGTTTCTGGGGAAGGCGTTGTCTCTATGAGGATGTCTGAGAGATATGACAAAGTTATTTCTCTCTATTTGTCTCAATATGTCTAGTCATATATAGTGGGAAATCATTAAGTGGATTATTCATGTCATGAGACTGATTTAAAACCAAAGTTTAGAAAGGAACAATAATTTGCATAGTTTCAGTTTAATTGCCTTGTGATGATTCCTGTACTTGCTGTAATCATCCTTCTCTCTTCCAGCATCTCATTACTTAAGTGCCCCTTTGACCTCCTTAAAGTGACCTTTGATCCACAAGCTTCTTCCAAGTCTGGCCCTCCCATCTTCCCAGAGAAACAGAAGGAAATACTTCGTACTTCTTCCTACTATAGGCAGAGTGTTATCACGTTGCTCAGATTCTAAATGCATTTTAGTAGTTGAGGATAATGCTATTCAGCAGTGGTTGTCATCACTGGCCAACCTCCCACCCACAGAGGTGGGTTGCAGTCAGTGATAGCAGGAGATGAAGTTACTGTCAAATAAAGGCAGGGTTTTGTAGAGCAGGTGCCTGTTCTGGCATGGCAGGCTGCAGCCCTTGCCCTGAACAGGACCTTGTACAGTTGTGCTCCCTGGTGCTCCATACCTTCTTACCTTCCTCGCCTTTGGTTATTCTAATCTGAGGCATTAAAATAACAGGAAAAATTGAATATAATGAACTCATTTTTGTGGGGACAAAAAGAGGCTCGAAAGCACAAGCCCATTCTTCTGGCTATGCTAAATTTGAGAACAAAACCATACTTAAATAACAACATCGTTTTTTTTCTAAAACAGTGCATTTAAATAATAGGCTGAAGGAAATATGCAGGGATTAACTTGAAAACAGATGTTTATAATGATTCAGTGACTTATGTTAAGTACATTCCCAGACGCAATTAAAACAGACTTCTTCTGAATTTAGGGGATGTGTTGATAAAACTGATAACATTCTACATGATCCTGGAGGAGGAAGTATGAGCTGCAAGCAGGCGTCCTCCAGCTGAGATCTCATCAGGTCTAAAAAACGAAGAGAGGTCACACCAGGTCACTTCTTGTAATGGGAGACCCAATGTTTTTCCAGGCATAACCATGTCCTGCAAGGAGCAAAGCCGATTATTCAGTGGGTGGCACATTTCCCTTCTGATCCTTGCTGGGGTTGCACTGCAGAATGTCTTGGTGTTGTCTTCAGATCCAGTTCACTTTCTGCATTATACGATAAAAACGCCTTCTAATCCTGTTAATTCTCACCTTTGTGTGAATTTATAATATAACATGGTATAATAATGTAAGATTAAAAATTGTAACTATTTTTGCTTTATGTCAGTATGGAGAAAATTCTACTTCAAGAAATAAATTCAGTGGATGTACATATACAAAAAAAAGGTGTCAACGAAAGCAATAAATTTTTCAGGAGACAGCACTGTAGGTTTATTGGACAGCCTTTTTTTTTTTTAAAGTATTAAAGCCCCATTTCTCTTTGAAGCTTTAAAATAAAATGTATTTACCAAGTAAAAATGTTACTGTATTATTTAGCTTTCTGGGGTAATATTTATTGGTCTCACTGGGGGCTTTCCAAATTCAAAATGGATTAGGTGCATTTTCTTTTCATTTCCCAGCAGTACTGAGATCCCAGTAGACTGGAGCCTGCAGGTGTAGAGGGACAGGTGCCCAGCATCTGTGCTGAAAGCTGTCTCAGGGGAGGTGCTGTCCCTGACTGCTTCTGAATAATGGCCTGAAGGGGCTGCTGAAGGATCTCCTGTGCGTTGGTGGAATATTCACTGATACAGATGTTTTGCTTCTTTTCCTCATAGTTTGTTTCTGAGGGGCATGACAACAGTAAAAGCAATTGACTGCTGAGTTGCTTACCAGTTGCTTCATGACTGTGAGGAGGAAAAGTAGAGAGTAGCCCTGATGCACTTGAGGGCATCTTTGGTAACACAAAGTGACTGTAAGATTTTACCTGTGCACCAGTTAATCTGACTTGTCTCAGGTTACTGTATGGGCTTAAGCAAGTGTTCCCTGCACTGACCAGCCTTGCCTTCAGTGGGGTGCTGCTGACATCCCTGGCTCATTGCAGTATGTTTTGCCTGTCGCCTTTTGCCTGTCGTTCAAACATTTAATTCTTAATTTCTTTTATTTTCAGGGATGTTCCGGTTGTGGAAAATGTGATTGCAGTGGAGTAAAAGGGCAAAAGGTAAGTTAGCTCTGTCCATTTCATTTTCTTGCCTATTTCAACCACAGAGTATACAATCTGCTGGGAGTCAGGTGAGCCATCGGGTTCAGCGAAGGCTTGCACTGCCAGGGAGCATTGCCGAGGCCAGGCCAGTGCCATCAGCAGGGTTTCTGAGCAGCAGCCATCTCTGTGGCTGTGGTTGTAGAGGGCAGGAGGGCCAGGGCTGGGGGCAGGTGAATGTTCTCACTCTGGAGTGAAGCCCCCAGCCCAATGTGGCTGTGCCCTCTCTCCTTCCCCATTGAGTGGGATGCTAAGCCATTGCTCTCACCTTTCCCTCACCTCATCTCCAGCCTTTTCAGTGAGTAGCAGGCCTGACATCCTGACCATCTCTGGAAGCGAGGCAAGCAGTTCAGTTCAGAAATGCTCCTCTCAGCATGTCATGCAGATTGCTTTCCAGGATGGCTGTGATGCATCATAATCAATGTTCCCTGACTAGGGTTAGCCCTGGGAGGCAAAGACTTGCAGTAGGAAGAGGGAGGTTAATGATCAACTTAGATACAGAAAAATGTTGTAGGTCAAGAAAAAAAAAATTTAAAACTTTTGACAGAACCTTGCAAATGAGTTCTAAAGTTCCCATTCAGTTATATAAACATCTTGTATATAAAACAAAAAAGGCACTTTAAAGTATTCTTTTAAAGCAGTAACAGTGAAGAAAAATTACAGCGCACTTAAGCAGTCCATGAATTCCCCCTGTAAACTACCTGCTTTTGTAAATATTGTAGACATTCAACCACTCTCCTTATCTCTTCTGATTTTGCTTGTAGAGATTTTAATCAATGATGTGTTCTCTTGTGCATGCAAATGTGCTGTACATCTACATTACATTCATTCTAAATGAATGTAAACCAGTTTTATCATCTTGTGGTTGCTTTCGGTATGTGTTTCGAGGTAAGTTGTTTAGGTCACCCAGAGGAATACTTAGAAGAGATGGGGGGTTGTTTGCTTTTTTTTTGTTTTGGGGATTGTTTTGTTCTTTGAAATAAATAGACAGGTGGTGTTCTGTGTTGTCTGAAAGGCAATAGTTGCATTTTTACAGATGATGGATTTAAGAATGTCTGTTGGTGGCTTTTCTTTGGTGTTTTCCAGAACTAGGAATGTAAATTACTTAATTGGAGGCCCAAGCAAGATAATTTTCTTTGTAACAGAGCATAGATGAATTTGTGATACAGATAAAAAGTGTCAAGATCTGAAACATCATTCAGATGGAGTCTCCTTTTTTTAATGACTCATTTATGTCTGTTTAATAAAAGTCAACTGTATATTGAAAACAAATACAGCAAAGATTTGGGAAAGGTTCAAAACTCTGCATTTATTCCTTGATAGCTTGATCTTATTGTTCAGTAACAAGTACAAATGAGTCACGGTAGAATGAAGGAGACATGTTATAACCCTTTCGTTGAAAGACATCAGTTTTCAGTTCATAGAGTATGCCAGCATCTTGTAACAAGATAATTTTAAAAAATGATAGCTTGGGGAAATAAATAGTATTAAGCCTTATGCTTCATTTATTTCCAGCTGTGTTCCTGTCTGTTTGCTAGAGCTCTTGCTGGCATTTTTCATTTGCATATTCCAGAGTCTCAAAACATTCTTTTTAAAGAAATAGATATGATGATAGATGATAGAGATAGATGCTTGTCTGATATGCTAGAATCCAAAACTACCTCACGTTAATGTAG
This sequence comes from Ploceus nigricollis, assembly GCA_013399945.1. NCBI lineage: Eukaryota > Metazoa > Chordata > Aves > Passeriformes > Ploceidae > Ploceus > Ploceus nigricollis. The sequence continues at coordinate 729,940 of VXBC01004207.1, forward strand.
GCTGTTTAAAAATGTTGATGAGAGAAAAAGATCAGCCCATAGTAACAGAAGATATATTAAGTACCAGTGTGCCAGGGTACTCTCCACTCTTCCTAATGGGTTTCATCACAAATTTCTCTGACTTTATGCAGGTGTATAATGAAGTTTTCACATAATTTTAGACTTTGTAGGAAATGCATTTATTGACATTAAAGACATCTGGACAGGTGAATGTCTAGTTATACCTAGAAAATGATAGTCAAGAAAGGCATTTTAAGGTATTTTCGAATGCATTTAACATGCATGAATCTGGTTCACATCAATGTTTGCTCATTATGTTAACTCTGTTTCAAGCATACTTAAGATTTTGAAACAGAAAACAGAGTTTTATTTTTAAAAAATCTGCCCCCTGCCCTTCAGCCCTGTGTAGTTTTTTTATTCTGATTCGTGATATTTGATGTCTGTCTAGAATAAGGATAGCCTGCCTGTTGGTCCAGGCCTGGAGACAGAACCTGGTGAGGGAAAGTAAGGGGAGCATCCTTCCTGCTTGCCTCTGTAATATTTCTGTAAATGGCATTTCCGATGAATGCATTTGGATTTGAAACATGTCCCTGCTAAACGTGGTTCCCATTAACACACACATCAGTAATGGTACCTGTTACTTCAATAATCTGTGTGAATATTTCTTAATCAGAGGACAGATTAGAAAGACTGATTTTAGCCAAGATCCAGGCTAGGAAAAGGCTGCCATGCCCAGCTCCTGTGGTATCCCAGGAGACCACATAAAAACATCTGCTCTCCTCTTCTCATGCGGGAGGACACATCCACTCTACCCTCCATCATCCACAGCCAACATTCTGCCTACACTGGAAACCCTTTTGATCTGGCTTCCATGTCATGCAGAAGTGCACAAATGCTGAAGGGCCTTTTCCAATCCACCCACACTCTTCAGCAATCCACCCACATACTTCACTGCCATGGGAGCTCCGGGAGCTGCGGAAGTGGGTGCTGGGTTTACTCTTTAATGCCTTAATTATTAACATCTGGAGAGATATTTCCTACCGTAGTGTGGGAAGAAGTTCCAGACCCAGAAGTTCCAGACTGGAGTTCAATTAAAATTCATTTGGCCAAATAATCATATTCATGATCTCATCAGAAAAAGTGCTGAAAATGGTATTTGACTTAAAAGCTGTGAAATGCCCAGGAAATCGTACCCAAGAGCATTTCAGACATGGAAGAGTAAATCACATTGCCATATTTTTCTCTCTGCTTTGAGAATAATTTCATCAATATGATGGCCATATTTAGAGTACATTTAAAATGTTCTCTCACCCGACTGTTTCCATGAAAATTGCATTTCTATGCCAAACTCCTTTAACATGACTCATATGTTATCAAGGGCATATAATTGACAAACTCTAAGGGTTTTCATCCCTTTCAGAAAATTCAGAAAGTGAATGTAATTGCAACAGATGGCCTTTATCCTATAAAGCCTTTATTATTACACTGAACATCAAACTGTTGTTTTAAGCCATATAATGTCAAATATCACATATTTGCCAAACAAAAGGTACAGAAATTTTAGAAAAACATAATATTGCTAAAATAATAAATAATATCTTACTGCTTTCCATTAGAGAGATTAGCCCAAAACATCTTCATTTATTACCTCATACTTTTTATTTGGTTTTCTGCATAATAACTTGACTGTTCTCTTAAACCTCACTGAAGTGTGAGATCTGTTTAAACTGATTAGAGTTTTGAATGCTTGCCTGCATTTTATTGAGCTACTCAGAGGAAGACTGAAGCTATGTTTTCTCTTTTATGCCTACCTAGATTTTGAGAACAATTTCAAGCAGCTGTCAAGATAAGAAGTGCGTGCGTGCAGAAAAAGCATGTTAAGCATTTAATTACCATTCAGAACAAAGACTGCACAGAGATGAGTAAAAGTCTCCATGCACTGACTTTTTCTAAAAATGTTCCTTCTCTCATTCATGACCATTTGCACTACTTTTACTCTGTATCAGAAACATGTGTAAATGGATGCAGCACTGGAACCTTGCTGTAAGTAATACAGAATGATTAATCTTCTTAGACTTATGAAGTTAGAATGCACTGAAGTATAAATCCTCATTCTTTAGTATAAGTATTTTATGATGATTTCACTGTCTCAGCATTACCCACTGAAAGTTGAAGTCAACAAGAATATCAAACATGCTTTTGATACATGAGCATGAAGTATTGCAATTAAAAAAAAATCTTTGCTAAGTAGAAGATAAGAATAGAATTAACTCTTAATGTAACTGCTTTATTGTTTGAAAGTAGGAAAACTTGAGCAAATAATTTTATTTTGGCATATATTTGTTTCCCTTATTCTGAGACTGTGTCTGTATTATTATACCCACATAAATTTGAATTCTCTGTTTGCCTTGGTGGGTGCATCACCCCTGTCTGGATTGACCATGCTGCAGAAGTACACAGGCTGGCTTTGCTTAAGGTATTTTGGATCTGGAAGCCAGGTAGCTCTGACTTAGACTGAGAGTCAGTGGGACATCTCTGGAGTTCCCCATCAACAGGAGCAGAGACCAGTGTTTTCTCTTCTGCACACCTCTACAGCCTTAAAAATCACAGATGATTTTGGTGTCTGCAGGGGATTGTGCTTCTACCTTTGCTCTGTGTAATGAAGAGCTGACTGTGTCCCTGCAGTTTACCAGACTGGAAGGACCTTTGAGGGTTTTCTGTAATTTTACATATCCAAAGATAGAACAAAAATATTTCTAATATTGATGATTTAACACAATATAAACCCCCTTTGTTGTAGAGAGGCCCTGGCAGTCAGTGGGAAGATAACTATTAAGTATTTTGAGTTTCCTTGAAAATATATCAGAGGCAACAAGTCAGTTCCTTTAGTGGAGCAAATCAGTAATCATTAGACCTATCTTTTCACAGTCAACTTTTATTAGACTTTTTAAAATCAAGAATGTTAATTTTTTAAATCACTGTTCATTGACACTGCTTGGTTTTAGTAAGCACTGCTTAGTGTTCCTATTTAAGTCCCCTGAGAACAAGAGGACACAGTCTTAAGCTGCACCAAGGGAAATATAGGTTGGAAATTAGGAAGAAGTTTTTTGCTGGAAGAGTGATAAAATACTGGAATTGTCTGCCCAGGGAGGTGGTGGAGTCACCATCCCTGGATGTGTTTAAAAAAAGATTTAATGTGGCACTCGGTGCCATGATTTAGTTGAGGTGTTAGGACATGGGTTGGATTTGATGCTTGAACGTCTCTTCCAACCTTGTGATTCTGTGATTCTGTGAAGTAGCTGCTGTAGGAACTTTGTGTCCAGCACCAGTTTATGCCTGAGTTGGAAAGACCTTGAACTGGGGACACTAAGGAAACTACAACCAAATAATGTACTCTGGAGACGGCCATAAAGTTGGAAAGAGGGGTGACAGGCAAGGTGGGAGGCAAAATGTGTCTGCAGTCTGGAAAGGGCTAATAGATAACATGAAATCATCTAATTTTGCCTGAAAGGGCAGACTCAGAAGACAGTAATAAAATAAGCAAAGATACTGATCAGCTGCAGATCTGATGTTCTGCAGTTCATATTTATGAACTTGTGATTCATAAATATTTTTGAAAGTCAGGATATCGTCACAACGTTTTTTGTCAATTCTGCTTTGACAGTAGTATATTTTTATTGATTTATCCTTTACTATGAGAAAAATAATCTTTTAAATTCAAATCAGGGAAAAAGAACATCATGTTTCATGAAGAGGGCTGCTATTCTTGAAAAGAGCAAAACATCAAACAACTTTGAATAATATTGACTGCAATATGCTAAATGTTGAAGTTTTCTACTCTTTCCCTGCTGTCAGACCAAACTACTTAGTGGCACCTGAAACTATCAGCTTTTCTTAGTTTTAAATAGTTACAGGAACCATTTGTCCCAATTGTCTCTGGCAACATTTTCTATGTTAAGATATATTTTTGCACTCAGTACAGTGGGTATCTTTGGTTAATACAAACCAGTGGATTACACTGATCAATTTATCTCTATGGAAAGAGGGCTATAAAAGCAGTAGTATTATATGCTGAGACATGCTCATATTTAGTTTTCAGAGCTGTCTTCTGAAAGTATTCACAAAGCAATATTTCATTTGGCACAATATGACCTTTTAAGCAGCTGTTGCTCGATGCACTATCTTTGATTTTAAGGGTGTTGGCACAATGAGCTCAGGCTCTATTCTTCATGGAATAAAACAAGCTCAAAGGGCTTAATTTTAAATTTGTACAACAACTGTTAGTGTATGCCTTCATTATGGTTTCTTGAAGGATTGCAGGGCCTTAGCTTGATCTGAAGTATGTGAGCCTCCAATGAATTAGTCAAATTTCCCCAGTGTGAGATCAGAATAAGATATGAAAAGATGTGTAAGATCTCTGCTCCTCTGAAATCTTCATGCTCAGGAAGTGGAGCTGCCCAGTGCCTGTGCAATACCTGTACATAGCTTGAAATCTTCCCAGATTTAAAATTGTGTCCATACAGGGTCAATATCTACTGACTAGATACTGATTATAAAACTTCTGTCCTGTGCAGTTTTTCAGTATCTGGTCTAATTGCCCACTAAAACTCTGTGATGCTGCAGGGGTTTGTTGGTGTAACTTAGGAGTCTGGGACAGCAAACCCTGGGGTATGGCAGTAGCTGCATTTTGTAATTAATCCTTCAAGTTTTTTTAAATCATTCTGCTCTTCAATTTATATTGTATTTGCTGGGGGTCTCAGACCAAGACAGACATTAAAATAGACAGTTCTGTGATATGTCAGTTCCCACACAAGAATTTAATCCTTGATGCACTTAATAATCAGTTTCTATGTACATTTTCTCTATAGCAATGTCCACAAGAAGTGACCTGAGTGTATATAATTATCACTAGGGAACCACAGTGATATGGTATGCCTTCTTAAATCACTTTCTGGTCTCTCTAGCCAAGAGCAAAAAGTAGTTTGGGAATTTTTTTTTTTTTTTAATCTCATACCTCATGGTAGTTAGTTGTTTGTTTCCTTTCTCTCGGCTACTTCTTATTTCAGATTTTAGACTTATGCTTTCAGAGAAAGGTCATAACTAAGATTAGTGACTGAAAACATCTGGCCATATGATGTTGGCCTTCAGAAAAGCAGATCTGGATTTTCTCAAAGTTTGGATTTCATTAAGGAAGGGTAAAAAGCCAAATTTTATACAAAGTTCTCAAAATCACTTTCAGCAGAAGCAATAGCAAAGCTTGTAACAGTATATGCCTGAAAGGAGACAGAACACTAAGAAGCAGCATGAAAGTGGGATTTTCAAAGAGGAAACCTGAAGCAGCTGCTAAAGAAGTGATAGTGGAGTACTTTATCACACAGGGAAGTTTCTAACCTGCTGGGGAACATACTTAGTTCAGCCACAAAAGAAGAGTAATATCACAGTAGAAGCAAAGACAGTTGGGAAACTTTATTTAAGAGATGTTGAGGAGGATTTACATTTCTTTTCAAGTAACTACAACACCTGAGAAAGGGCTACAGAACAGTTAATTGAACTATTGATAACATAGCAAAGAGAGTTCAATTAAATGATGAAAATAATGACTAGCTTTCAGTAATAGATAAAGTGTTCTCTTATATAATCTTTAACAGCAAAAGAAACGCAACATCAAGGTAAAGCCAAGGGAAAAGAAACTTTGACTCCTGTCTGGAAAATCATGTTTTTATCTCTTAGAATATTTAAAAGTGATTAGAACGGCAAAATGTACTCATAAATTTTGTAGCTCTTAAAGAAAGCATGTGACAGCTTCCACCGAAGTTCATCTGGAACATTTTTAAATGTATTGATATGCCAACAAAAATAATTCTCACCAAGGCTTGTGTCAAAGTTCAGTGTGCACAGTGTACTGAGCTGAGTGAGCGCAGTCACCAGCATCAAATGGGGTGTTCTGTCACTCTTTTCTCACTGACTGTAAACAGATGCAACAAAAGCATTTCATGGCTAGTTAGCAGAATACTTAAAGCCGTGAGGGGGTTTGCTAACCCTTAATTTTGTTAAGTTTGCTCGAATGCGAAGCAAAGACTGAAAGACGATGCAGAACTGCAAAAGAAATGGTTTTAAGTGGTGGTGATGGAGAGGAGGGACTCTGGTACAGAGGAGCAGTCTAAAATGCCCTCTGGCTCCAATGTCAGTAGTTAGGTGAAATAGAGGGAGGAATACCAAAGGCTTGTATAGTGAGCAATGAAGCCAGTGCTGCCTCCATCTGTATTGCAGCGCCTTTAATGGGATAGTGAGTTAGGATGTGATCGCAACACCTCAACGCAAACTTCGTTTCTGTCTGAAACTGTGGAAATAGGGGCTGGAAATCCAGCAAAGACACATTCAGCCCCGTGAAATTCCTACAAAAGGATCTCCGTAGGAAGTTCTAGTATTAAATGCAGTGAAATCAGTGTCAAGGAAGGAGAACTGAGTGACACCGTTTCTCTTATCAAAAAAAGGGGAAAGATAGTGTTTGTGAAACTCTCCAGAGTATAAGCTTTAGATTGCAAAACTGCCTTTGCCCGCTCTCTGTCACTGGGCTCCATTCAGGAAGAGCGGGAGAGGGGCGCGAGGGCAGGGCTGTGCCCTGGGGCTGGCAGTGTCCCAGGAGCCTGGCTGTGTCACTTCCCCGCGGGGTCCTCTGGGTGGCAGTCAGACATTACGGATGTCGTTTATTCTGACCCGCCTCTTTACGGGTCCTTGTCCTTTTTTTTTGGTCAGAAAAACCTTAAAGCCACCTGCTGACCAATACACGAACTTCAGGTTGACACTTACTGACAAAGATACTGACATCCTCTACAATGTCACAGTAACAAAGATACTTGTTTTCATTATTGTTAATAATTATTGCATCTTTGTTAACTTTATTGACTTAGGCTGAACAACCCTGGAGGTATTACAAAAATGTATATTGTTGTGTCTGTTTTACAGTGGATCTGATTGAGTCAAGAGACAATAAAGTGAAGCGTCAACTGATTGACACTTTTGAGGCACAACGTTTTCTGCCTTGTGATAGTTACATGATTAAAAGTCAGAAGCCAGAATATTTCCTCTATTTTGTGGAAGGATATTTTACTCCTATGGAACTTTCAAAATGTTTAAAGCTTTAGAAATGCCATTTCCAACCTCCCCCAAAAAGCAGCTAGACTAGCACTGTCTCAAATAGTACTGTCTGTCGCATGCCCTCAAAGATATGAGTACCTCATTATGAGAACTTTATTACAGTCCGTACTGTCTAGGACCAGCTGCCCATGTTTTTACTATTTATGGAAGAGATTATTTTCTGTAAATATGTCCATGACGAACCTTTGGCAAGAGAATAAAACTTGCATGTAACGTCACATTTCATTCCCGGTCTAGGATCTGAACAAAAATAAATTAAAAACCCAGAGAAGTTTAAGACCCTTTTTTCCCCCTACTGTTTCATCTTTAAATGTGAGACTTTAAACAATGCCAAATGCAAACAAATGCTAAATAATTTTCATTAATGAAGTAGGAAGGGTGTGGAGCATTTTTACCCCTTATATTCTTGGACCTTCAACACTGGAAGTGATTTAATACAATGTGTAATAAAACAAAGGAAGAGTTACTCAGACCTAATGTGTTCAACAGATGATTAGAAGGGGTGGGAAATATAGCACCCTTTTGATTCAACCTGTATGCAGGTGATAGAACTTCCTTTTTCTTTTTACAGTGCAAACACATTTGTCCTTCAAACATCCTCTTCCCTTATGGTTCTTTGAGGTTCTTGTCTTCCCCTGAGTGACTCTAGCTGATGAGGAGAGGCTCCTTGACCGATGTGCAATAAAAGATTTAAAAAATAAAATAAAATTGGAGAACCTTGTGTGCCTTTATAAAAAGGTTTGTGTGACTTCCTTCTGAAACATCATAAGCTGTGTTATTGTGTTGGGCTTTTTTTCCTTTTTTTTAAATCAAGAAAATTTTAAACATAAAGACAATGAATCACATACTTTGGTGTTAAACTGCCAAACTCTGTGTAGGCAGACTTCCACAGCTGAAGATAAAATTTTGCTGCTGTCAGTTGTCTTCTTCTCTCTCATTTTCTATTTCTGTACTTCATGTACCATGCTCTCAATCATGCTATGAATAAATATGTACCTCCTCAGCGTCCCAGCTACTTCTGGATCTGTAACATTTATCTATGCTGGAATGCAATATCACACAAAGCATACATGAACCAAAGATGTGCAAATATAAGGAATATTGAGAGCTTAAGGTAAGAGTGTACATGGCTCAAGAAGTCCTAAAATATGAACTTTGGGCAGCTGCATTGAAAAAAATCTGACTACTACATTTGGAAAATGAGGAATAACTATGGGTCAAGGAAGGAGAGGAATTGCACCAAGGAGACTTCTAAATTATGTAGAGAGAGGCTCTTACTTATATTTGGTTTAACTGAAATTGTATTATGTTGATAGGGAACCAGTTGCTTAGCACCAATTAAATTATATCCATGATTGGCTTTTGAATGTTAATTTTACTTCACTCATTTTACTTCTTATTCAGCTTCTGAATTTCTTTGAGACACACTGTATATCCATGTACTTGCACACCAGCTAAGCACATAGATACTGATATGTAGGGGAAAGGATAATCAAAGATTGTTATTTCTATTTTTATACTCCTGGGAAACACTTAGCAGCTTCCTGAGGAATGTTCTGTGCAGCCATGAGGTGCCACAGAAATATGCTTTTGCTCTAAGCAGTCTTTAGTATTTAGGAGGCAGAGGCCCAGGCTCAACCCCTGAACCTTAAACCTGAAAAGCCCTCTAATTAAATGTTTATATCAATGGAGTCACTATTGGAGGTTTGGGCTCATCTTGTATCAAGCTGCAGAGGTTCCTCAGTGTTGTAAATTCATGATCCTTTAGAAAGGATACTTTCATATTCGGAAGAATAATCCTGTCAGGGAGTGAAAAAACAGAGTGAGATTTGGTGATCAGGGTGCCTGCCCCATGGTATATGAACCTATATAGGTTCCTGTAAATTAAGGCTACAGCACTGGCTTTTGCACCATAAATGGGTGCTTCCCAGTGTCCTCCCCTCAAAATGCAGCCTGAGAGCTCATTTGGCTGTGGCACTGAAGGAGTCCCACAGGCAAGAGTCACTGGGGAGGGAGCAAAGGGAGAAGGAGATGCAGAATGAACACCATGGCAAAGATAGAACAGCCCTGGTGGTGCTTGAAGTTGTTCAGGGCCTCAGCCAGCCTGACTGTGGAGCTGTGCAGGCGATGTGAAACTGTCATGGCTGCTCCTTCTGCTAGTCATGCCAAAAATGCTGCACTCATGTTTCCATGGGACTGAGTTCTTTCAGATGCTCTCTGGCAATCCTGATTTTGCTGACTCTCCCCGCCCCTCCTCTGCCTTAGCCCCTTTTCAATTCCACATACTGTCAGGAACTCAGCCCCAAAACTTCTGGGTGAGCCAAGGTCTTTACAGAGCTCCTACACAGATTCTTTGCATGTCTGCAGAGTTATGTTTGTGTAATTAATTACTTGTTACTTGTGTGGCTCCAGAATTGTATAGCTATGGTGCAGATAGATTCTGCTGAAGAATGTGCAGTGGGAATTTTGTAATGTTAAACATGCTCAGTGCATTTGAGGACACATGTCCTGTAAGCATATAGCAGTAATTCTGCTTGACTGATATCCACTTCACACTTTCAATAAAATACTGAAAATGCTAAGTGCAGCTGAGGACAAACAGATGACATTTATTGTACATGTTTATTTTATTCCTGAAATATATTCAGGGCCAGTGCTCCCTCTGGTGGTTAAAATTACCATTTTAATAAAGAATTGGCTATTCTCTGTGTCTTCTCTAATGTATCACTGAGTAACACTGAGCCAATTACGATTCTCTAACACATGTTTAAAAGAGTGTGGAGAGAAACACTGCGCCTTGAGAGCGTTGCTCAGGTCGCACAGTGCTGTTTCCCACTGTGGGCTGTAATTACTGGTCTAACACCCTGGAGCCAATTCACTGAGTGCTCTCGGTTACATCAGCTGAAGGAACAAGTACAGAGCCTGTGTTCACCTCTCACGTGGCTGGGGTTAATCTGGGTAGAAACCATGTAGTGCATTGCAAGGCTGTTGTCCATTGCTGTGAGGTCACACAGGAGCATCAAGGTGTGATGACTGTTTTGAATGGCAGGTTTTCCTGTTAACAGTCAGGCTCTTTTTTTACTCTGTTTGGAAACTGCTTTGTCAGTTTTCATCTTGAAACAGTTGCATTTCTTTGCCAAATATGCCCTTGGTAGAATTTCAGTTCAATGAATGTTAACTTTTGGGAACAGGATAGCACGTGCGTTTGTGGGAAGAGTTCTGAGTTTATAACAGGTTGGAGTCAGCAGTGACAGTGGTCTGAGGACAGCCCTCTGGCAGGGCCAAGGATTTGCTGGCTCCCAGCTCAGTTTCCCTTGCAGTGAAGGCACAGCTGAGGAGCTGTGGTGGAGGAGCTCCAGCAAACCCCACTGCGCTGGTGTGAGAAGCTGCTCTTGCTGCCATTCCACCTCATGTCCTTGTGTCCTGCTGTGTCCTCCTCACATGGGCTTTGGCAGCTGCCTGGCCACCTGGTGAACTCCTCAGCTCACAGAGGCCAGACCAAGCTCACTCACTAAAGAAAAGGGAGTAAATTTAGTGAGCTGAACTGGCTGAGGGAATCATACCAGGTGGTGTAAAGAAGGGTGAGGTAGCTACATCCCTTTAAAAGGAGAAGAGCCACCTTTGCTGGGTAGATCAGTTTATTAGTTGCCTTGCGACATCTTTCCCTAAGACTGAGTTGTATGCCTTCTCAGCTGAGGGACAGACACGTGTCTGTCCTGCTGTTTCAGCTGCTGGGGGATCTCTGGCAGAGGCAAATGTTAAGAAATTAAGCATCTTTCAAATGGCTTTGGGAAGATCTACACATTGTTATTCACCATGTGCCTGAGTCTCTGGAGAGCCTGAGAACATCATATTTGTACAGACACAGACACCCTGTGAGCCCACACTTTGGGAAGCAGTTGATTTATATCCATTTTACCAGTCTCTTAAGCCTGAAACCTCCCAGTCCAGCAGTCCCTAGGCAAAGTAATAGGGGAACTAATTTATAATGGGGTGGTGATTATTTCCTCCCACTCAGCCCTTGATATATTACAGCTGAATCTTCTGAAATTACTTTCTTTATGTGACTCTCTTGCTTAGCAGTCTGCAGTTGTTCCATGTGCCAAACAGCATTTCATGGCTAATTTGGAAGGGTAGGTGTCAGAAAAAAAACCCATCAGCTCATACAGTTAAGCTCTTAACAGGTTCATGTCTGTTTAGAAGTCCATTCAATTTTAATTTGAACTACCTAATGCAAAGGCATTTCACAAAAGCTGAGCTAACACAGACATTTTGCTTATTAAATGAGTGCAGTGGTGACTGAACACTTGCTGTCTTTTTACGTAGCACCTGCACATTTTCAGCAGTTGAGTGGCAGAATATTCATTTTTTTGAGCTGAGTAATGTGTTCTACTTTGTGCTTTCTGACAGCTTGCATTGAATCAGCAGAGGTACAGATGACATGGTTACATCTGTTTTAATTTTTGAGTCTCATGAATTGATTTGTAAGAAGCAGAAGCTCTTTCAATATTACTTGCCAAGATTTTGCAGCTGTGAATATTGGAACTTGAACAATACATAACCCTTGCAGTCAGAGTCTCATGCTCTTCATGCATCACAGCTAGAAATCTCAGTGCTGAGTAAAAAATAAGTGGGGTAGCAGTGATGACCTGGTGCTTGCCAATTTATGCAGTGTATGTGCTTAATGAGTTGCAGCATAAATGTAGCACAAGCACTTACTCTTGGGCTGTTTGGCTGGAATATTGAATGAAGAAAGGAACAGGCAGGCAAGCAGGGGAAGGATGCAACAGATCAAGTGTTTCCTTGCAAGGTCAAGGCATCTTCAGGACATGCTTATGTCTGTTCTGTACAGCATAATAAGTGATAGCTTCATCTGATCTTGAAGTTCCAAGTAAGCCGCTTTAGGCAGGAAAGCAGCAGTGTAACTGTTGTTACCTCAGGGATCTGTGGGGTCTGATCTACTCAGTGACATTAGGATACCCTTCAGTCATATGACTTTACAGTTTAAGGAATGTGGAGTTTCTGTACTCTCTTGTTCAGTGTAGATACTCTGACAGAATTTTACTGTATTTTGTGTAATATCACTGATGCAAAAAAAATATGATGGAAGTTTGTACTAACTCAAACAAGAGTATTGAAGTAAAAGCTTTATTCATTAGTCCTTACAAATGCTGGCACCATTAGTTTTCTAAGGCTGTTCTACAAAGAGGAAGACTGATACCTGAACTGAAGAAAGGGACTGGAACTCAGGAGACATCCCTAGGTCTCTTACTGGGTCTTGATGGAATAGGTTGCCCTAACTTATCTGACTGCCCATGGGTGGCATGGAGGAGTTAAATCCCATTAATTGTGTAGCCTAAAACTGCAGAAATTTGGACTTCTTACACAATCCTTAGTTTGGACTATTTAACCTGAGCTTACTTTGCAGTAAAATCAAATGGGAAGGCAGAGTAGAGGGAGAGGTGTTTGCAGTAAGTCCATGATTCCCTGTTAGAATAAGCAGCCAAGGTGGCCGGTTGCATGCAGAGAGGGATCTGGCAGCTCTCACATGTGCAGTCTCTTTTATGTTTCCTTACTTCACTCTTGCAAAAAGATGAGCTCAGTTCCAGTAAGAGAAATCATGAATCTGCGGGCTTTGGGGTAGTACAGACCTCCATGTGCTCAGGAATTATATTTTCCAGGCCTTGGAACATCCAGTACCTTGACTGGGTGTCCAGAAGTTCTGGACAAATAGCCAGTTGTTTTTCTTCTTGGCCTAACAGTTTAAGTCGGGAAAATAAAAATGTTTCCAGGGAAACCTGAATGTATCTTAGCTCAAAGTGACTTGTTATGCTCCTCCAGCTGTTTTACCCCTCACGCAGGGCAGCCTGGAAGGTTGAAGATAGCCTTAAGGGAATTGACTATAGTTGCCTTAGAAGTTGCAAGTTTTTATACATTATAAAATTATACATTATAATACATTATAAGCCTTTAGGTGACCTCCTTGGCCAGCTGAAGCAGTCATTCCCTTAGTAGGTGATTTACAGGCAAGTTAAGGCAGTTTTACAGTTCCAGAATGGTCTAAGGGAGCCTTAGACCAAGTGGAAATCTGATCTGTAAACCTGTTTTACCTTTCCTTGAGAATGGAGGAAAGACTATTTTTCTGTGTTGCAGGGCTCAAAGTGTAGTGAAAGCCTCAGGGGCAGAACTTCTGAGTGCAGAACGTGTCAGCCGTGTCACACATTACCAGTGTGAGTCACCTGTGTTACACATGAGGCATATTTCTCTGTGGCTGTCAAAACAATATTGTTTTCTTCTCATTTGCACATGTTGTACATTCCTTCAGCAGTGGAAAACCCTCTTGTATGTACTTGAGTGTCTTCTTCTTTCTTAGTCCATCTCACAGCAGGTCATGAGAGGAAGTGCCCAGGGTTCAGTATGAAATTCTGGTCTGAATGACGTAACAACCGGTTTTGTAGAAGTACGCTTGTGACAGCAGTGCAAATTAGCCAGTCAAAGTATGGGTTTATGTTAAATTCTTTTACTTTACAGATGCATTTCAGATTGTTAATTATTTCAACATTCATTCAGAGACCTCCATCATGATGCGTTCTTCCTTCAAATATTTTTCAAAACTATTTTAGTTACTTTAGAACTTGGACTTTGTACCTCTACAGCTGACCTAGAAACATATTTCTCCAGCTGTTCTGATGTTTGCTTTGTTTTGCTTTGTTTTCTCGTCTAGCACACTGCTTCAGATTTGGCTCAAACTAAATAAAGAATTTCAAACCATGATAAAAAATATTGGGAATTAAATAGAAGAGGTCATGCCATTTCAGCACTTCAAGGAAAAAAATGAGTGTTTGCCTCAGAAAGTACTCTTTTACTGAAAAAATTTATTTTTGTGGGAAGACGGAGAGGAGAAGCAGCAGGATAATTTTTTTCTATCAGGAATTTTAAATAAGTGAATGTTATTTTGATTTTACTTTCTTGTGCTCTTATCATCTCCATTAGAGCTTTCTCTCTCCCTCTTTGGCCCTGGTCTTCATGCCCATCAATAATGTCCCTTTCCACTTGTCTCTTCATTTTAACAAAATCATGGACAAGGAACTAAAAAACAACATCAACCCAGTAACTGCACAAATCTTCCAATTCCTCTCATCTTCTGACACTATGGCACCATAGCACCGTGTCTGTTGGTTATCACTCAGTTTCCTCTGTCTGCATGTCATAACTTTTTCTTTGCAAGATGCCTGTTGTACTTCCTGGACAAATGAGCTCTCCAAGACTCAGATGTTCTCATGTGTGCTCAGTCCTCAGATGACCTCTAAGTAGCCAGCATATTTCTGGGAATCTTTGTCCTCAGCAAACAGGATAAAAGTTTATTTTTAATCACCATCCTAAAATAAAATACTAAATTGGTTGTTAATTACAAGTTGCAATTTTGTCTCTCTCTGTTTTGCTGAAAATCCTTAAGTCTCTATACTGTCCTTTTATGTGTTTTGAACATTGTTAATTTTCTTTTTGCAATCCTTTGAAAATTGCTGTGTTTTGAGTTTCTCAAGCAGGTGCCATGTTTTTAGTTGTTTTCCAAACTTGTAAAACTTCTTTTCACAGTTTCACACTAACCTTTTATTCATCATATTCCCAGAGTTTTTGACAGTATGAAGTGTTTCTGCTTGTTTCACATCAGACCTGGAAAGGGTAACTGTTATTTCCTGCATGGAACCAGTGGCTTTTGATTTGCTTGATTTGCTGTTTCCAGGAATTGACATGCATAAGTTTTTCCCCCTCTCCCTGTGTGTAGATTTTGCATCCTTTATTCAGATAGTGTTCCTCTTGGTTTCACTGGGAGTCCAAATATAGTTGAATGTATAATAGCTGCAATATTGATCTAGAGTGTGGATAGGTTTTCTGCCTCTAGATTTATCTGATTTAAATACATTTGGAGTTGTAGGGAGAGGGACAGCACAGGTGTCCCATACAGCATTAAAACAGAATCAAAAGATGACACATATACAAATACAATTTTCAGCTTCTTAGGAAGATCCTGTATTTCGAAACACCCTCTCTCTGAATGACCCTGAAATTCAAGTGTAAGTGACAAACCTGGTCTCCAAAACCTGCTGTTGTGAGTGGTGTATAAGAAGAGTGGTATTTACCATTCATACACTAGTTGACCAAACAGTGATATTTGTGCTTTTCAGAAATTTAGTTGCTGATTTGGGCTGTTAGATTTTCTGCTGGGACTTAGCAGCACCTCTGGAGGAATGCAGGTAGGTTTTATTAAAGGGAAAGTGACCTTCCTGTTACCAGGAGAATAAATCTGCTATGAAGAGCACTATCCAGAAAAAATGGTTTAACTAATATTTAAAGAGTGCTTTTGTGTTATGCCACACTCAGCCCCTGCCAATCTATTATTGAACCATAAATATTTCTTTGTTTGTAATAATCCTTCTTTCAAGTACCACCGTGAACTCTGCTGTCACATGTAGCTTCTTACCACTTAACAGGTTCCTCGAGCACAGGAATGGGATATGTGAGTTACTTGAAGAAGGAGCTTCAGTTGTGTAGTTCCTAATTAGTTTTTTTTCTTTCACAGGGAGAAAGAGGCTTGCCGGGACTACAGGGTGTGATTGGGTTTCCTGGAATGCAAGGACCTGAAGGTCCCCCTGGGCCACCAGGGCTTAAGGTAAGAACTTCAGCTTTAGTATTCAGAACAATCAGATTTCCCTAAATGGTTGTCCCAAGAAAAGATAAAGCTTTCTCTTTTACTTTTCAGGGTGATACTGGAGAACCAGGACTGCCAGGAACAAAGGGAACAAGAGTGAGTTCTGTCTTACTTTTTTGCAATTCTGATGTCTTTGGGTTTGGCTGCCTTCAAGTGCAAGAGGAAGTCTCTGACTTAATGAATTACATCTTTTTGAGCTGCACAATAGTTTCAAAATTCTCACTTTTACCTCTGAAGTTCTTGCTGCATTGGACAGCCAGTACCTTTATTAATTTGCATTGTTACCTGACACTTATCACTGTGTCAACAGCACTGGTTTTAGTATGCCTCTGATATCTTCCTGACATACCAAAAGGCTTTTTTCCAGCTTCAGAATGAACCAACCTTATTTCCTCTGCAAAATTCTCCTTTATATTTGCCATCTACCCTTGAAGCACTCCAGCAGAGAAGCTGACACAGTCATGAGCACATATGTGCTGAAAAGATACAGAGCAAATTAAAGCCAGGGACAAAGATTTCTTAACTTTGCTAGGAGAGGCTCTGAATTTCTGTGATCTTCCTGTTGTCATTTCTGTTAAATGGGGCACTTATATAGCATTTCTTTTAGTATATGATATTGGCCAGGGCCATACCTGTTGGGGTTTTTTGAGGTGCCAGCTCTTTCTGAGAATTTTCATGTTTCCTAATGTCATGATGAAAGAGGATTCAAATGACTTGGCCAGTAGTGATGCATACATTTTATTGCTCACAGATTCTCAAAATGCCCTCTCAGATTGTTCTCCATTTGCCTGCAGTTGCTGCAGCAAATAGAATTTACTGAATTAACTGCAGTTTATGAGGTGTTACAGAGAGGGTATTCTGCTAGATCAAGAAATCCATATTTCGATCCATGATGTTCATGTTGACCTGGGTATTCTGAATGTTAATGTAAATTGGCACCTCCTGGCAAATGTATTTGTTCGCTGCAGAGTAAGTAAAATGTATTTTAGCAATTATAAAGTTTTGAAAAAGCAAATACACTGTCTGAGCTCAGGATTCCCATACATCTTTTCTGCTTCATAATATGCATTTTAGGAAATGCTGCATGGATAAGTTAAGATGATAGGATGAAAATAAGGCCAACTTAAATGCCTGATTCATTACACTAAAAAGCTGTTCAAAGAGAAAGAATTATCTCAGCCTGGTAGGATTTTTGATAATAAGAATGAATTGATACACTGATGAGTATGAAAGGCAGAGAAGCATCTTTATGGTGTGTTATCATTATCTTCTGCTATGAAGAGATGCCTACAGTAAATTTCATTTTGGGAACAATGTTTCTGAGAAGGGAACACCTGTGAATTCCCTTTTACCTCTACATGAGGCTCTGATCTAGTTTCTACTGCTTAAAAAGTTAAAGAAATATAAAGGTTGCTTTCAGTTATTCATTACTAAGGTGACACATTTAAGAGGTTTTGAAGATTAGACCTATTTTGTCAAGGAAGTTTAAATGCTACTGATTTTTACTGTCAGCATTGGAGATGCAAATTGGGCTGCAGCTTGTTCTTGCTGTTTTGTGGATTTGTCATTTCAGTTTGTGTTTTTCTCAATTGCAGGGCCCCCCAGGAGTATCAGGCTTTCCAGGAAACCCAGGCCTTCCTGTACGTATGAAGTATATGTCTTTTTACAAGGAACATCAAACTTCTAGTCGTGACATCTGATCTGGATTATTCCTAATATTGCTAATTTCTTTACTTTTTCTTCATGTAGGGCATTCCTGGACAAGATGGCCCTCCTGGTCCACCTGGCATTCCAGGATGTAATGGCACAAAGGTGACATTTACATATGTTTATAACAGCATCTTTGTGTTGAAATAAAAACACGCCTCAAGCATATGTTCCCTAAACAAAATCAATTTGTCTCTTCCCCTTAGGGTGAAAGAGGTCCAGTAGGTCCCCCAGGTTTACCAGGACTGACTGGAAGTATAGTAAGTAGATTCTTTCCTCTTGATTCACTTTTTTTAAGGCTGACTCTTGAAATGCAAATATAACTATAGAAAATGATATTGAATTTAGGATGTAATATATACAACATTGAGGAGCAATAACAACAAATATGTCTGTTTTTTTCACAGGGACCTCCAGGACCTCCTGGAATGAAGGTATATTTTACTCTTAGTGTATTTATATCCTGCTTCTAACAATAAGAATCTGTGTGATCTCTACGCCCTTTAAGACTAGCAGCAGTCTTTACTTAAGGACTGAAAAGTTGTATTGCCTTGTTTCACTTTGTACTCTATTTTGTAACCCCACTAAATAAAGACAGTGGGGTGACCTCCCCACTTAATAACAGTTGAACATATGTGTTGTTCCATGCAGGTCTTAAAAGGGTGATTATTATATGGATTACAACAGAAAAGAAGTAGTACCTGTCATTAATTATGTATAAACACTATGGTGGCCACCCAATTGTATATAAAGATTTAGATAGGTTTTATGATTCAAACATTTGGTTTTATATTGGCATTTGATGTATCTAAAAAGTTTCACACAAATAATGTTTGTGGAAGAAGGTCCTGTACCCCACAGCATGAGAATCATCCAACACAGACTAGACATTTTCCATAAATACAAAAAATCAGATTAACTAACTAGGTCTCTGAGTGCATTTGGTGAACTGGAGAATGAAGCATTGAATGACATCCGAGAGCCTTTTGTCTTTAAAATTAATAGATATTATCCGGAACTGTAAGCTAAATATAAGTCTAAAAGTAATCTCAAATTTGTAATGACATGACAACCCAAGTTATTAAAATATCCATTTCTCTTACTCTAACATGGAAAGAACTGGTTCATTCTAGAAACACTGAAGTACTCAGATGCTTCTTCCCTAGGCATGTGTGCACAGAACTGAAATAAAATCACTTACAATATTGTAACTTTGTACAAAGACACAGAAAAAATGGGATTTTTACTCTCAAAAGCGGGGACATAAAGAAATGGGTGGCGATCAGAATAGTTTTCTAAAGTAAGACTAAGTGTCTTCCTTTCCTAAAGAAAAAGAGCACCATAAATGGCCTTTATGTCTAAATTGGGTGTAAGCATGAAAACCTCAGTGAGGGAAAGAGATTGTGAGGTTACCAGTTCTCTCAGCAGCCAGGTCAGATGTGTGGTGCACTGTAGTAGTGATAGATTTCACGGAAAAATCATTCTGACTACCCATTACAATACAGGAAATGAGGTATGAAATAGTTTTGGTACTGGAATCTCTTCAGGCTGCTTTAGAGTACATTTGGCAATTAAGGTCTTAACGTTTAATATCTCTATGTTTCAGTTGAATTAAAAGAAATAAGTTGATTTTTTAAAGTCAACTTTCCAAATTATTCCAAAGTATGCATAGCTACAACTTTCCTCTCCTGGTGGGTTTGAATGTATTTGAATTCATACTCAAGACTTACTCTTTTTCCATTCTTATTATAGGGAGATCCAGGTGAAGTGGTTGGTCTTTTAGCTCCTGGTGTGCTAAAAGGTGAAAAAGGGTTTCCTGGCCAACCTGGACTGCCTGTAAGTAAAAATGATGTTGGAATAGCAGTGAGTTTCAACTAAAATTATATCAGTATCATGAAATTACCGTATAAGTATCACTTATGATGTCATTTGAATTTTTCATAGGGTCCACCTGGAGCTTCAGGGTTTCAGGGACCAATGGGACCAATGGGCCCTCCAGGAGAGCCGGTAAGTTTCCTTTCATGGTGATTTGCACTTCACTTAGAGATCTTTATTACAGGAATTTTCTGAAAGGTGTGTGTAGCAGATCTTGGCTGGGATTTGGAAAAGATAACATGTAGTTCCAGGCTTCATGTTCAGCCTTCTGAACCCTACCATGGCAGAAATTACTGGGCAACATGGGTTTTCAGTAACAGCTACTCCTACAGTCCTCTTTTCTTGCACTCTTGGAGGGTATTTTTGTAGGGGAGAGACTTTAACTCTCCTTGGTCCTTCTTTCCTCTCTTCCCCAATTTAATTTATAGAAAATAAACTACATACCAAGCATCCAGATCAAAATCCAAACTTTTGCTGAGGTTATTCTCATGCATAGCAGCACTGAGTGTTACCGTGGAAGCACATTATCATCTGTTATTATAATAATTAATATCCCAGATTCTCTTTGTTACTATTTTTTTATTCTAAGTTGTGAATTATGCACAGTAAGAGCAAAATGAAATTACTGGGTTTAATGTAAAGATCTGCCTTTTTGCTGTTTGCCTAGAATAAGGCATTATTCCGCTTAGTGTACTCTATACATGTGGATGCTAAAATGAATTGTCTTGCAGGGTCCCCCAGGGCCACCAGGACTTCCAGGAGAGAAGGTAAGACTCTTTAATACAAATATTAAGTCCATTTGTTTATTTATTTTGCATACCAGATCCTAAAAACTCTTGAAAATAATGGTCCTAAAGGTGTGGGGTGTTTTTATACTTTGGGATCTATTTCTGTGTCTTAATGAACATCAAAAAGAGAGATTTTTACTGCTTTTTTTTTTCAAATTTGTCTAGCCCTGTTATCTCACTTAATCAAATCAGTAGTAATTACAGCATTCTCTGGTTATTTGAATTAATTTTAAAATGTCAACATTTTCACTAAGTGTTGGGTAAAAGAGCATATTGACAATAAAATTATCTGATGAATTTCAATCTGTTTTTTCACAAGTTGCTGTGACACAGGGCTTAAAAAACAGCAGGGGAGTTAGGACATGATTATTTATTTGTCTCACACATGCATTTAAAAGACATATTCTGTCTTTTATATTCTCCCTTAGCATTTGACGAGTACGTAATACCTTCATATGTTTATATATATGCACTGCAGAAAAAAATTGACTAAGTGTGTGTAATTTACGTTTTCAGGGCTACATGGGCTTGGGCTTTCAGGGTCCCAAAGGTGAAAAGGTAGGTCTCTTGTAAACTTCTAGAGAACAACTGTCAGAAGTATTCTTGGTACTTAGTTTTAAATAAAAAAAACTCTTGAAATCAATCAATGGAGAAAATCAACACTGTGATTTCTGGAAGACTTGAGTAAATCTGTAACTTACACCTCAATGAAAAGTCATGAGCAGCTACAGACATTTTTAATGGTGATGTTATACCTGACATTAATTTAGGTCACCATCCTGTTTTCCAGCTGTGCCTGGAAAGCTGCTTTAATTTGCAGTAGGCAGATCTGGAAACATTTATTCTGTATATTAGGACTCAGCATGAGATTTTTTAAAAATGAATTTAGTTTCTAATGGATGAGATTTAATGTGCTGTTCAGAATGATCGGAATTAGTTGTAGGACTCTAAGGCCTGTCTGCCTTATTTTGGTTTGGTAATGCATACATTTGAAGCAGATCTTTCAGTTGTCCCCTTTTATTGTGTTTTGACACAACCAGGAAGAGGTTTCAGAGCACACAGAGTGGTTTACTTTTGAGTGAATCTAAGCCAAGAGATGTGCTCCAGGATCCCATTTATTCTCTTAATCAGCATCAAATGGGAGGTAATACATGTCAGCTTTAATCTGTTACCTCTCACACTGAGAGGTCTAGGCTAAAGTGCCTTATGTTGTGTTTCTGGGAGCCAAGAACTGCATGCATTCAAGGGCTACTCAGTAAATTCATAATGTGTCTGAGCACTTCTCCAGAAGCTTTTCATGAGTGTCATTGACAGAGGGCTTTTGCAGTAAAAGTAAATTATATTACTTAGGTAAGTTTTCTTTTTTTTAAAACCACCACCTTATTAATAGATCTTGAGTCAATATTCCTAATGGATAGAATTTTTTGCAACATGACATGTTGTTGAAATTAATTTGTTATCATGAAATTTATTGAAAAATGTTGTAGAAGATGACATAAAAGTGTGGAGATTTCCTGGACTCCTCAGGTTTGTCTTTAGCAAAAGATAACTGGTATTGCTGTGCATTACTGCTTGACAGAAATTTATGGAGTCCTGTAGAAGGAGGTGAGGCTCTCACCCTGCAATGGACACATGCATACTAAAAAATCATCCATACTTATCATCTTGCAGTTGGCCTTTATAGACCTTCATGAAGCTTTTGGAACACTGTAAACTTTGGGTAACATTTTCCTTTAGCCATTGACTTTCTGTACCTGACCTCTTTCCTCCTAATTTCCTTCCTCCTGTAGGAGGCACTATAAAACTTTGGTACTACTGCTGTAATTATTTGGATATGTTTGTGGTATTTGGTTAATCAATCTTGACCTTAAGAATAGATTCAGAGGTCTTTCTTCAGGGCAGTCTCTGTTGGTAACCAGTTACATAGTAGTGACTTCTGTAACCCTTTGTCTTGCTGATTTTGCTGAAAAAAGAATTTTTAAAGAAACTATTTAGCTGTATTTTTAAAAGCAAGTAGTAGTTCTCTTTAATGTTACTGGTCTTAGACGTATTTGATTTCAGTGTCATTCTGTTTCAATGGACAATTCTGGATTTGCTGTTGACAGGGAGAACAAGGGGTAAGGGGCCCTCCAGGACCTCCAGGACCAGCACCTCATATGAAAGAAAAAGGGAGTGAAATCATAAAGGGAGAAAAGGTGAGATGTTAAATGATTAAACTTCTTGTACTTTTCATTAAAGTATAATCAATAGGAATTAGCAAATAGAAGTGAAACAGGAAAAGGAAAATACAGAGTCACCTAGAGCAAACTTTTCAAAAATTTCTGCCAGTTTTGCTTCATGGAGGAGTTTTAATTTTCATTCTAGAAGTCTCTCTAAAAAATACACGATAGATAGTAGATGCATCAATAATTGCATAAATAAGTAAGCAGCAGATGACTTTCTGAGGAAGGAAGATAGATAAGAATAGGATATTGTAAAAATATTCGGAAAGTTTGAATTAAGTAGCATGTACTCAACTTTTCATACACATATTCGTGAAATCTTCATGGTAATGAATTTTTCAATTACTGAATTAAGCAGTCAAAGCAATATATACTAGTAAAATAAATTAGCTTAATGGATTCACATTTGACCTTTGTCTAAATTCTTGCACATCATACTATTAGGCATAGTTCTTGAAATGGAGAACTGGATTAAATGTGCTTTTGCTGAAATGAAGAATTATTTGCAACCTAAATGAATAATGTTTAAGTTTTTGTTTACTAATTTACATTTTTTTAAAAATTTCATTAGGGTGATCCAGGTGAAAAGGGTGAAAAGGGAATCGCAGTGAGTATTGAGTAATTTTTTTTACTACAATAAAAATTGTAAAGACTCTGATAATAGCACTGAATAGCTTTATACCTATTAGTTAAAAGCAAATTTACTTTGGAATTTGGCAGTATTTTTAATCCCGTGAATATTTATTTTCCAGGGATTGCCAGGTTCAGGTTTCAAAGGAGACAAGGGTGAACCTGGGCAGCCTGGTCCACGTGTAAGTATACTCAATTTTATCAATACCATAATTGCAGTTAGAGTATTGTTTCCATTAGCTAACTAAACTTAGTAACCATTAGTTAAACAGCAAATTTGCTATATTTCAAACAAGCAAGTTTTGCTGTAGGACAGGTGTACAATCAAGGTAGTAGTAACATACAGTAATGTTAGTACGTAACATTTCAGTTAACTAAAGACATTTAACAGTGGCTTGCAGTGCTGAAGGTGAAGGCAAAACTCCCATTAATCCAAATTGAAGAAAGATTAAGTCATTCCAGAACGGAAGAAAACGCAAAGAAAAATAATCACGCTGTAGGAGTGCTAAATGGAACATGTGGAATTTATTTCAAATACTCTCATGTGCAATCAACAAAATAAGCCTGCTTAGCCTGAAGGTAGAGATTCGTACAAGGAAAATGAATGGAGCAAAAGATTCAGGTGGCTGAAATCCTTTTGCTTGCTGGTTTCTAGCGTGGCTGTAGATGCTTGAGGACATAAGGTCTGTTACATTTGTCTAATCTGACACATATCGTAGCCTCATCCATAGAACTTCTCCATGAGTCATGCTGTATCTTTCATAGCTGAGCAGGTAGCAAAATTGTACTTTTTTTCTGCATTCAAATGTATCTAAAGTATTCTAAGTACTTCCGTGTTTCTTGAGGTGTGGGTCTTGATAAGCTGTTAGGCCCAGCACATCTATAGGCATTCGATTGTACTTCAGTCTGAAAAGAAAAAATCTCTCTTTCTACTATGCTTCAAAGTCAGATGTTCTATTAACTTTTCAGTAAAGTTAATAGAACTGTGATGGGATTATTTTAAAGGATTTTTTACTCTTATTGTAAATGCAGGCTTGAAGCTGGAGGAATGGAGACATGTTGCCTTAGAGCTTTTTGAGGAAACCAGAGCATCTGAATTTATCAAAAGTACAATTTTCAGTTTCTGAAGAGCTCCCTGAACAAAGTTTCTAAGATATTTTACATATAATTGTTCAGGAAATCATAGCTACTTCAGATATTAAGCTAAGCCTTGAAAGATGAACAGATGTTACCATCTGATATTCTAGTTCAATGAAACTAAACCATATGATTAACTCTGATCACAGTGTATATTTGATGACTCTCTTGACTTTGCAGATCAAAGTTTTAATTAATCATTAAAAATTACTTGTAACCTTTCATTATAAGAGACCATAGCTGCACACCTCAATGGTGGTGGCCTGTTAATATTTGTTCTATCATTTTTGTCCTTCAATTGCGTTAAGACAAAATCTTTTGACCTAAACTGATGGGATTATTTTTAGAGTGAATTACCTGCACTGTTACTGTGTGTATCAAGTATCTGCATTTCCTTGGGTTTATGGGACAAACTCATATTGCTTATGCTACACATACAATCTAAGCACAGGGACACCAAATGAAAGCCAGCCACCAGTGGATCAGGCTACAAGCTGATGTCCCAGTCCTTTTATGATGAGGAAGGGAAAGGAAGGAAAGGAAGAGGAAGGGAAAATGCTGAAAAGTAGGTCTGCCCATCTAGATCATTTTTCACATAACTGTTGACTACTTCAAGGGATCTTATCCCCTCTGTAGGTTAACACAGTGGACTAATTGTTGTAATTTTACTCTGGAGGAGGGATGTTTGACTTCTAGCCTATCATCTGCCTTAAGATTTGAATTTCAGTGTGAGGGAAGTGGATTTACCACTACATTACCACACAGTCTGAGTGTTCACCACTCTCCAAGCCTTCTGCTGAAACTGAACCACTGAATATCTTTGCATAAGTGTCTTGTGAAGTTGAAGAGCCTACATATAGAAGGGGATTGTTGTGAAGGAAAAAGATGGATCTGGTTCCAGTTTCTTGTGCTGTAGATATATTTTGTCTTGAAGACTCTGTGAAAGGGAAATCTATGTTATTTCTGAATCTGGGAATGGATTTGCAGGATTTTATTTAATTTGGCATCTTGGAGGGTGTTGGGTACTACAAGCACTAGGCATATGGACCATTTGTACCCTGTACTCTGTTAGCTGAATTAGCACACTTGGATTAATGCATTGCAATAGTGATAATTTTGTTCTAGTATTCCACCCACGTATTTAGAAATTGCATGTATGTGGTTGTCTGTTAAAGCAGAGTGGAACTTGGTGTTTTACAGGGAAAGCCTGGAAAAGATGGTGAACCAGGACTGAAAGGAGAGCCTGTATGTATTTTACTCATTTTCCAGTACTGTTTCTTACATTCAAAACAAAGAACTGTCTGTGTATTATAGATAGTTGATATTTTCTAGCCTTCTGAATTGTTTATTTGAAGTCGTTGCTTTCAGTGAATTTGTGACTTTTAAAGTTTTTAAACTTTGCTGCTGCCACAGCTAAGATCCACCTATATTTGTCTCTTCTGGTTTCACTGCCTTCTACACACAGGGTTTGCCTGGAGGGTTTGGGATTCCAGGACGACCTGGGGAGCCTGGCACAAAGGTGAGTAATAGCAGCTTTTGCTTCCCTTCACACAGAATGAGTTAATAGCTTTTGTGGTGTGTTCATTGATTACATTAAAGCAGTGAATGCACATAAAGCAATATTAATTGAATGTTCCTAAGCTGTATGTCATCATTCAGAGACTGTGAGAAGTCAAAATGAAGGTATCCCCAATTTAGATCTCTTATCTGTGTTGATTAATGCAGGCTTAATTTTCACAAGCTCTTTGTCCAGCCAGCATAGATGTAAGCGTACTTCCCTAAAACTCCAGTTTCTCTTCAAATAGTGCAAACCAGTACAGGCTTGCAAACTAATTACTACTGCTGGTTATTATAGCATTCCATGGTACTTACCATGTGGATGTTGTTTAAATCTGTATCAAAGTGTTCATTTGTTGAGGAAATCTGATT
Source organism: Ploceus nigricollis (assembly GCA_013399945.1). Taxonomy (NCBI): domain Eukaryota; kingdom Metazoa; phylum Chordata; class Aves; order Passeriformes; family Ploceidae; genus Ploceus; species Ploceus nigricollis. Next base: position 756,096 of record VXBC01004207.1, read on the forward strand.
TTGTTGGCAAAGAAATCAGATCTGGATTTAAAACATAAATTCTATTTTGATTTAGGGTGACAAAGGGGAGCGAGGTTATCCAGGACCTCCAGGAAGAGTAAGTAAAATAAATTTTTATTTAATTTTAAACTCAAAATAAAATAAAATTTTGTGAAAGTCAAAGTGCTCAAACAATGAAGAAGAAAAGAGATACTATGTATAGTTTGATCTTGTTCTCTTCAGTCATGTCCATATTTTTCCTTAATGGAAGCAAAAGTTGGGTGCAGTTCTTTAAAGTATGTTTGAAATTTGGGAAAGGAGCCCTCAAAGAATATGAATTTCAAGTGTTTTGGACTGTGAATATTATAAGCATTGCTAATCAGTACACAGTACCCAAAAGACAGTTCAAAAGAGTAAATCTGCCAGTTTCAGGGCTGTGGTTTAACCACAGCTGGGAGCTAAGCACCAGACAGCCACTCACACACTCAGTGACCCTCCTCAACACAGGATGGGAAGGAGAATTGGAAAAAGGTAAAACTCATTAGATAAGAACAAGTTATTAGTGAAAATGAAGTAACTAATAGTAGTAATCATGAAGAAATGGGAGATAACAAGAAGAGAGAGAGGAATAAAACCTGAGGAAGACAAGTAATGCACGGTGCAATTGCTCACCGCTTACTGACCGATGTCCAGTGAGTCCCTGAGCAGACATTGGCCATTATACAGAAGAAGAAACCAGGGCAGCAATTTATAATTTTTTTAACACTTCAAATAAAAAATGGGGTTAGTCAGGAACAAATAGATGATTGGTGGAGCTGCTTCCCAACTATAGGAGCAAATGCCCAACATCTGCTAATTTGGTTTGGAAAATTGTACATACTTCCTGAATATTGTATTGTAAATATTAGCATCCTATATAGTGAGCTCAGATCAATGTTAGCAAAAATTGGCAGAACATAATATTTTAAAATAAAAGGTAATACAAGCCTAATGGATCAGTTCTTAGACCATGTTAAGGTTTTCTGGCATCATTCTTTTTGAGGAAGATGCTATAAAAGCTCTCCACTTAATCCTTAAATTGATATGAAGGCATTTGAGTAGAATAAGAAATATTTATTTTCTCTGGTAATTCCTCAGCAGCTACAATCCTCTCACTTGCTGAAATTGCAAGTATAATCAAAACTGTTGAAAATTGTCAATAAAACTAAAATGGCCTCTGTACCATCAGATGAAGATGGGGGAGATGTGATGGCTCAGTTGTATGTTTCTAGTCTTTGTCCTGTGATTTAGATGATAGATGCTGGACCAATAGATACCTTTGGTGAAAAAGGAGACCCTGGAGTTTCAGGTTTGCCTGGACTGAAAGGTCAAAAAGGTGAAAAAGGTATGTATTTTGTCTTGTCTTTTTAATTGAGTTATACTTTTAGTTTTCTTGTTAAAGGAAATTAAAAGTGTACTGTCTGTGCTCAGGACCTCTATATGACAGTGTAATGTTCCAGTTATTGAATTGTCTTCAGGTTATTATATTTTGCAATAGCTTGTAGGACACTTCTGGTTCTCAACATAATTAAAATTGCCTTTCAGTTATAGATGAAAAAATGATAAACTGAGATCAGTTTTTATGGCAGTTAAATAAGTCAGTATCTTAAGAAGTATGGAAATCAGCATGAATATAAGGAGGGTAATTTATGCAGAGAATCTTGAGACTCCTTTGTAAAAGTCAGTTGCTAATTTTTTATCCTAAGATTGGCTTGCATATTTTAAAAAAGTATTTAGTAAACAGAAAAAATCAAGCATTTCTCTTCCCATTTTCCCCATTACAGACCTTAGCCAATTCATGAAAAATCACTGGGGAAGTTGGCACACAGCAGGACCTTTTCTCTGAATGTATTTCTTGAAGATATATATAGATTATTTAACTTCAGATTTGATTCTGAATGTGAATATGCATGAATATGAATTTCAATTATATCTCCTAAAAGTTCACTTTCACTGGCATTGCAGAATTCATTGCCTAATTGAAACCTTCTCTTTCTAAAGGCTTCCCTGGTGCTCAAGGAATCCCAGGACCTCCAGGTATGAAATAGTAACTACTGATTTTTTCATGTTGGCATGTGTTCTTGGGTGAACAGTCCTGAGGGATATTCTCCTTAGCTGCTTTCAGTTACTGCCTGACTTTCTGGACACCCAAGCACTGACCTCTCCAGGGTTTAATCATCCCTCCAGACCCTTCCTCTAGATTGCTTTTCTCATGTCTCTGATGTGATCCAGCCTTGTTCTTTCTGTTCTGTTCTGATAACTTTCTGCTGAAATTGAAAATGTAGTACAGAGTCTGTCAGAGACAGCCCAGAGAGTGTGACCCCATTGGGCAAGAAGAGAGGTTAAATGTGGATGTGTGTGAGTGTGTGCACATATACCTGAGTGTGTATGCTCATTTCTTTGTCTTGCTCTCACTTCAGCTCTGTATGTGTTTGTGTAAGTATAATAAAACAAGGTTTGTAGGAAGAAATAATACTTGATCAAAGTCATTCCTGAAGGCTTCCTTCTTTTTTGACTGTGTCACTTCGTCTAATAAAAGTTATTTATTTTCCCTACAAATGTTGCCTTTTTCAGAGCCTTAACATCTGCCCATCCATGGTAACACTGCATTTACATATATAAGTACATATACATGTGTTTGACCTACACCATGATGTTTGCTTTTTAGAAATTAGGCAAATGACCTCTGGAGACCTGACACTTAACACATCCTGCAGTGATACTACCATTACCTTCCTTGCTTTCATTTTCTATCTTGGCAGTGAGCTAAATATGAAATTAATGTGAGCCAGGGCCAGATAGTTTCCAGGAAATTTTTCACAGGTTAGGGAGAAGAGGGTATATACCACAGGCTGTAATGATGGCTCTTGGTCTGTAATTACCCTACAGAAATTGAGCTTTGTGTGACTTCTGTATCTTCCTGCAGTGTTGCAGATGACTCAAAATGTTTTAGTGGTCAAGTGTAGTGATGATTTGTGAACTGAAAGTCATTAAAATATGAAGACCTGTGTGGTTGTACAATAGCTAAAAGGAGATCTTAAGTAGGGTTTTTGGTAGTTGTTATACTGCTTCTCTTTATTGGCTGATTTTCACTTATTATTCTTACAAACCATTTTGGTTTTAGCATTCCTTAAATCTGATAGATTTGTGAGTACTTATTTTTTTAAGTTATCAGACATGCCCTCCCTTTCTAGGTGTGTTTTAGATTTGGTTTGTTATGAGGTAAGGAAGTGTGCAATAGTTTCTAGATGGAATAGCTAAGTTAACTCCAGTGTTGCCACTATTTACTACCCAGCAAAAGTGTGTCCAACTAAATCTCAGAAAAGCACTTGATACAGATGAGGTGCATTTCTCTAGGGACCTAACAGAAGTGAGTTTCTCTCAGCCATAGTGGGTATGCAAACTCAGTTTTGTATAAATCACCAATAATTAACATATAGTCCCTTTTTCTTTTGCATTAACATTTTTCCATTTCTCTCTAAACCCCTGTGAAAGTTAATGTGTTCATAGTGTTGCTGTCGTTTCACTTGTCATTTTTACATGTATGCTTTACTCTGTCCAAAGGTCGACCAGTTCCAGACAGGGTAGGATCACCTGGTGTCCCTGGAGAGAGAGGTGAAAAAGGTGAAAAGGGTTCTCCTGGATTCCCTTCACCTGGAATCCCTGGAAGAGATGGTTTCCCAGGTCCCCCTGGGTTGCCTGGCCCACCAGGACCTCCAGGCAAAACAGGTAGGTAAAGCCCTTGGATGCTTTTCACATTGAAGACTTATAATGCACATTTTAAAAAGAAAAAAGAGACAAGATTATAAAAGCTATTATCAGGATGCATCTGTGTCATGGAAGAAACATATCTGAGTTGTTGATGAACCAACTAAAAGCTGTTGCACAGTGTAGGAAGCCACTTGTTTCCTTACTGGGAAAAGATAAAGATTCTTTGATAAATAAGTACTTTTAAAATTTCTACAAAATTTATTGTTAATTGTTAGAATATAACCAAACAATCAATCTTAATTCACATTAATTTGTTCTGTGTCCTATTGTGCCAATGTAGTGATATTTGTATATTTTCAATTAAGAAAATAGCAGATACTGATACTGTTCTTAGCGTAGAAGATAGCTGTTCAGTGTTAGGATGTACAGGTCTGCAGTACCAGTCTGTGTAACAGATTGAACAGGCGTGAGAACTGCAGTGTGAGGTACCAGTTTGCCAGGAGTTTTTATTTTAAAATAAAATTATCTTAGAGGAAAATGGGGTCATCGAAAGGCTTGGGTTGGAAGAAAACTTTAAGATCATCTGATCCCAACCCCCCAACACAGGCAAGGATGTCACCTACTAGATCAGGGTAAACACCTGCTTTATGGAATAAATGAAAAGCCAGTAATGACATGACAAGTAAATAATAACATCAGTAGTAATGATAACAACATTACACACGTTTTATTAGATTGTGGTAAAGGAATTTTAGAGAGAAAAATGTTTTTGCTCTGCAATGAAGCAATAACCAAGTACATGTGGAAGTGGTCCATGCTAAATAGTTCCTTAAAACTAATGTTTTAACTCATAGAAAACTTTTACTATAGGTGATACTGATACTGTGAGTTAAATTATCGTTTCAACATCAGGAATGATATCCCTATTACAATAGTTAAGGTACTTTAAAGCTATTGAAAGAAACATTATTCTTTATGGAATTCCTAAACCAAAGATACTTTGTTCAAAAACAGGGGAAGATGCCTGGTTGTTACTGTGTTTGCCAGTGCGCCAGTGCAAAATCCAGCATGTAGAACATGGAATTAAATGGCTAAATCTTACATTTTCCTAAAAATTTCTATTTTTCATATAAATTATTGTCATTGCTTAATTCTGCTCCTTCCTCAGATACTTCTTTAGCCTTCTTCAAGCACATAATGGGAAGCAATTCTTTTTCATTTAACTTGTTTTCCAAACTCCACATTAGCATTTTGACTACTGGTTTTGGCCAAAATGTTGTCATGTTATGTTGGGTCAGATCCTGCATCATATCATCAAACAGAATAAGCACTATTTATATTCTTACATCAAGCCTGATAAATATTCTCATTTTTTACCTATTTCAGATCCTAACATATGAAGTTTGTTGTTTTCAGGAAGCTTGATCAGTGTGAAGAAGTTAAATAGATGTTGACAAGCTGCTCTTACCTAGAAAGTTTCCTAAAATGTTGAAAAAGAGAAGTCAGGGTACAAAAAAACCTTCTTAATGAATTTCTTCTGAACATCAGTCTTCAGGGTCAGAACATCAGTTTTTCATCTGTGATACTTTTCCAAGCCAAAACTTAAAATGAAAATCGATTTTATGTTGAAATTTTCTATAACCTTATTATGGCAGAGCCTGTCTTTTCTCTGTAATTCTCAGGGTTTCTTAAGCAATGTATATGGAATAAGAATACAGAATCCAAGTTAAATTTTTCCAAGTAAATCCTATAAAGGAGTAAAATGCTATCCTGAGTTACCACTTTTTGTAGGTAACATTTCATGTAGGATATAAATGCAACCCTATAATGGAAACTTGTACTTGTCAAAACAATATTCTTTATTGCAATTTCATTTCAGATGGAATTGATCAGTGCCAGCAGGGAGAACCTGGTGCACCAGGTAGTCCTGGACTTCCAGGAAGAGACGGATTTCCAGGAGAGATGGGAGAGAAAGGTAATAATATTTTAAAGTGATTGTATTCTAATGCTAAGTAGCCTGGAGCTTGGGTATGTAAAGAGGCTGAGCAAATTAGGCTGGGTCTAGAGAAAGTGTACTTAAAGTTAGTTAAATAGTTCATGGACGTGGAAGACGTTTCTTGACTCTCTGGTGAGTAAAGAAGGATATTGTGTTTTGAGTTGTGTGATATGAACTTCTCTTGGCCTGCTCATTGCTGGGAAGTGATAAAGGATGGCCCAGGGCTGCAAGAGGAGCAGAAAGGGTTGAGTATAGCCCTATGCCCTATGTAAATTGAGCTGTTTAAGGCAACTCAGGGCATGAATTCTGAGATGCAGATTTAAAGAGGGCCAGATGAGCTGAGAATGAAAATGGTTTAAGAATCATTGCCATGAGTATAATTGACAATAAAATTTTAACACCTATAGACAACCTTAGGTTGGACATTAGGAAGAAACTATTCACAGAAGGGGTGATTGGGCATTGGAATGGGCTGCCCAGGGAGATGATGGAGTCACCATCCCTGGAGGTGTTTAAGAAAAGACTGGATGTGGCACTGAGTGCCATGGTCTATTGACATGGTGGTATTTAGTCATAGGTTGGACTCAATGATGGCAAAGGTTTTTCTGACCTGTGTGATTCTGTGAATAGGACTGTAAACCATATGTTTTAGCAGCATTGACTAAATGAACATTTAAAAAAAAGAGCTGCAAAAATTTACATGGTGATTGCTCCTTTCTAATCTCATTCTGTTCACTGTTTTTTTTGCAAAATTCCAGTGACTATAGAAGTTATCCTTTTTCTGCTTTAAAAATTTTATTTTCTCTTTACCCACTGAGTATTTCTTTTCTTCTTTTTGATCCTCTTCAACCTGGCCCCCTTTTAACCATTCTTTTAAATATTAACCTTAGGATAAGACTTATATTGATTTTCATGCCATTCCTTTAAAAATTTTAAAGAATTTCGAACATCAACTTGCTGATATTTTCTCCTTGAAGCATGGAATTAGAAGTAGCAATTTATTTAAATATTAATTTGACATTTGCCCTGAATCCACCTGCTGGCAGTTGTCCTTAATCTTTTTGTTGTTATTCATGTCCTTCGTTGTTTTCTTTTTTCAGGTGACAAAGGTGAAGCCTGTGCCTTGTGTGATAAAGTAGGACCTCCTGGACTTCCAGGACCACAAGGGCCGCCAGGTCCAGCAGGTAAGAACTCCTTAATTACCCAAGAATGAGCTATGTAGGCTAAATTCTAAAAAATGCTGCATACATAATAAATTAATTACATTTTATCCCACTAATCAAATTGTTTGTGAAACTAATGAAAGGACTAATGAAAGGAGGGTGGAATATTCCTATTTTTGGCCTGATTCCAAATTTGAAATACAATCAGCCAGAATTATCAGGGAAGCAGAAACTGGCCACAATAAAGGGTCTTTGCAAATTGTGGCCAAAATATTTTCACAGTGAGAAATAATGTGGGAACCATTTGCCTATGTGCCCAGGCTTGACAGTGATCCATACATTTGTTTCCAATTGCAGCACTAAATTCTGTGGCCCAAAAATAAAATTATTTTTTTTGCTACCATATGAGAGAAGTGCCACATGCCAAAAATTATATTATACCTAATGTTTGTTCTAGTGCTGCTCAGAAAAATGAGTGTGGTTTAGTTAGTTTCAGTTCTGCACTAGTTACATGAATTGGTAAATTCATTCCTAAGTCGACTGAATCATCAACTTCCAAGTTTATGAATGCAGGCATGCAACACAAGTGCATGAATCAAGACAGCTTCACTGGCTTTATCAGCATTATGCTGGTATTACTGGGAATGGAATGAGACACTTTATGAGGGATCACAAAGAATTCACATACAATGAGCCATTCATAAAAGCATGTAATAAATTAAGCCGCATTTTTGTCTCTCTGAAAAGGTTTTCCAGGACAAGCAGGTTTCAAGGGTGACAGAGGCTTACCTGGACTTGATGGCCTTCCTGGAGTGCCTGTAAGTAATGCCTTGCCAAATTGTACATGTCCTGCCAAGTATGTGATCAAAAAACATGTGATGATCAGTGTATCAGTGTGGTTGCGTAACAGTTCTGTTTAAAAACAAACCAACCCCCCCCCGCCCAAAACAGTGCACTGATATGATAAAATTAGGGTTAATTTTGCCTAATAAAATAACGTAGGAAGAAGTGGGTTTGAACTGTAAGAGCTAAAAAAGAGCTGTAAGATATATTGGTTATACTTCTGAGTTTATCCATCATAAGAACTCGGTGGGACACATGGCCTTCTGCCTGAGCAAGCTAAGCAGTGGAGCTGGGTAAAGATTAGGATTTCTCAGGAGACAGATGCGGGTATTCCCTGACCTTCTGAATGGTTCCAATAACGCTTTGCTGGGGAATACAAATACATTGAGAGAGAAACAGTGCCACCTAGTGTAGTGTAAGCAATCTAATGTTAGCATGCAGCACACTGTGGCAGTTTTGCTGAATTTTGCATCATAGAATAAGAGAAAATGCTGAATTGGAAGGGTTTCATCAGGATCATTGGGTCCAACTCCTGGTCCTGTGAAGAACATCCCAAACATCACACCATGTGCCTGAGAGAGTTGTCCAAATGCTTCTTGAACTCTATCAAGCTGTTGTGACCACTTCCATGGGGAGCCTGTTCCAGTGCTCAACCACCCTCTGGAAGTAACATTTTTTCCTGATATCCAACCTAAACCTCCTCTGACTCAGCTTCATGCTGTTTCCTCAATTCCTGTCACTGCACACCAGAGAGGGGAGATCAGTGCCTGCCCCTCCTCATCTCCTCATGAGGAAGTTGTAGACTGATATGAGGTCTCCCCTCAGTCTCCTCTTCTCCAGGCTGAACAAATCAAGTGACATCAGCCATTCCTCATAAGGCTTCCCCTGCAGACTCTTCACCATTCTCGTGGCCTTCCTCTGGATGCTCCCCAATAGTTTAATGTCTTTTTTATTCTGTGGCACCAAAACCAGTATTCAAGGTGAGGCTGCCCCAGCTCAGAGCAGAGCAGGACAATCCCCTCCCTTGCCTGCTGGCCATGCTGTGCCTGATGCCCCCCAGGACAGGGTTGGCCCTCCTGGCTGCCAGGGCACTGCTGGCTCATGTTCAGCTTGCCATCGACCAGGACCCCCAGGGCCCTTTCCTGGCACTGCTCTGCAGCCTCTCATTCTTTGGTCTATCCACACACTCAGGATTGCCCCATCCCAGGTGCAGAATCTGGCACTTGCCCTTCCGCTGGTGATTGCCCGTCTCTCTGATTTGTTTCTCTCTGCAGGGCCTTTCTGCCCCCAAGGGAGCTGACAGCTCCTCCCAATTTATTGTCACTGGCAAACTTAGTATTCCTTCAAGTCCTGCATCCAGGTTGTTAATGAAGATTTTGGGAAGTGTCTGCAGTATGTTCCGTAAAACACAATTAGTAAACAGAATAGTTAAATACTTTTGAAGAAATAAAGGAAAGCTGTGAAAGTGGGTAGCATCCTAATAAGATTACTTGTAAATTATGTTGAGGCAGCACAACATGACTCTCAGTAAGGCCAGAAGCAGAACAGCAGTAAGTGTAACACTTGTCTAAAATGTAACACAAATGACTCCTAGATGAGCAGTGTACTACCACAACTGCATTTGTCCTTGTCAGAGTCCATTTAAGTGCCCCTATGGACCCTGAGGTTTGCTGTGAAAACCTACCTCAGCGTACATGTTCCTGCAGCATAATGTAGGTTTTGACACCATTCCTAGTGTGAGTAGACTGAGTCTTCCCAGACCTCTTCTCCCCAAAGCTGCCTATTTCCTTACAGCTGATCCTTTCTGGCAACATAACTTCTCAGTGACATTCCTGTGCACTGGCTTTATCACACACTGGGGTTATGTGAGCTCCCTCTGTCACCAGTGGTGAGAGAGAGGTACCTTCAGAAGCAAGAATAAAACCAAACCACTTGTATGAATTCATTACTCAAGGAATCTATTTCTCTCCCTGATGTATAAATAAAGCTTTGTTGCCTGAACTCAGCCAATGAAAGTTGACTAAGATTAATTCCTTATCTATTGTCACCACAATAAATTGCATTACCCAGTGGCTGAATGTACTGTAATATCAATGGGATCCATGAAAGAAACAGTGGGAAAAAAAATTAAAGACATTCTAATGTATTTAAGCTTTTTTGGTGTCTGTCATTTGTTCTTGGCATGTGTTTTGCCACACCTTTATATTTTACTTTTATTGCCTCATAAGTGCTATTCATGTCTTTAATCAGACATGGATTGGCTGCTGAAGCTTGTTTTGCTCCACAAAATTCAGCCAGGTGGTGATCCAGCATATAATTTAACTTGGAAAAACTACATAGAGGCCAGCCTTGCAAGGTGACATTGCTTACAGCCATGCCAAAACATCAGAGTCTGATTCAGAGCACTCCAATGCTAATGAAAAGATTACCAATGACCATGTTCTGGTTCAGGCTGAAGTGGAGGGCACACATGAGCTGTACATAGTGGACACTGCCCATGAAGTTTGTGTTTTACTACCCTAATGAGTAGCTCTGAGTCACTAGAAATTATAGAGACTCTTCCCGTAAGAAAAGTTCATTCAGGTCCTAGAAAATATGTCGGGGAAAAATTGAAATTCTGGAAATCCTGTAGGCATACAATTAGGTAGGTAATTTCTTTCCAGAAGAGGTTACAAAACTATTTTTTGAGCAGGTGCATTATATCCTGATATTACCAACTGACTGTGTCAGCTGTTCAAAGTCAATGAATATTAATAATGATTGAACACATGTATTCACATCCGCTGAATGTTATGAATAAACTACCCAAGGGAGAAGCTTTCTGCTTCCAAGACTGCTGTGTCTTGGAAAATATTCTCGTTTGACCTCCTCAGTCAATGACTTGGTGGTTCCCTTAATTTGGATTTGCAATTCAGTTTCTGGAGGTTTGCTTTCTTATATAGTTGAAGAGTTTGTAGGGCAACTGATGACATCTGAATTTATGAAATTTCAGGGTCCCCCTGGCACTCCAGGACTTATGGGCAGCCCTGGGCCAAAAGGAGAACCTGGAGATTTTACTTATGATACTATCCTGAAAGGTGAAAAGGGAGATCCTGGTTTCCCAGGACAACCAGGCATTCCTGGAAGAGAAGGAAGACCAGGAAAAGATGGATTTCCAGGTCCCCAGGGTCCAAAAGGAGCAGCGGTATGTTTGTTTCTTTATGTTTATGTGTTGTCCTACTGTGTGTTTATTTATGTGTACTTACTGTGCTCTACGTTCTGTCTTTCAGATCAGAATTCATATGCTTTTGTGCCCTATACATGCTTTATGTTTATTGCCCTCGTTTATCTTTCCACATCTATTCTTTACCTTGAGTAGTACATTCTTCCTCAGAAGACGATTCCATTTTCACTGGAACTAGTGAGGAAGACAGTTCTTCAACAACAGACTATTTCAGAGCTAGATTTTTCAGACCATTTCTTTTTACGTGTCATGCAAATAAGTAATCTGACTCAAATGCATTCAGCATGGCTTGTTACTTTCAGGACTGTAGAGAAAAGGTTCAGACATGGACAGTAGTTTTATTCCTTTCTGCCTTTCTCACAGCTTGGTAGTGAGAACTAGTGTGAATGATGTAGCTGATATTTGGAGATGATTGAACAAATCATCAGTTATCCAAGTAGGAATTGTGAAGACAAGATTCAAGTCTGTTCTAGCATATTTCTCTTCTTGTGGAAATGAATGCTTCAAAATCTGGCAATGATAGAGTTCAGCTGATGTGGATATAGAGCTGAATGTAGAGCTCACCTCTGCTCCCAGATCCACTACTGGAAACGTGGCCTGCAAGTTACAGTTAGCTGCATTGCTAGATGTGATCTCCATGTGCTATTCCACATGGAACCTTGTTCTGTTTCCATTGAACACAGTAGAAAGAATTCACTTTCTTCAACATTACAGATACCTGTGCTAAATCCCAGTTGCAAAATATTCAGAGAGGATGGTGTGTTCTGCCTTGCCAGGAAAGGCAAGAAGTACACTTATACTTTCCAAAAATTAGGGTACAGCTGGCTTGAAAGGAGAACGTGGTCCCCCTGGCCAACCTGGATTCCCTGGAGTGCGTGGTGAAAGAGGTTTTCCTGGTCCTCCTGGGATAGGTGTTGCAGGATTACCTGGTGAAAAAGGAGACAGAGGCTTTGCTGGAACCCCAGGTTTACCAGGACTTCCAGGTAATGTTATACTGTGTTTAAAAAAATACAAAAAAAATTTAGATTGCGTCCTTTAAATGGTACAGCCTAGAGGATCATCAGAATTTAAGCCTGAAATAAAAAGACTTCCTAATTTGAGTCAGTGCTCACTTTCACCAGTATAATTGCACATTTTTGAGGGCAGTTTTCTTGAAGGATTTGCTAGGCGAAATGGGATGGTTTAGGGTTCATCCTAGTTTTTCACGAAGCTTCTACCAAAAAAACTTCATAAGTCACTTGTAGTGGTATGGATGAACTGATAATGCTGTCAAGGTAGAACTCCCTTGTTTTTTTTCATCAGTTCCTGTACTCTAATGTAACTTTACATTTACAGGAGCAAAGGGTGAAGCAGGACGAACTATATCGCTCCCTGGACCTCCTGGGGCAGATGGCCTTCCTGGGCCACCTGGTTTCCCTGGACCCCAAGGTACAACAGTCTGTTAATCCTTCTCTGATTATCAAGATGGTTCTGTTCCCCAGAAATTAGCCTTTGTGTTAACATTTGTCTTGTTTTTATTTGCAAAGGTGACAAAGGGAATCCTGGGCTTCCAGGTAGACCTGGCCTACCAGGAGAAAAAGGTGCCGTTGGGCAGCCAGGTATAGGGTTCCCTGGACCTCCAGGTCCCAAAGGTAAGATAAAGCTATTCATCTAACAGAGCTGGTGTAACTGGAGTGTGGATGGAGGCCTAGGCCTGCACTGTCATCCAGCCATAGCTGCATGAGGTTTGGGAGGTGCAGCTGAAGAAGCTCCCTTGCAAAAGTCAGCCAGCAGCACAGTGAGCATTCTTTCAATAGAGTTCAGCTGCACACTTGCTTTGTGTAGTGCAGTGGTGCACCTACGGACAATGTCACAGCTACTGCCAGAATGGAATGCTGAGATGAGATGACCCTTCTGAGAGATGAAAAACACTGCGTGTAGTTGGTCCAAATAATATGCTGATGTAACTGTAACAGCTGTGGGCCAGAGCTTACAGCTCTGCTGGGTCCCAGACAGCTGAGAGTGGCTTGGTTAGAATTCCAGCTTACTCAACATAAGTGTAGTCTTCCCTCCATGGCCATTGTCAGTGTATGCAAGTAGCTTTGAGGGAGGCTAAATGTTTTGAATTTTTTGAAGATGTATTTCACAGTACTGCTGCTTATTTAGAACTAGATGACTGAACTTTCAGCAGCCACCTCAATCACCAAAATTCTTTTGTGTCTTTGTTATTATTTCTTATGATTCCACACATGAATGAACTGGGAGGGTCAGAAATTTAATAAGGAAAAAGGGCATATTTTTCTCTGTAACCATGTCTGGTTCCTCTGAGAGTGCATTGGGACCTGAACAAAAAAGGCCTATTGTATCTGGAAAAGAATTTCTGTATGCACTTTGATGCCAGATGAAAGAAATAACACATTAAATATATTTCTTTAAAGGACCCTTCCAAGAACTCAGCTCTGCCCAGTGACATTCTAGGGCCTTAGCCTAAAAGCTGGATTTCTTCCTGCTTCGTCTGAAATCTGTTGTGCGTGTGCTGATGTTGAGTGAGTGCTATCTTTAAGGGATTTGCAGAATGTTGTAGGTATTCCTTCTTGCATTCCCAAGGTGCAGTTCATGGGCTAGCTCTGACATAGAAACCTCCTGTATGAAACCCTCAGAAGGACACGTAGAACGTGTCACAAGACATATAGTGCACAAAAGGTGTTGATTCACAGGTGGGTTTTGTTGTGCATCCCTCAGTCTGATGCCCCACACGTTAAGTTGCCTTTTGTGAAGAAGATTTTGGGAACCCAGTTTTGCAGGATGTTTCTCACAAGGGAGATAGGAGATGAACCCACAGGGGTATTTATTTAAGAGGAGACACTCAGCATTTATTTCTTCTGGGTGGTTGTTTCTCATCAGAAGCCAACTGCTGCACAAAAGTCAGTGTTTGAATCTTTGTTGGGACATTTGCATACTGTCATGCCTAGAAGTTTGACTACCCAGATCTTTATTAACACATCCCTGTGAATAGTTCTGTTTAGAGGCTTAAAGAAACAGCAGAGGTCACTTACAGACAGAGAGGGTAATGATGTGACTATTGTTTTGTTTTGCTTTGTTTTATAGGTTTCCAAGGTCAGCCTGGCTCACCTGGTCTGCCAGGAACTCCAGGAACCCCTGGTCTGGATGGTTTGCCAGGAGTTCCAGGTTTACAAGGCCAAAAGGTAGATGTCAGCTGCTGATACTGTTATCTGTGACTCCCCATGTTGACAGGAATGTGTGCAAGGAAAAACTTTAAAAGTTGGCCAAACTGCCTTTCATTTGATGTTTCCCACTGTGCACACAAGGGGACAGAGTAGATGGATAAATGCTTGTCATTAACACTTTTAAAGGGCTTGCAGCTCTCCCCTGAAGTCATGTATAGAGGTCTGTACATAAGCCCTATACTGCATGATTTAAATATATTTAATAAATGATTTCTTGTTTTTGATGTGTTGATTCCTAATCTATTGTGTTTCTTTGGCTAGGGTGAACCTGGTGTAGGTCTACCTGGCCCTAAGGGATTGCCAGGCCCCCCTGGCCCAGCTGGCATCCCTGGAGAAAAGGGAAGTCCAGGACTGCCTGGTTTACGTGGCGAGCAAGGCTTTCCAGGCATACCTGGACAGCAGGGATTCAGAGGTAATATCACTGGAAAAATACAGTTCTGTATTTGTATTTGTATTTCTTTTTAAAGTCACTCTCCTGCATATGCAGCAAAAAGTCTATTCATTACTGAAATATCCTACTGATATCTCGGGGAATTGCCCCTTTCCCGTCTCGTTTTTTCCTACCACCCACCAGTAGCAAATGCTAGCAGCAAAGAGCAGCCCTTCATCCAAACCCAGGCTTGTGGAGGTGTTGGTGGCTGAATGAGGTCTCCTTAGCCATGTGCTTCCAAAGCACCTTGCTTTGGAAAGCCATGTGCTTCCAAAGCACCATCTTCAGCAAGCAAGATGTCAAACAGCATCAGAGAATGCTTGGTCTATATTTCTCCTGTCTCCCTGCAGGTGACCCTGGTCTACCAGGTCTCCAAGGCTTACAGGGCCCTCCAGGTGCACCGGGGCTGGGCCCTCCAGGATTGCCAGGACCCGCCGGGCAGCCGGGACCACAGGGACCACCAGGTGAGCAGAGAATAGTCCCATGATGCTGCTTAAGAGCAGAATTTTGACATAAGTGGATAACACAGGTAAAAGTGTTGCTTGAGAACTTTTTGCAGTATGAAGTTGATGGGGGTAGATGGGGGGACATGATGATGAGCCACCTCCATGTGATCCAAAATGCAGGGTCAGGCCTCTTGCGAGGATTGCTGGCATTTGGTTTGGTCTCCTTGGGTCATTGATGGGTAATAGATATAGGTTCAAAGCCTCTCTTAGGAAATGAGGACTGGTTCTGCTGTCTGCCTTTGAGTCTTCATCCTCCATGCCATGTAATTTGTGAATCACAGTTGGATGTGGTCAGATAGTCTTATTAATGGTTTTCCTTGTTTTTTGTTAAGGACTAATCCTGTATCTTCTATTTTTCCTAGGATTTCCTGGAGTAAAAGGAGAAAGGGGCTTCCCTGGTGTCCCAGGTCTAGATATGCCAGGACCGAAAGGGGATAAAGGTAGCCCGGGCCAGCCAGGGGTCCCAGGCTCTGTGGGGTCACCTGGCCTGCCAGGTCCACAGGGGGCTGTTGGACTGAAAGGATCAACAGGTAAACACCTTGTCCCTCAGAAATCAGCATCTTTGACAGCTGCTTTATTAAGTTGTGGTAGCACACCCTTTCACTCGGTTAGGAATTGATTGATCAAAGAGCCCAAGCTTGGGAAAACGCATGGACTGATGTCAGTAAAGCAGCTCTGTGCACATGTAACTGAACTGCTGCTGCTGCTGAAGTCCTTCCATGGGTCAAATCCAGCAGGTAGAAGGAACTAGCCTTGCTCCTGTAATAATGAAAGGGGATTATTCTGCACAGTTTTAGTGACAGAGTATGGTTTTAATAATGCCTTTGTTAATGACAGCATTGTTTGCTGTAATAGGAAGTTTTAAGAATTTGTCAAAAACCTGTTACAAACTGTTTTCCTCTGGTTTTCATAATACTGTTTTTACTGTTGTTTTCTCTATTGGGCTGTTTTAGTTTAATCATCTTCTTTGTCCCATTTTTCCTTAAGTAGTGCAACTCCTAATATGATAGGCAGTAAATAATTCTGTTTCTTGTACTTCTTTACACTGCTTGCTTTATTTTTTTTATTCACTCTTCTCCTTTGGCTTCAGGACCCAAAGGAGAAATGGGAGTTATGGGAACTCCTGGATTGCCAGGAACTCCTGGACCAGTTGGAGATCGAGGGTTTCCTGGTGAAAAAGGTAAGACAGAGATTTTCTCAAAATTGCAAACTCCACCTTTTCCCCAACCAGAGTTGGGAAATAACCAAAGATAAGGAGTATACTTGGCCTAAGGAACCGTTTATGTCAAGTGACTTTCCTCTAAGTTAAAAATAGTATAAAAGGCTATATCCTAGGAGCAGTCATGAGTTTGGGCACCAAAACATGATTTTTGATCAAATTTTCAAGAACATAAGTGTTTGCTAGGTGTGGGGCTGCTATAGGTATTACTCCAAGAAAAATACACAGTTTGAAATTATTAAAAGCCAGCAGGAAGGTATTAATTAAGAGCCTCAGATAATGCTCTGTATTGCTGCCAAACTCCTGTCCTTATTGTTTCAAGAGTCTAAAATTAATGGCTGTGAAGTGGGAAAAATATGTCAACTTTCTGACAGAGCTATTGTGAAGTATAAAAAAAATCATAGGAGCTGTTCCAGAACATGGTATTTGGTGCTCAAAATCTGAATAAATAGCTAATTTAATTTGTTGTTGTCTACTAAATATTCTTGCAAAGTCTTATGCGCCCCTATAACATTCAGTGCTGTCTCTTTATAGGTAGCCAAGGTTTCAAAGGTGTGATTGGACCACAGGGTGATCCTGGTGTTAAGGGAGATAAAGGTGAAGCTGGTCTCCCAGGAAAACCTGGAACAATAGACAACATGGACATGGTTAGCCTCAAAGGCCAGAAGGGAGATCAAGGAGAAAAAGGTAACTTTATTCTCTAACTGTGAAGAAGTGGAATTAACACTCATATACTACCAAGCAGCAGTACTTTTAATTCAGTTTCGCGTTACTTTTAGGCAACAGTTTTTAAAATAAAATAAAAGAGTTTCACATAGCAAATATAGATATTTTTCTGGTGTTTTTCAACTCTATAGAAAAAAAGATTAATCACAGAGCAGAAGGGTTTTGTTTGGATAGAAGAGGTTCAATTTGTCCTTTTATAATTGATTTTACCTCTTTAGTCACAAGACTCTCTGAAAATAAAAGAAATTTTAAAAGTAAAACTAGAGCTTTCCAGAAGGGAAAAGCTGTCTTTCATGTAAAACATGCAGTTGTGGCCATGATGATCAACTGATAGTGTAAGAAAAAAAGTGAGCAGCCTTTTTTGACATGTGCTTCTTGTGACCTGAAGAAAACTCAGGAAAGAAATGCATTTATATCACTGATACCAACAGATCAACTTATATCAGTTTAGAAATATCCGGAAGTACGCAGGAGAAAGGCAATCAGTTTTCTGTTTAGAAACTTCATGGTTATAGATTTGTTAGCTTTTTTAGATAATACATTCTTCTTGGATTTTTAGTTTTACTGCTAATTGATAAATTAGTTGTTTGAAATAATTTTCTCTCCTGTATTTCTTTTCAAAGAAAAATGGTGTATATTTTGCATATTTTTAATATTTGTTCTTCTTACTATAAATTACTTTTTATTAAAAAACATAAGAGTTTTTAATAAACGGTAACTTTTTTTGTTAAAATGGAAGTGTAGAGCTTAAAAGGGAGCTACTGAGATATTGTGAGATTGTGGTCTTTAATTTCCCTCAACCAAGTCCTTCAGGCTTTAATAGTATATCATGTTTTCTGAAACAATTATTGTTCTTTTTACACTTTCTGATTTCTCCCCAGTTTGGCTGCATCCTTGTTAGCATGCACATTGCTGAAACAAGCAAAGTACCTCAACTCAGGCCTGGCTAGAATGAAATTTCCCTTGAAACAATAGTTGACTGAGTTTGTGACTAGCTGTAATTCTTAGTCCCTTAGTTCTGGACTACTGCCTGTGAAATAATTTTTCATTTTGTATGTGTGTTTTTGACTTCTCCTATCACACACGAGGTGCATTACGCTTTTTGATTTTCACTGTGATGATTTTCTAGCTTCACTCCAACTCTTCAAAATCCTTCTGTAGTCTAATCCTGTCCTCTTTTTGAGCCTTTCCTTTTTGAGTGTCATCTGTACATTTCATCATTGTATTCTAGGGCAGATTCCTTTCCAGTTTGACAGTGAATCACTGATAACTATACTATGTTGTATTTGAACTGTGGAAACAGGAGAGTATCCCAGTCTTAGCTACCTCTTATCTCCATGTCCTGGCTAATTGTCAGAAGGAGATCTGGGCTCACGTGTTCTGGTTGGGTCTCAGAGAAACCTGGGCATGTGGGTAAGTAGTGCCTTGCAGCTTGGGCAGCCAGGGACTGCAGGGGAGGGCATCAGCAAGTGAAGAGTACATCTGCCCTTCAGCTGAGATGCAGCTTCTGAGAGTGCTTTTAATGAAGCTCCCAGCCTATAAAGATCTCATCTAGATTATTTTTTCTCATTTGTTTCTGATCTTGATATGTACAGTGGTATGTAAAGTCTTAAAACCACATAGGTTGTTTTCACTATTTCCTTATCTACTACTGGCATGTAGGATGGTTAGTTTTATTTTGTTTCTAGAAATCTAAATTAGGCACACTTGTTACATGCAAATAAAGAAACCTTTGCTGAGAAATTCAAATGGTTAATTTCTTTGGTTTCTAATTTACTAATCTCTCCAGCACTAACAATGCATGCTTGCAAACTTCTATGCTCTACCTTTTCCTGACCACATGCCGTCTACAGATTGGCCTGGCTCACACAGCCTGGAAGAGTTGGTTCCAAACAGATCCCAGCCTGCAAATTTCTGCTTTTATCTCATCTTGTCCAACCAAAAGATACTTAGTATCAGCAGAGAAAAATAATTTAGTTATACTCCATAACTTTGCTGATCTTTTGGCTGCCTTCATTCCTCTAGACATGAATATCACAGTAATGCTTTTAGAAGCTTCCAAAATACAAACTGTACAGAGAAGACACAGAATTTTTATGGCATATTATTAGAGATGCTTACTGAAAAAAATTTGGGTTTGGACATCTTGAAATGTTTTTAATAAAAGCTGCTTACTTAAAAACATTCAGTGACTTATCTTCAGTAACCTATTGTCCTTCAGCTCTATGCAACACTAACAGAATTGTTTAAGACCAAAAGGCGTGGACATAAAGTTGGAGAAGAGGCACACTAGTCAATAAGAGATCAAGCCTTCTGAAGGTGCTTTAACATTAAATGGAACAGGGAAAACAGCAAATTTCTGGCTGTTTACTAGTTGTTCACATGTGCCTTTTTAGAGAGCTGAACAGTCAAATCAATAATTTCTGTTAACACCTGCCAGCCACTTTTCAAATAACTCATTAATCTAACTCAAACACGCATTCATTCCAATTTCTTTTGTAGATATAACTTGCTTTGTAATTTGCACAGACAGCCATAAAATTGCAATAGTTTCCAGCCTTTTCTCAGTACTGGTTTAATGATTGGAAAGTTGTGTTTTACCTCAGCCATTTCCTTGTTCAGCAGAGAAGCAGCAGTGATCAAAAATTAACTAGAACGATTATTATATGTAATTATAGTAAATTGTAAAAAAACTGATCTCACTGTGTTTTTCTTTTTGGTGTCCAGGGGACCATGGAGCAGCAGGAGAAAAAGGGCTACGTGGGGATTATGGAGAACCAGGAATTCCGGGGAGAGATGGTGAACCCGGCACTCCAGGACAACCAGGTATGTCTGAAGCTAACAGCAGACAGACTGTTTGTTGGGTATTTTAAACCTTGTTAATGGATGGGATTCTGAATTTCTCTGTTGTCCATAGGACCAAAAGGTGATCAAGGCCCCCCAGGGTACCCAGGGGATCCAGGAGTTCCAGGACAAAAAGGATCGGTTGGTGAAATGGGCCTGCCAGGTACTGATTGCTAATAATTTCTTATTTTTTTCCTCAAGTCAATATAGAACATTATGAGAAACCTGTATGGAATATTTGTTGGTGTAGATCTACTAAACAATTGCAGTGTTTGCAGTGACTGAATGTTAGGCTTTTGGGACATTGCTTTCCAATCCTATTGTGATATACAAATAATAGGATGATTTCCTAAGTTTCTATGTGCAAATCCTTTAGCTAGATCTTTAGGTTTTCTGTATTTGTTTCAGGCAGGCAGTTTTTTGAGTGATGCCTCTGTCTGTTTCTGTCTCTGATATTCTGTGAACTGCATTAAGCTTCTTGTGTATTTTCCCCATTCTAAAAGGTTTGGTGAGTTGCTGTGTACTGAATGTCAATTATGAACTGTAGTGGTCTGGGAATAATGTTGTTGTGGAAGGAATTGGTAAAGAATAAAATGGAGAAGAACCTATAACTCAACATGGAAACTTTGTCTCCATTGGGACGGCCTTGTGCCTAGCATATTTAGGAAATTAAACATGAAAGTCTGAAATGGTAAAAGAGGACAGAAAACATATGCTGCAGAAGAGTCACTTTGTCACTGTAGTACTATGAGAAATTATTCAAATAAAAATAAAGTTTTATTCAGTTCATATTTTTAGCAAAATCTTTATTTAGTCTGAATCCAAGATTATGACTGTCTTCTATGAGTAGAGTTGATCATCTCATAAAAAGTCCCATTTAGAGAGCGAATCTCAAAAGAAAATTTACTTACTTTTATAGCTCTGAATAGCTAAAGCAACACTGAAACATCACTGTCAACATTACTAGGGTACCACTGGTTCTGATGCACCCATTCTTCCCTTCCCTTTACTAGGAACACCTGGGGAAAAGGGTCTTCCTGGAGTACCAGGTTCACCAGGCACACCAGGATTCCCTGGGCAAAAAGGCGAAAAAGGAGACAAAGGAGCACCAGGTTTTCCTGGAATTGGCTTTCCAGGGGCTCCTGGTGAGAAGGTATTTATACCCCTAAAGATTTGATTATCTCCACCAAGCACTTGGAAAGATGCTGTTGGCCTTTAAGCTGTTTTGTTATATTTTCTATTGTGTTAATTTAACTGCCTTATGAAAAACTTGAAAGGTGTGTATATGTACAGGTTTAGATGCATTCTGTTTGATGGAACCAGTATCTCCAGTGTTCTTTTTTATTATCTCTGCTCAAAATTGGCTAATTCACAGAGCTAGAAATGTAGGGAAGGGGAAGAACTTTAAAAAATACTAAGTCAATAATGTGAAAAGGGCATTTTATGAGCAGGGAAAATAATCACGCTAAAATAATGTTACTGTACTTTTACAAAGACAGTGTTCAGATACTAGTGAAAAGTGAACTATATTAATACTGTCTGTAAAGTTTAATTTAATCTCTGATAGTATTTAATAGGATTCTCATTTGTTTCATATTCATTTTCCTAGCTGTACAATGACAGTTATAATGAATTTATAAGTAAAAATGGTAAAAATAATACCTGCTAATCTGGTAGCAAACTTACTGAGGACTCAAAAAAAGACCTTTTTTAAGATGATGAAGTGTAATAAGTTAAAATGCTAATTTTGAAAAGACTTTGTACAACCATCCTAAAAATGCATAGAAGACCACTCATTTTCATATGTAGGTATTAAACAATTGCTAGATTAGTTAAAAAACTCTGATAGTGGAATTTAGCACGAAATTTAATCCTAAATTACATTGTGCAGGAGTGGAAAAACAATTGAATTCTTTAAATTCAGATGGATAAGAGGGGTGACGTCCACCACTACATACAGAAAGAACTGTTTCTGAATTAATGTCTGGATTTTATGTGTGCTGCTTCTTCTAGGGAGAACCAGGAAGAACGGGTAGTCCAGGTGTATCTGGAGATAAGGGTGAAAAGGGTAGTGCAGGAATTCCAGGAATGCCGGGTGCCCCAGGTCCCAAAGGATCCCCTGGCATGGCAGGATTTCCAGGCAAGTGTTTATGCTTTTACAAAACAGAAAGTGCAGTGAAAAATTAAAGTAAAAAATATATCAAATATCCCACATGGAAACCCATTTTTCTTCCATTCTTTAGGAAGCCCTGGCCGCCATGGAGAAAAGGGTGAAAAAGGACTTCCTGGCTTAAGTGGGATTCCAGGTTTAAAAGGAGAACCAGGTAAAAAAAATATATAAACCACCAAAGGACACTTAAAATATTGTTTGTCTCCAGGCAGTGGATAAAACAAAATCTTTTGCATTCTACATTAATTTTGCTTAGATATTTCAGTGCATTTGTTCATTTCATAAGCAAAAAAGACATTGCTTGACAATATTGACATATTTCCTAGGTAAATATGAGTCAGCGTAGTGGGGGGCTCATGTTTCTTTTGCACTGTTAGAGGAATAGATTTTACCACCTTCCACAAGACCAGTTGTTACAGCCATTACTTCTGTTGTTTCTGAATTAATTTAAAAACAATTCAGTTGGTCTTTATGCCCAAACCTGAATCACCACATTATCATCATTTCACTGCTCTTAGAAAGGAAATAGAGTATGGGAGAGAGTAAATCCATTGCTGTTATGAACATTTTTGATCTTGGAGTCTTCTGTTCTCAGTTTTTTGGCTGCAGGACACATCATCTTGCAGGACAATGGACTGTGCTGTTCACAAGTCTTTGCTAGAGGTCCTGCATTCTAAACTCACTGAGATTCATGATAATTAGCTGTGTCAAAATCTTTAATACTTGAGCCCTGTCTCAGACTGATTTAATTCAGAAGTAAACGCAGTGAAAAGTCACACTGAAGGCATCATGCAATATCTGCTTGTTCTCTGTGGGAGCAAAAGAAAAAGTAAAGTATTTCACGAGAAAAAAAAAAAAAGTCATCGTTCAAATGAAAATGTCGATGATTTTTCAGGTGAACCTGGTGTTCCGGGCCCTGCTGGTGCCATTGGTCAGAAGGGTGAACCAGGTTATGATGGGATTCCAGGTGCAGCTGGTGCAAAGGGTGAACAAGGTACTGTGACTGTCATCTTCAGTTCCCATGGTATGAAAATGCACAGACACAGGCTGCACAAGAGTAGGTGGTAGAGGTGTGTACTGGTTTTGAGTCCTTTGGATGAAACCTTAGAAAATAAAGTCAGTATTGGTGTCTTAAGATCATGCAGCATTGCAGTGTGATCATTTAGATGAGCAATGTGTTTAATCAATGTAATATTGAAAGAATTTCTTTCACAAAGGCTGGTAATACTTTAAAGAATCGTGTTTTGGCATTAATTTCAGCCTGAAACTTAGCTGTGAAATAGTGGAGCAGCCTTGCCTTTTCTTTGGGTAGGGTTTTCAGTCATACAGGGCCCATTGTGCTAAATACAATACCAGTACATAACAAAAACAGCCTCTGCCCTGAAGAACTTTTGCATAAGCCATTTATTTGGAGTTTGTATTTGCATAATAGAGTTTTATTCATTTTATTCACTGGGAAATGTATGTACTTTCCCAACTTCTCATTTTTTGCTGTCTCTGTACTGCAGGTCTTCCAGGTAGGGGACTTCCAGGATTTCCCGGTGCAAAGGGAGATAAAGGTAAAACACTTATTTAAACAACTCTAAACCTCCTTCCCAACATACTATAACCATAATTCTGTAATGCAGACATACTTTCTACTTCATTCTTTTACATCCTATGCCTTCTCAGAGCAGGCAGAAGCTCTGAGAGGTTCAAATACTGATTTCTGTTACAGTGGCAACATCTTGGAATTAGATATACCCAAAAATAGGTAATTATTCATAGTGTGGAATTCTCTGCAAGCTGTGGTGTGATGAGGTAATATAAATAACTCCCGTATTTGTGTGCTGTGCTTTTGACACCAAGTATTTCTGTTTTCCTACTAATTTTGCAAGAATCAAAATTTAGTGAGGCTCTGCACACCAGACAGCTATAGGTAGTGGTTTTGTGGCCAGGATACTGCAGTTATTTTTTTTATCTGAAATATTTTTTGCAGCCCAGATGTATTAATTGCTAAATTAGTTATTTACTATATCTCAATAGAGCATGTCTAAGCTATGCACAGGAGCATGGTGCAGAGATGCAAAAGATAGCAGAGTCCTGCTGAGATCTCACTGAAAATTTTTATTACCTGGGCTCAGGACTTAATAGCTTGGGTACAGCTGCATGGCTATAACAATTCAAGTCCCCTTATGTTCTTTGAAAAGTGTGTCACTACACCGTGCTGTGAGAATGGTTTGATTGGCTTGATTCAGTGCTTGTTCAAGGTGTCTGTAATGCACCATGCTCCATTTTACGAAATAAGTATATCCTAGACACTAGCCTGCAATAGATACAGTAGTGAAGAAATGTGAAACTGCTGTTGATAAAAGAAATAGTGTAAAATGGGGGAATTTTCAATTTTAACCATCCACAATTTTCCATTGTGGAAAATACAAACAATTCAACTAGTCCATCCATGAAATTAACATGACACGGCAGATTTTGAAGAACTTACACAGCTTTAAATATCAATGCCCTACCTCACTCATTCATTCTACTAATACAGGAAACTTGTCTGGACAATCCAAAGTGATAAACCAGAATTTCAGAATATCTTTTATTTACCATCTTAGACTAATTAACAGTCATTAACTACTGTGAAAGCCCTAATGTTAGAGAACTTAATAAATTTAGCAAATTTTCTAATCATAGCTCGGTAGGCATGTAGAGCACTAGATTATGAGAACACTTCTCTCACCTTCCCCATCTCTCATTTTGTCAGTTCAGGTCATTTAAAAATATCTGGGTTTAGAGTAAATATATATTCCACTTAAGTAATTTGTGTTCTAAAAGTATTTCTTTGGTAGTTCCAAAGAAACAAGTCCAGGATTTAAAAACCTTGTTCTGCTCAAGTGGAGAGCCAGGGATAGTATTCTCTATACATTTTGGGTTTTTTTATTATTGGACTTATACCAGTTACTCTATATTCTTTTGCTCAATCTAAAACTAGATTGAACTGCAATTGTTACCTATTTGTACAAGCCTGAAAGTAAGTACAACGGGTCTAAATCTAGATCTTAGTAAAAAAGTATTCCATTTTTCTCCAGGAGCAAGTCCTTTTGTGCTTAGTCCAGCACAGCATCCATTAGTTGACTACAACAATAATAATTGCTGTGGATTAAGGGTTTGTGGGGTTTATAATCTTTGTGTAAGGAGTGGTAGAGGGATGCTGAATGTTAATCTATTTTAAGAGTGACTAAAAATAGCCCAGTGATGAGTTTAGATAAGAAAAGGTATGTCAGTCAAACTACTTTCCTCATATTTTATATCATAATGTGAAGAATCATACAGTTTTCCTGAAGTTTTGCATTTTTATAGAAATGTATAAAGTGTTTTCAGAAAGAATAAAGCTGACTATGAGTGGATAATATGGCAGAAGGTTTCAGTGATTGTGATCTTCTCTCTAATCATGTTCTGTGGTCATTTCAAATCTTAGGTGCAAAAGGCGAAGTGGGTTTTCCAGGATCCCCAGGAAGTCCAGGGATCCCAGGCCTGAAAGGGGAACCAGGATATGCAGGTCCACCAGGCCCGAAAGGGAGCCAAGGCCTTCCTGGGCTACCAGGAAGTGCAATTGAAGGCCCTAAAGGAGACAGAGGACCCCAAGGCCAGCCTGGTCTTCCAGGTAATTCTTTATCCTTAGTATTAAAGTATTGCTGTTCATCGAGGCTCACCTAATTAATTAATAAGTAATACAATCAATATTGCATATCTTCGTTTATCCTCTTCTCCCAGGTCAGAGAAAAGCCTTTGTTCCCAGGCAGTTTTGGCAGTATGTCCTAGAACAGGCTGTTTTTATGTCCTCAAGCAGTTGGCTTTGTCCAGAAATCTTTCTAGTGTTGAGAAGGTTGCCTTCCATTTCCATGTTTCCCTATGGACTTTATTTACTGTTTTGAGGCATCCAGGGATGTATGTTCCTGTGTCCTGGAGGTTTATGTATTTAAAAATGACCCAGCTTGGCCTTTCCATGGCAGTGGCCTGTGCTAGAGGCTGAGGAGGAGAGTGGAGCAGAGCTACAAAATATCTTTAGCATGTTTATGCCTGAGGATGCACTATGGGCTTGTTCTGCACATGTGGAAAACTGTCAGCTACAGGCTGAGAGATGGTTGGATGAGGAGTCTCCCTGCAACAGATTCTCCTACTTATTTTCTTGAAATGTTACAACAATTATTTTGGTTCTGTCCATCTGTAGACGCTGTTTGTCCTCCATCAGATACTGCTGTAAGCCAATTTTCCTACTAAATCTTTTCTTCTGGTTTTTAGGTTTACCAGGTCCAACAGGCCCACCAGGACCTCCAGGACTGAAAGGGGCCAAAGGAGAGCAAGGGAGCAATGGCTGGCCAGGGACTCCTGGGGGTCCGGGAATGAAAGGTGATCCGGGTTTCCAAGGACTGCCAGTAAGTTACTTTCAGTACACTCCAGATTTGCTGAAAGCTGGTTCTTGTAATTAATGGATATATTAATCATACAGTTTCTTGTTCAAAACAATGATATTTTATGTTCCAAGTGCCTTTGGACTCACTGCTGATGATGTAAAGTCAGTTTGAAAGCATTTCAGTGCCCTCCTTGGAAAGGCTGCCCCAGTGAGCTAATGAACTTATTAGAAATTTATAGATAGTGAGTGGTAACATACAACACCCAAAATATAATTTACAGTGTTTTAACAGTACGGGATGGCTGAAGCACATCCATAAATCCGCTAAATGCATTAGTAGTTAATTTTAAAGGTTGCATATTTCATGATAAATTGCCTTCTGAAAATACCTGAACTGTTTGCTTTTGTTATGAAGGCTCTCAAATAAAGTGCAGTTTCAGTACTGTGATGAAATATTGCTGCTGATTTAGAACTACAAACAGGCAATACTATTAATACATTTTTGTCATATATTATTCATTTTCCCTGGCCTAAAATAGTCACTTTTTGGTATAGTAGCGAGAATGAAGTAGAATAAGACAGTCACCCAGAATAGTTTGTCTTCTATATTCTTTCTCTCAGGGTGTATGATCCCTTTTTCCACACTGGAAAATATGCTCTATTTTTAAACTTTTCTTTCTTTCTTTCCTACTACACTGGGAATGGAGATCATTTAGCCCAGAGTAGAAGAAGGCTCAGAGAGGACTTTATCACTCTCTACAGCTCCCTGAAAGGAAGCTGTAGCCAGACGGGGGTTGGTCTCTTCTCCGAAGTAACAAATGACAGGACAAGAAGAAATGGCCTCAGGTTATGCCAGGGGAGCTTTAGATTGGATATTAGGAAAAGTTTCTTCACTGAAAGGGTGGTCAGGCATTAGAATGAGCTGCCCAGGGAAGTGGTGGAGTCACCGTCCCTGGAAGTGTTCAAAAAATGTGTGGATATAACACTTGAGGTGTTTGGTTTAGTGGTGAACATGGTGGTGCTGGGTTAATGGTTGGGTTTGATGATCTTAGAGGTATTTTCCAATCTTAATGATTCTATTAAAAAAGGACAATAATAACAATAAAAAAATATTTATGGAAAAAAGGATGAGAAAATTCCTAGTGTACAAAAGGAAGAAAGACTCAGGAATAAGATCCTGATATGAAATGCAGGACTATATATGTCCACTTCAGTCTTGATAATGCAAAGATCTAGTGCATCTTTTTCTGCATCCAGGAGTCACTTCACAGAGACATTAAGGATTTGCTTCCATGTTCAGACCTTTTTATATTTGATACCATAGTGTACCATACCAGCTTTGAAGGTAGTAAATTCCGACATATTCCAGTATATTTTCCCTAGTTTAATAATTTGCACTACTTTTGCAGAGAGCTAAATTTCTATACCCCAGGAAATTGTAAAGCTTTTCACTGGCTGATATACCATTCTGAGACTGTTTGCTGAGAAAGAATGGAGAATGCCTAAGGGTTTTGATTCCATGCCTTCAATCAGAAAAAATGTTTCACTATCCTTGAGCCATAATTCTTAGTAGCAGGTTGTTAACTCAGTGTGAAATGCTGCAGTGAGAGTGATATTAAATATTAAGCTTCCTCTGGTGATACATACTAAGATGAGTTTCTAATGTCCCCAGTGTCACAGGCTCCTGCTCTGATTGCCCAATTGCTCATACAGGTCTCCAGGTACATGGTGACCTATGTCAGAAGGGAGATTTTGTTGTAACATGAGTGACACAACCTGTCCAAAAATTGTATCCAAAAAAAGTAAATGCAGAGATCAGACTGTGAAATGCAGATCTCATGGGTTTTTTCTTGTTCATTTTAGTGTTGAAATGGCAGAAGAAACATTTTCCTGAAATAGTTTTGCTCTGTTTGGAACAGATCCAAAAAAGTTGTTTACCAAGTTGTATCTGAAGAGAAAAAAAAGTTTAGGAAATGCATACTCTTATGGGAAATGTATTTTGATGGAAAGCTTCCAATAAACTTCTCTTAAAGATCTTTTTTATAATTATAACCTTTTATATATATATATATATATGTATATATTTAAAACCCCCCTCTTTTAATGTGATTGATTCATAAGTGCCTTCTGAATGAAAGTTAGCCCTCCTGTTTTGGGCTTCAGAAGTTCATGTATTATACAAAGAGATGGCCATTTCTTTAAACAATCCTCTATACTGTGACTATGTGACTGGAGGAAACCAGGGAATCTTACTTCATTCATGCCTTCCTTAGCACTTCCTTAGCACTCTTGAGGGTAGCATTTCTTTTGTTTAACTTTGGAGTCTTTGGAAGTTTAACTGGCATCCATTTTTGAACTAGTCATCTCTTCTCCCTTTATAATCAATGAAGAGATTATTGATTATAATCAATAACAACATTTGTTGTTCTTCTCACCTTAATATAAACATCTAACTTGCACTGAATGAAAAATCACTCCTGTGTGCCTATTCTATTGCTCTGCAAATATGATAAGATGACTTCTACTGTTGGTATTATTTTTCACTGGGTGTTCAATTCACATCTCCAGCTTCTGCTTGGTAGGTTACTTAGCAAAGGGATTTTATTTCTTTCCTCCACCTGTGTTCCATATTTTGTTATTCAGTGAACTATCACTGTCATACCAAATCAGCCAGGGAGAAACTCTAAACTGTACTTACAAGCTTTTTGCAGATGATCTGCAACAGATAAAAGAAGAAAAGGAAATTGGCAGCCATTTGAATGACTATTTACAGTGTCTTTTGGAAAAGGGTCTTGGTTTTCCTTGAAGTGAGGCTACAATGAACTTGTTACCATTAATTTCAGGGCTACAGTTTAGAATGGTGAAGGCAGAAGGAGGAGTTCCCATTGTGTTTGAAGTGTTTTAAGTCATTGAGTGTTTTAGCCCTGTTGAAAAGTAAAAATCTTCAGAGAATTATAAATTGCTAGCATATTTAATTTCATCCCATGTGTGAATGTAAAAGTCTGCTAGAATTACCCCATTTAATTATCTAACTAGCAACCTCCTGCTGGGACTGCACTGAAGTTATTATCTGCTGAGATTTGTGCTTACAGATGTTTTTCATAATAATATGGTCTATGGTTGAGAACCTTTTTACAGGCTGCAGTGCAAGTAGAATCTCATTCTGATCTGGTATCTTTGTGAGACAAAAAATAGTTTAGAAAGGGCAAAGTGTCACTCCTGTTCCTGTAGGAGAAGCTTCTCAGCTAATCAAGGGAGAGAATGACCATTTCTTAAATGTAATGGCTTTCTCATATTATATTTTTTTATAGGTTTCCAGTAATACACAGCCTGTTTGAGAGTCATATCATAATAGTGTAAGATAACTATATTTCACATTTTCTTTTATGCAGGGTAGTCCTGGTTTGCCAGGAGATATTGGTCCGAAGGGTGATCTTGGACCTCCAGGAGTTCCAGGTGTTCCAGGTGAGGAGAAAACTTGACATATTCCTGAAAAGTATGACAAAATGTCTCTTTCACATCCTTCCTCTCTCAAAAGAAATGCCCAAAGAATGTTGACTCTCTGTTAATAATTACCAAACAGGACACTGAAAGCTACGTCAAAAAACATACAAAGGCATTGAGATTTTTCTTAAGATTTTTTGTCTCTTGCCTATTCTTGCATTGCAAATATTAAATGTGCACTTCCTTTAAAAGATGGATGTAAAATCGATTGTTAGATGCTACCACTCAAGAATCTTCAAGATTTTCTTGAGAATTGAAGAGGCAAATGTTATAGCTATATGTGAGGAAGTGAGCTCTGTATGTCTCTTTTGTTGAATATATTCCTGCTAGTTTCACCATCATGTACATGAAAACACCAGGTGTATAAAAAATACAGTTATTAATAGAAAAAACATAATACTTTTAATCTAGAGAATTATATTATTAAAATAAGAGAATTTTGGGGGGAAGTAAGAGAAAAAATAAGAGAAATTTATTTTCAGTCGTCATTTCTTTTGTGACTTAGTGGTGGTGTTTGTATTGTGTTCCTGCAAACAATTAAAAAGTACTCGAGCAAATAAAGTCACATCCTTTTCAGGATCATGGGGTCATACATGATTATTCCACACATATCCTTCCAAATCAAGAAATTACTGAATTTTCATGCAAATACTTCCTTTGATTTCAGGTCCAAAAGGAACTCCTGGCTTCCCAGGCCTTAAGGGTGAGCGAGGTGACCAAGGTCTTCCTGGATCTAAAGGTATAATGAAGACTTGTGCTTTTTATCCCCAGATTTTTTTGGTAAAATGACTATTTCTTATTAATTTGTTGTTATTTGTGGCTATAACTCCATCACTCTTTTGTTCTGTGCAAAAACTTGCAATATGAAACCAGCTATCATGTATCAGCATCTGAATGGTCAGATTAGAATCATAGAATGGTTTGGGTTTGAAGGGATCTTAAAAATCATCTAGTTTCAACCTGCCTGCCATGGGCAGGCACAGCTTTCACTAGACCAGGTTGCTCAGAGCCCCATCCAACCTGGCTTTGAATGCTCCCAGGGATAGAGCTTCTGTAGCTTCTCTGGTAAACCTCTTTTCCAGTGCTTCACCACCCTCACAGTAAAAAATTGTCCTCCTTAAGTCCAGTCTAAATTTATACTCTTCCTGTAAACACTTCTTTCTTTCACACTGTTGCCCCTTGTCCTGTCACTCCAGACCGTGGTAAAAAATCTCTCTCAGTCTTTCTTATAAGCCCCTTTTATATACTGAAAGGCCACAGTAAGGTCTTCCCCGGGCCTTCTCTTCTCCAGGCTGAACAAGCCCAACTCTCTCACCCTGTCTTCATAGAAGATCTCTTCCACCCCTCTGATCATTTTCATGGCCCTGCTCTGGACCTGCTCTAACAGGTACATGCCCTCCGTGTACAGGGGACCCCAGAGCTGCATATAATATTCCAGGTGGGCTCTTATGAGAAGAAGAGCATTACTGGCCACACTTCTTTTCATGTAGCCCTGTATTGGCTTTCTGGGCTGCAAGCGGACATTGCCGACTCACCCCATTTTTCATCTACTTGTGTTTCCCAAGTCTTTCTCTGCAGGGCTGCTTGCAATCCATTCATCCCCCAGTCTGTACTGATATTGTGGATTGCTCTGGCCCATGTGTAAGGCCTTGCACTTGGTCTTGCACTTGTGGAACTTCATGAGGTTCCCATTGGCCCACTTGTCATGCATGTCAGGGTGCCTCTGGATGGCATCCCTTCCATCCAGCATATTGACTACAGCACTCAGCTTGGGGCTATTTGCAAGCTTGCTGAGACAACTCCATGCAGCCTAAGTTCTGGACAGCTATTTCAGTCCATGAGAAGTCTGTTTGGCTGGAGATATCAGCATAGATAGGCTCCCGTTTGGGAAGCTTTGCAGTTTCATTTCACTTGTGAAGTCTAGGACGTGTTGATATCTCGTGACTATCTATGAGAGGCATAAATAAGTGCATAAATGGCAATACAAGGTAACATCTTTTTGCCTTTTTTTTTTATTGTGCAATACTAAATACATGCTTATTTTATTGGTTGATTTCCACAGGTTTACAAGGCCCACCAGGCCCACCAGGTCCTTTTCAGCTTATTAAAGGGGATCCCGGCTTACCTGGACCTGTAGGACCAGTTGGTCTCAAGGGATTCCCAGGACTTCCAGGTCCCAAAGGACAACAAGGTGAGAGTTTCTAATTTGCCAGTAGAAACACATTTTTTGTAATGTAAAATAGACCAAAGGTAGGCTAGATACTACAAGATTTTTGGTATAATATTATCCAATTTTTGTAAGCCACTTAAATTGTGTCAGTGACAAAGAAGCTCCTTTTTGAAGCTCATCCAAAACAGATGTCTTCCTGGTGATTTTTTATAGGCTCTCACTCCTACAGGCATCACATCAGTATCTGAAATCAGCAGTAGGCAGAATGACTTGCAACACTCTGCTTAGCCTTTCCACAAAATGTTTTTGTTAGGGTGTCTTATGTCATTAGTCTTGAATCCAAACTTAATTACTGTGTGTCTCTGGGAGAAGAAAGCATGAGACACTTGATCCTGGAATGAAAAGTGCTTTCTGAGGAAGCTTGTTCCACGGTCCTGGATTTCTTCTTTTAGTCCAGATATTGCAATTTTTATAAGGAGTAGGTGAACTGGAAAAATGAAACACACTAGCAAGTAAGAGAATGGAGCAAGTGGTAGGAAAAGTGAAATGCTGGCACAAGGACATGTCCTTCAGAATGATCGGACATGGAGAATGGGAGCTTAGGAGTGTTAAAATTCTAAGGGAAAGCTTTTTTCCTGAATGACTTACGTTGAGTCGATGGGGAATTACAATGAAGGATAATGAATATCTTCTTCCTAGTTAATATAGTAGATATGAAAGTTTTCTCTTGAAGGTGGGGATACAACTCTGCAACTGCTGTCCTTTATGAAATAGCTATGAAACAGTCTCAGTGATTGAACACAGCATGGGTTTGCTGGTGCAGAATCCATTGCTCTATCACTGGTAGTCAATTCAGTACATCAACACAATATTTCTTGTTGGTGATCAGGAAAAGGAAAGCTATGAGTGTGTAAAGCTTCTGATGAGTCACAGAAGTGTTGCTATAGTGCTGATGGTATTAACTTCCTTTTCCTGAAGTCAGGAAATCTGAAGTCAGATTTGCTGAGTTTATGTAGGATTCATAGCATCCCTAAAAATTGATTAAGCGAAGATATAAAATATTGGGAAGAAACGAAGAGAATACCCATTTTCCCACTGTTCACAGCCCTACTTTTTTATGGTCTATTTTTGATTGAGTCATATGATAAGCAGAGAAAGAAGAGATTCCTTTTCATATTCCAGGCAAATGCTAGTTATTTTAGAAGCACGCTCTCTCCTTACTTCTCCTTTCTTCTTTACTATAGAATCACTTTGCCTGCAGTAACCCTCATATGTGCTCTAGGTAGGGGACTGTATGCACTGAATCTGCAGGAGTTTAGTTTATGCTAATAGGCATAACTATGCTAAATGCTAATAGGCATTTATGCATAGGCATACCTATGCTGTACTGTATTAAGAGCCAAAAAGTCAGAACGAACATGACATAATATCCAGTAATAATTACTGCTTGTTTTTCAACAGGGGTGACAGGACCTTCAGGTGTACCTGGACCACCTGGTAGTCCAGGGTTTGATGGTCAACCTGGGCAGAAAGGAGAAGCTGGTCCTTTTGGTCCCCCAGGTAAGTCCCTGCATTCTTCAAAGACTTGATTCCTTCATGGAAAAATAACATATGGTATTAGGTGTGAATATATCTAATTTCACTTCTTTAGTTATGTAGGGAGAGTACTGCTGTCTGCAGAAATAAAATGAGCCTCTCTGTATTGTAGGGCCCAGAGGATTTCCTGGTCCACCTGGCCCTGATGGCTTACCTGGGGCTATGGGCCCACCTGGAGCACCATCTGTTGCTCATGGCTTCCTTGTTACCAGACACAGTCAAACCATTGAAGAACCATCGTGTCCATTTGGAACAAGGCTGATTTACCACGGCTACTCCTTGCTTTATGTACAAGGCAATGAAAGAGCACATGGCCAAGATCTGGGTAAGTAGAGACCAAATTAGAATTCAGTTAGAATTCATTACAAACCAAATTCTGCTCTCATTTGTAGAACTGCATTGAGCAAATCTGTGTAATTGCTCTGGCTCAGACCGAGGCGTCCCAGAACAAGGAAGATGTTGCTATACCACAGTGAATACAACACCTAGTTACTGAGATTGCTCATAGGGTCTGGACAGTCAGATGGAACTGGGTTTGCTCAGCATTAACAGATATTTATGGGGGGGCCTTTATTACAGTCTACAGCTGTCTAGAGGAAGGGTAGAGAGTATGGAGTCCCTTCTCAGAGGGTCTCAGTGACAGAAGCAGCAATGGACCACAAGTATGAGACACATTTTAGTGAAACATAAATAAAAGCTCTTTTATCATGCTGATGGTCAACCACTGGAACAGAACCCCAGAGAGATGGTTGAATTTTTTGTCTTTGGAGATCCTCAAAACTCAACTAAATCTGGACCCAGGAAACCAGATCTAACTGGCAGGGCAGTAGAATAGATGACCTTTAGAGGTCTATTCCAACCTAATGTATTCCGTAATTCTACAGGCAAGACTGGACCACTCCTTTCCTTGTCCTGTTCATTCCCAGAAGAAAGAAGAGAACTCACTTCCTCTGAGAAAGCTGGGCCATCCAGAGCAAGTGTTCTCTGCCTTTTTTAGCTGCTCCTGGAAATAATTGTTAGGCAGTTAGCAGTGGTTTAACAAAACTGTTAAGAAATAACCTTCAACTTAACATTTCAGGCACAGCAGGAAGCTGTCTTCGTAAATTTAGTACCATGCCTTTCTTATTCTGCAATATCAACAACGTCTGTAATTTTGCATCAAGGAATGACTACTCCTACTGGCTGTCTACTCCTGAGCCCATGCCAATGAATATGGCTCCTATCACTGGTGATAATATCAGACCATTCATCAGCAGGTATGGTTTCAGTTCTGCTGTATTTATAAAGTGGAAAAGCCTGTGGAAAAAGCGTAGGGTACTTTCTTTTTCTGGACAAGGTTTTTGATCTGTATATTTTTTTTTCCTGCCTTTCAATTTAAAGTTTGAATTCTTTTGATGAAATGTTTCAAAGTGTGCATGTTTTCAGTTTAGACTTTGATCAAAAATAAATCCATTTTGGGGGAAACCCAAACAAATAGAATAGCCTATTTTGAGTATAATTGAAATGAAAAGATTTACTTTGAAATGTTGTCTTGCAAAAGCTGTGATGTACTTTGAAGGAGAAAAAGTTTTGCATTTTTTCCACAATTCTTGTCCGAAACACTTCTGTTTTTTGACTAGCCATAACTAGAGCTTTTTAGGGCTCAATTTCCTTTTGTTTGAAAATGGTAGCATTTTTATCATACAGTAGACTGACAGGCTTCTTCCATTATTTTAGACATTCTGCTTGAACACAGCCATTATTGTCTGAATTAAAGGAAACAATTACAAAATCAATCATCTGGTTTTTTTAATAATTCCAGATTCGCAGCTAGCATAAGGAATGGTGCTTATATCAGAGACATAACTGTTCTGCATCAATGCAATGTGTTGAACTTCTGGTCCATTTGAAATTTTAAGACCACTAGTAAACCTCTTCTGGCATAATATGTCCAGTGCTGAAGGCAGATTTGTGAGCAAAAGAGTGGCAAAATGCCCCACCATTAGATATGAATCTGACAAGGGAATCTTTGATTGACAGCTTAAGTGATAATCATTAGATATAGCCATTACTGTCCTTTCTGTCATTGCTTCTAGTCTGTATCATCTCTTGCTGATCCCTCTTCCAGCCATATTTAATGAATGGGAGTGGAGATTGCTGGTAATGATTTCTCAGGTACATCCAAGAGAAAGGACAATCCAAATCAGCAGTAGGTTGTATTCTGGACATCTTGGGTGTTCGAAAAGCTATATGGCTCTGCTGCAAAACATTTGATGTTTATTTTGCATAGTGGAATCCATCTTATATCTGCAATTGTACTCTGTATTCTTACTTTTGGTTTAGTACCAAAGAAGTCAGTATATTTTGAAAATGAATGGGCCGATTGAGGACAAGATTCTCAGGAGAGACTATAGCTTTTGTTGGTCTTAAATTTTTGGTTGTTTGTTGCATGTGAATGGAAGGGGCTTGACTTTCAGAGAAAATTCAAATTGCCAGCCTGTGAAATTCATATTCCTTTTATGTCATCCCATATCATGCACCCAAAATAGCCTTTAACAATCACGTTTGAAACTCTTACTGAAGGAGGTACTAACCAACACTTTGCCTTATCTTATGCCTACGGATTAGCTTTTGCACCGTAAGAACGCGTAAGTGTGTATATGTATGTACATATGTGTGTGTGTGCATGTATGCTCATGTGTTTTTCTCCTTTTAGTCATAGCAACGAGTGAAATAGTTGTAATATTCATTTTAGAAAACTAACAAAGAATCTGGAAGACTCTTCTTTCAATTTATTTTATTAGTTGATGCTTTTTAACCAACCGTTTTTCCTGTCCAAATGTAGAAAATGTGTAGAAGTGTCACTTGATGCCTTGAATCATAGGACTTCTTTTCCTGTTAGGCCTTCTACTGAAATACCAGAAATCTCTTGAAGCAAAGCAGAGCTCCAAGAATAGAGGCAGCTTTACATTCCTTCTTTTAACTTACTCTTTCATTGATGTGTTTCTTAAAATAACTCTCTTGCTTCTGCACTAAAGATGAAGGCAGTAGGTATGAAAGCAGTCTTCGCAAGGCAGAAATAGAAAGCTTTTATTCTGAATACCTTTGCTTCTCTGCATTTTCCAGAATCCAACTTAATCCATTTTGCACTTCATTCTTTTCCCTGCTCTGATAACAGGAATCAGACTGTTTAGTTTTGAATAATTTTCATAATTGCTAACTGCAGAACCCAATTGAAGAGTGGTACAAGAAAAAACTGATTATATCTACCAAATTCCTTATTATCAGCCCTCATATTAAAATTCCAGCCCAGCTCATGGGTTTTTTATGATTCTATGAAGGCATGATTGGTTGTTGGATTATTCAGTAACCTAGCAGTTCTGAGACACGAGGAATTTATCTAAAGTAAAAGACCTGGTGCTGCATGCCTTTCTGGAGAATTGCTTTGAAGTTTGTTGTGCAAGTTACTTTGCTGGAAATCTCTTACTGGAGAAACAGACCACAAATGTAAATAAAAAACGCTTTCAAGGAAAATGCATGGGAGAGTCTGCATTAGATTAGATTAGCAGTGATTGCCTTTGTAAGACATTTTCCAGAGAGATGGCTTTTTCTCTGGAAGTCAGAGCTAAGTTTAGGATGATGAATTGCTTTTACCTGTTTCTGATCACAGTAGACCACTTTTACGTGATACTTGCTGAGATAGTGTTTGGCTATTTGCCCCCCATGTTCATGACATTGAGCACTTTTAGCAACTTCAGTACAAACAGGACTAGAAAAAGAAAAATACGTGTAAATATTCAGATAAGAGGTCTCTTGTTCTTTTCTCATAGGAAAGCTAATAGGAATAAGACTTAATAGTTGAACTGTCTCTTAGTAAGGGAGAAATTAGAAGTTTACAAAACAAATTAGAAATTAACAAAAAAGAAAAAAGAACCAGTTGGCTGTTTTTCTAAAAGAAACATTGTGATTTTCCTTTGGTTTTGAATGTGACAACATTTTCTATTTCAAGATTCCATAAAGAAAGTAGCTTCTGAATAAAGAGCTATTAATCCTTTAGTGCACACAGCTCATTCATGTCTTGGTCCTTCTAGATGCTCTGTGTGTGAAGCTCCTGCTATGGTAATAGCTGTTCACAGTCAAACAATTCAAATACCACCATGTCCTGAAGGCTGGAGTTCACTTTGGATTGGTTATTCCTTTGTCATGGTAAGTGCACTGGGACATACTCTGAGCTGAGGAAAGCATTTGTTTCAGGGTTTTGATCTAGGGAAATTTCATATCTGACTCTGTCCCTTCAGGTTTTAGGAGGGCATTAGACCTCCACCCTTTGCAGTGACTTCAAAAAGAATCTGGTAATTTTCCCAGGCAAGGCTTGGGCATGGTCTGAGACACAGTGTGGATACAGAGCTGTTAGCAGTTGGCAATGGGAGAGAGGCCACTGTGATGTGGGGTGGGAATGGAGTTAAGCTATTCAGATAAAAGCCATACCAAACCTTATGCCTCCTGGGCCAAGAGCTAGCCCTGGCATGTTGCTTACATAGAGATATCTTGAGTCCTGCTGCCTCTCCTGAAGGACTTCTGTGCATACAGCTGCCCCTGAAGCTGATATTGCTCATGTGTCATGCTGTTGTTGAGTGAGAGAACCTAATGCCATCTCTGGAGTCTTCAGCTCCACCTTCTTGTTCCTCCTTGAGCTGAGCAACAAAACAGAGCAGATGGACAGAACAGAGGCAAGGAGAGAAGTGTGAAGAAATATTTGTGTGAGAGAGTTCATTGAAGTTGTAGCAGAAGAGGTGAAGAGTCCCTCTCTGACCAATACTTTTGCCTTTTCCTAGCACACCAGTGCTGGTGCGGAGGGCTCTGGCCAGGCCCTGGCATCCCCTGGTTCCTGCCTGGAGGAGTTCCGCAGCGCTCCCTTCATTGAATGCCATGGCCGGGGCACCTGCAATTACTATGCAAATGCTTACAGCTTCTGGCTTGCCACTATAGAAAGGAATGAGATGTTCAGGTAAGTTTGTGATTTATTTATCACTCTTTGAGACTCAGTTGAGCCTTATCACTGAATAAAAGAAGTATTTTTGGAAGGTAATACAGGTTCGAGTATTGGCTGTCCAACAGCACAGTTAATTTATGTAGTTAATTATTTTTGTAACAGAAAGAAAAAAACCTGGTAGCTTCCAGGGGAATTAGCGAATGTATCATCAGTTAGTGTTTGCAATGTGTCATTTGTACCATGTATTTTGCTTTTCAGAATAATCTAACAATGTTCACAATTCCACTATGTTTCTGATTGTATTCACCAAGTGGTAACTGGGATAGGCTGACATACTGATTGAAATTAGAGTAGAATATAACATTTCCTGTAAATGGACGTTAACATGTAATAGAACTAGTTGCAATTTGTGCAGGTGTTAAACTAAGTGAGTTGAACAATTATTTACCTTTCCCTAATGTTAGAGGAAGTATGTTTGAGTAAAATGCAGCTGGTGGTAATGGGCTTTGTTCTGGTCTCCTGCACATGAGTATTTTTCAGCACAGGCTAATTTGCTCTATACGAATGTTACTAATATGTTAGCATATAGGTCAGTTCCTATGTCTGCATAGCTTAACTGGTCAGCAGACATTCCTCTGGAGTGCAGGTAATCACCCTCTTCCACCACAGTCCTGACTGCTGCTCCTCTTACCCTTCATCTTTTCAGGTCTTCTAGATCTGTGAATGCTGCCTTGCCTGTCTCAGAACGAAAGAGATTGTTTAGCCAGTTTTCACTCTATGTTTATCAGATAGCTGTCAGTGGAGTAGGTAGAAATATTGAGCACCGAGACTGAGTATTGCTGGGGCTGTGATAATCTCATCAATCAGAAAAACTACTACCACAACCACCCCACCACTGGGGTAAGCCCTGGATCCCTAGGAAAGAGGAAAGCTGGTCAGAAGAAAATTTAGAGTGAGCACT
Source organism: Ploceus nigricollis (assembly GCA_013399945.1). Taxonomy (NCBI): domain Eukaryota; kingdom Metazoa; phylum Chordata; class Aves; order Passeriformes; family Ploceidae; genus Ploceus; species Ploceus nigricollis. Next base: position 795,771 of record VXBC01004207.1, read on the forward strand.
ACAGTTGTTTCCATTCATCAATTCCTACCCAGAGACCTCTCAACTTCGCATGCTTTTCTGGCTGCAAACTATGCCTCAGATTAATAAAATAATCCCAGACTGGGGACCTGCCCTGCTATCAGAAATCACAAATACTCCTTAATTTCCTGTAAACTCATATTCTTTTTGAATGAAAAGCATTAAATGCAAGCACACCTTTGTCTGAAAATTATTTATTCCTAGTTGCTAGGAGTAATTCCTTATGACAGGTTAGAGACTAAAGGCTTTGGTTTCTGTTTCTATGACATCACATAATTTTCTTTGCCAGCTTTTCATTTGTCTTTAAAGTCACAAGAGTTAGCAGAAACTCATAAACAGTCAAATTTCAGCTTCTTTGCCCAGTTTTATTTTATTACCCAAATTCTAGATTGTTTTCAAACTGCTGCTTTAACAGATGGTGTTCTAGGTTAAGGAAGTGTTACACCTTGTGAAAGAACTGAATTCTTCAGTAAGTGTGTGATGTTTAAAACTAATTTTACGATAGTTTGTGACCAAACTTGGAAGTGATTACACACTTGAGAACTTAGGAACACCTTCTTGATTCAGCAGAGGCTGGAAGGGAGACTTGCATTCCAAGCTGGTGTTGTCAGTTATGAACCTGAAAATTGTTAATGGGTCCTTTCATTTTTTTCTTTTCCATAGGAAACCGACTCCCTCAACCTTGAAAGCCGGGGATCTACGCTCAAATGTTAGCCGTTGTCAAGTCTGTATGAGAAAAACATAATGACTTTTGAATTTCAACTAATTTCACACAATATGGTGCTATTTGTTTAACAGCAATGAAGCCTAGACATATATCATATGTACCTCATTGTTGTCCAATATGAAAACAGTAAAGTGCCTTTTAGGAACTTGCATAACTAACACACACTGCTTTACTGGCCCTGTCCTTGCTAAAGAAGAAAAGAGACAACAAAAGATAAGCTTCAAATGTTGACATGCCAAATGGCACTTTTGATCAAAGTATATGTATTTTTTATATAAATGCAATGCACTGATAGAATAAAAAGTCAGCATTTATCCAGAAAAAAAATGCAAAGGTGCTAGGAGGTATGCAGTTCTGCCTTATACTGTTTGACCCCCCTTTCTCATTCTTGTATTATATATTTAGATTCATTTTTCTTCCCCAGATAAGTTTGTTACCGTTATCTAGGTGTCTTAAAATCCCAGACTCTTGGGTATGTACTTATTGTTCTTGTACAAAGAAATACTAATGTAAAAAAGAGGTTTGGGATTACAGACTGTGGTTAAGCAACATGTAACCATCTTTTCACAACATAGAGTGCCATCCTGCAAATCTTTGCTTCTGTTTGTAGCCTTTAGTACTGTCAGTATTAATGGGTCTACATCTGGGAGAGATTGCCAAATTGGCTTCACAAATAGGCAGTAAGTGTTTCTGCTATGTTGGTACTATGCAGCTTCTTTGTGCAGTAGAACAAACTTTCCTGTGGAATAAACAATGATCCAGCAATGGTCAAGAAAAAAAAAATATATAAATATTTTAGTAATTTATATAGATATCAACCATTAGGCAAATCAAGCTCTGAGTTTATAATTTCAAAAAGAAGCTTACAAAATTTTTCTTCTTTTCAGTGTCATGAATTAGGTGTTAAATGCCAAAATATGATGTGAAATGTTCATTTTACATAGCCATTTCAATGCTGAAGTTGCAGAGACTGAACCCAGGTTAATAGTTATTTGTGTTTATAATAGTAAATCCTGCTTTGAGCTTATAGTCTTTATTCTATATTTAATATTTTTTCAGGGTTTTAAACACTACTCACACACTGAATGACTTGATTTTGAAAATTATAAGGCCTTAATTTTGTTCATATTGTGCCAAAAAAATTCTTCAAAGTGGCCTCAGAAATATTTCTAAAGAATTTCTATGCAATGATACCATTGTTTGAGCACGTCTGTGTCCAAAAATGTTTTATGGACTATTACCATGCAAATACCAAAAGATTTTTGCAAATGCCAAGGCCTTTGTGTAATTTCTTACATGTGTATTTCTTAAAAATTCAAGTTTGTAATAAAACTATTTGTGTAAAAAAAAAACAGAAGAAAGGAAGAAGTTTTTACTAATTTGTTATTAGCATTCATTTACAGCAATTAATTAATTTTTAATAAGCCACCAATAAATGCACAAGCTTGATGCAATCATAGATGATTTTTGTTTTGCACATCTTGCAGATGTACAAAGCATCTTCTAAAGGGGGAAACAGGGCACTGTACTGACACCTCTGTTGTTATCTTGTAAGAACTGAAATTGATAGATGAAACATGAGAAACTTATCACTGAAATGTATTTGATACGAACACATTACAAAAATCTGCTAACTTCATCTCAGCTCATGGGAACCAATCAAATGATGCACACTTTTCACTTTTCCTTTGAATTTTTCATGCACAAACAGAACTGAATTATACAGGATAAAAATTAAAATATCTCATATAACTTTGCTTTTAAGTGGGCAAGGTGAATCTTGGCTCTGGTTGAAGAGGAAATGGGCCATGCTATCATTTTCCATGGCAAAAGCACATAATTTGCTAAAGTTTCATGTTGTTTTCCAAAATTTGTGAAGACACTGTGGCTGCTGCTGCTGTTTTGAGCTTGGCTTTCACTTAAAATCCTTCAGGACATTCTCTGACCAAATGGCTGAAGGCTCCTGCATAGAAATTGGCCATTTCATTTAGCAGTGATTCTTAACTCTCATGGAAGTTCTGACACTTGATAATCTTATTAAAAGTCCTCACGAAAGTTCTTTTCTCGTCTATAAAATAAAACAGTCTGATTATGCCTGAGCAGCCTCATGCAGGGTTTTCCCAAGGACACTTGATATCCAGAAGAAGAGGAGAAGACTATAAGGTGATTCCTTGTGGTATCTAGGAAAAATTATTCAAAAATTGAGTCTTCACTGACTCAGAGCATCCAAACTGCTGCTCACACTCTACATTTTATCTCCTGGTCAGCTAGGGATTAATTTGCTATGGTCAAATTGTCTTAGAACTGCCAGACAGTTTGGTTTATAAAGTTCTTCATGTATGTTTAAATCAGCTTGGTGTGTATGAACCCTTGTCTTCTTAATTGGGAGCATTTGGAAACAAGGTCCTTTGAAAATTTTTGAAAACTGCTTGAACTGTAGTTTGATGTCTTCCTTATCTAATAGTAATTATTTATTCTATAACCTCCAGCTCATTTAATGACCTAAACAATTCTCATGCTAAAGATGCTATTTCTTCTTAAATCAGTCACTAAACTTTTTGGTGCTTATTGAATATCAGTCAGATCTCCTGAAAATGTGTGAATGCTAGATTTTGATGCCCTGGGTGAGGAAGAGCCCAGTGAAACACTGCCTTGCTTTCAAAAATCTCTTAAGTACACCATATTCAGGCATTTATGGGCAGTGTTGTGGCTACAATAAAGTTCATAGTGTCAACAGGCAACTGCTAACTCATCAGTTATTCAAATCATCTTGCAGAAACTTCACTTTCAGGAGAAAATTTTTGAGTGCAGTACTTGAAGAGTCGCTGTCGTGTTCCAAATAAATACATTTCTAAAACAGCAGGTGGTGCCCTTGCTCTCTTGGTGGTAACACTGGGACGGACAGCTTTACACTAAAAAATACCTTGGTCTCTAATGTGCTAACATGACCCTATTGAATATATGACTATTTTCCCATGTCTCCATCTCTACTTTGACATGTTCTAGTTACCAGCAATTTTCCTTTTGAAATAGGAATGGATCAGTTTTCAATTAAAAAAATTTCTGTACATACTGCAAAATAAAAATATAACTAAGTGATCTGATATATATTTTGAAGCAAATGATGTCTTAGCCTGTGTGTCTTTTCTGATAAATATACATCCAGTTTAAAGTATATCTCTTATCTGTTTCATAGTGGTAACTTCCTTGATGAAATACTCTTTTTTCTATGTAACAGGACTCCTGAGAACAATATCCCCATACTAGGCTCCCAGAAAAGTGCCCGTATTTTCATGACTGAAATTGTATAGCTGCATGACTTTTTGAGAATTCCTTTCCTATTTTCCATGTTTTATAAATCTGTAATAATCTGCACTAACTGCATAAGGTGAAATGTAAACACGGAGCCAGGCTTGTGGATCTCAGAGCACTAAATAGAAAATACAGCACCTGGCACAAAGAAAGACCACTGACTAGTTGAAATGGCAGCTACCTCAGTACCTGCCTGTATCTCCATCCCTTACTCTATGAAGGTGGTTGGCCATGCCTGCACTGGGACCTCTGGGAGGAGACCAACAGCATTTTTTTCAGAGGTTGCAGTGGAGCTTATCTCTCTCTGCTGGTCACGTCGTGGCAGCGATGTGCTGCCCACTGCATTTCCACCTCTTCATATAGAAATTATCTTTCTTATGATCTTCACATTCTGAATTAGATAACAGTGAGAACATGAGAGACCAGGGTGGATCTTTAAATGCGTATTTCGAGCTCAGACAAATGCTGAGACCAGTGATGGATGGTCTGGGATATAATTAATCATTATTAAGAAAAGAAGTGGCTACATGGAAGTGTTCAGCCTGTCAGTTTCAGAGGTAAGATGGTAGAGAGAAGGAAATAATTCCATCCCTCCATTTGTAAAAGTATAGTATGAAATGGATAATAATTGTGAATTTGTAATATTGATGATGCCTCTACAGCGTAATTATAAACAAAAAATAATACACAAATTTACTTTTAGCACTAGCAGCTAAACAAGAAGCGCATGTTCTTTTTGAGAGATGTACTAACAAAACAACCTCAAAAAATTCTCCTGGAAGTATAATCTTTAAACCATTCTCTTTCTTCAGAGTGTCAGAAGAAAGTCCTTAAAAAAAAATGCAGAGGGGAGTGTGTGGGTTTTGGCTATTCCTCTCTGGCAAACAATAAGCTTGTTGTGTTGCTTGAGGTGTTAATACCTGTGGGAGGATAAATCACTACTACTTCTCATACCCACAGGAATGCTTCTATTGTAAGATATTTTACCCAGTCAGGCTTACTGACACCACCTTCTCTCTTCAGCTCCCACTGTAAGAGCATGATACTCAGAGCTGAATATTCTTACATATTTTCAGTGTTGATTTTTAAAGGTACATTCCTTTCTAGCTTTTCACTGTCTGCAAACCAGAGAACAGAGTATAAACATTGAAAAGATTTTAAAATTTCTTAATCTTTTGCATATGTTAGAGAATTGCCTTTTTTTCCCTCTGGCTGTATGCAGCCAGCTGTATTTGTTATAATTGGTGTGCAGAGGACAGAGGACTTGACAGAGTGAAAGTTATAGATGGAACGTGATCATTTGACGCTCTGTCAACTCCTGTCTCGCCTAAGAAAACATGTTAGATTTCATGCAGAATTGTGGCAGGATTCATTTGTCATCTCAACCCCATGAAGTACGATTTACGCTGTAGTAAATAAGCATGTAAAATGGCTTGGGTAGGGGAGAAAGTCCTTGTAAAACAGTCTAAAGAGCATTGATCAAAACTTTTTGTTAATGCTTAGTGCACAGCTTTCAGGCCAGGGTAACCCATGGTGTGTTTTTGCTAGAACGTTCCTCTCAGACTTACACCATAGTGCTCATTTCTCACCATTGTTTCCTGGAAGAGGTTCAAAGTGAAGAGTGCGAGAACATGCGCGGTGTTACCTTCTGCCAAAGCTTTTGTTATCTTTGTGGGCATAGTCGCTGGCAATGGAAGATGTTCTCGTCTTCCTATTTCCTCTAAATAATTATAGCTCTATTTTTTCCAGCCTAATTTTGGACATGAACCTGTTTGAGAGATGTGATCAAAGGGTCAACAAAACCATAGGGACTTGAAATGCAGTCACATGAATCCCATGTCAAGACTTACTTCTATGTACCACTTTCAATAATGTATCTGGGAATCCCCACAGAAACACTGATTCCCAGGGCAGCCTCAGTACACATTGTTTTATAGTTATATTGGGATCCACCTCCTACTTCCCTGGCCTGGATGTGTTGCAGTGTCTTTGGGACCTCAGACCAGTAAGAAGGTGAGTACCAGACAGAAGTGAATGAAGACTGCTGGTAGCTCTCAACATCTGAAAACAAAATTGCCATTTGCTCCCCTTTCCTTGTTGATGGACTACAACTTTTTCACAGATTATTTTTTGCTACCTTTGATCAGTTGGGAACTGTCAGCTGTCTCTGTTCAAAGCTAATACTATCCAGGCCTTTTGGCATTTTTCCTGAACTGAGGAAAGGACCTAGCCCAGGGCAATGAAAGATACACCCTGTCTAATTCTCAGCCTTTCTTTTCCCAATTAAAAAAACACATAGAAAAGAAAAGACATTCTAGTGTTCAAAAAAACCACAAAGAAGCCCCCACTGCATTTCTCCTTCCCCTCTCTTCAAAGGCAAATCTTACTTCAGGGAAAGATGATGACGTCTTTAAAATAGGAAGGAAAAAATTGGAAATGGAAATTTGAAAAATTATTCCCTGGATTATATATTCACTTTATAAAAACAGCTACTCTCAGTAAGAAAGACAGTATCTGAAATACTATAATCACCTGTAGTTATGTGAGAATTTGAGGGATTCCCTGTAGAGATTGGGACTTCTTAGCAGAAAAGCTACTGAAGTTGTGGAGGCTGAATTGAAAAAAAGAGTTTTCTGAACACAACCGTATAAATTTGAAATAAAAAATTGTATTCAGATGGCAAAGATTACTGGGATTGCTGGTGGTGCAAACCAGAGGCACATTTCCTAGAGGAAGTCACTGCGACGGAATCACAGGTACAAACAACTGGGACAATAGTTGGGAATCTGCTGAGATGAGGTTCTTTGGAGCTCCTGCAAAGCGGCACTTGAGAGAACTGACCTAAAAAATTGAGTAGGTCCTACGTGTCAAAGGGCAAGGTTGTCTTGAGAGGACATTTGTGATGAGGATCTGAAAGCAATAGCCAAGCGTGTCAACCACCACTATGAGAATTATGGCTCTTCCGTGTAGCCTTGGTACCAAAGCATTTTTTGGGTATTTTCTGTACTCTCCTATTGTAATCAGAGAAATCTTGCCAACACAGGTATATTAATAACTATTTTGAAGAAGTAGTTTTCTTCCTAGAAACACACAGTAGAGAGGAAATTAAAAAAATTTTTCTTTTCTATCAAGCAAATTGTAGAGAATCAAAGAAAGAGAGAGAGGAAAAGAAAATTGTAGTTGTTTGTTTGCTCTTGCAAGGCACTGAACATGACCTCTCAGGAATGTGTAGGAGAGGAAATGAAAAGCAGACGTGGGAAGCTGAAAAAGCACTGCTTCTCCTCTATCATTAAGTATATAATAAGGTAGATTACATCAGTTGTTGTCCTAGTCTCCCTGGTGAACAGGTGTCATAGATACAGCACTGTCTAATCAAATATTAACTCCTGTGGCAGCAGTGGAGAGGGAATGTGTAAGATCATCTACCTCCTTTCACATGTGGCCAAGTCTTCAGCACCAAGGTTCAGCAAAGGACATTCTTATCATTCCTATGAGTTCTTATGAGTCTAATTTTATATAATTGCATAGACTCATGACAACTGATTTTTTTCCTGCTTCCTGAACAAAAATATGTTAGATACAAACATATGAATGTGACAAACTCAGACAAAAGTTATGTTTATGTACATTGTTATGCAATGAACCCACAGGAGCTTAGTACTTACTGTCTTCCACCTTCACTTAGAATAAACTGATATACAGGGCTTTTGTTTCGTGTATTTCTAAGTTGTTTACAATTACAAATAAATGCCACTGCTCCTGTGAAAGTGAGATGTCTTGCTGTTAGTTAGACAGGAAGTCAGTTCTAAACTCCCGGACCAGGTCTGTTCCTGCTGGGTCATGGTCTCCCTAAGTGTCTGGCACTCCTGAATGGTGATGAAAACTTGTTTAGTTTTTGATTATTCCCTTGCACTTGCTAGACTTTTTAATGTATACAACTTTACATAGACTCTAAAGTGTTGCAGCGGTTTTAAAATTACAGCTAAATCAGATATGTGGGTATTGCACATAAGATATCAAATAACCTGAGGAAAGGTGCCTGATGAGAGTCACTTTCTGTCTTCTCAGTCACTTTCCTGAAGGAGGAAAAAATCATTAACATGGTATTCAAAGCAGCGCCTCCAAAGCAAACTAATGGTAAGTGAAATGAGGCAAGGTATTTTTTCAGGAAATATAGCTTATCACTTACTTTCTTCTTCTTTGGGCTCCAGAAAGAGTCAGTATAAAAGGAGAAACAATCACTAGGAGAGTGATACCTGCATAACCAGGTATCCTGACATATGGACTTTTACAAGTGTCCTCTTTGCTGTCCTAGCAAGTGTCCATCCTAGCTGTCCTTTTTCCAAGATGAGAAGCCTAAAACTCCTTCACAGAGTTTCAAGGAGGGGATTAGAAACTCCTGCTATTTCATAGAGAAAGGACTTAGTAAAGTGGATGTAAATTGACCTTAAAAAAATCAGCCAGGGGAGTCTATTGTAACCGTCAAAAAAGGGAGATTTGGAGCCATTTTTTCAATAAGAGTGTAGGTACAAAAAATATTAAGCTTTAAGGCCTGACAAATTTGCATAGTTAGTTGGTGGGATTGACTGGGCTGGCAGGACTGGAAGACTAAAATGGTTCTAAGTACTAAGATGATGGGGGGTGTGTGGAGTGAGCAGCTTAATGGTGCTTCATTTCCATCTGGGCCCAAACCAGCACACCATCCCAAGTGGTGTTGTCACTTACCGAAAAGAAATGCACATATCCATATCTGTAGTTTCTTATTACCAGATACTACCCTTCTATGTTCAGGTGAGATTCTTATTATGGATTATATCTCTAAATATATATATTAAAATAATAAATAGAATGCATAACACATTAAATCAACTGTTATTTTATATACATTTTACCTCTAAGGCCTATTAACCCATCATCTGTACCACTCATCACAAACATTATTGAAATTCATCTGACACAAGGGTGAACCTAATCTGTAATAAGTAAGAAGTCTTGCTCAGTTGTTTTTAATTATCCATTGAAGGTAGAAGATGTGCCAAGACCTGGAGAGCTCTAGGTGCAAATGTGAGCTCTGGCTCAGCTCCATCTTGAAGGGAGATATAGGTGCAGACTGTTCCCTCTCCAACCTGTTTGTTTTTGGGAAGAAGCCCAGCACAAAAAACACAAGGGGGCAGACAATCTGGTCATGAGCTCTGGCCTGTTCATGGTGTGGGCAGTCAGTGCATTAGGACTGATGATATATTGTGGGGTAAGTTTTCTCTGTGTCTGGGATATGACCAAGGTCCCTGACTTAAAAACACCACACCTGCACTACCCTGCAAATACAGCTGGTGTTACCCTACTCTGCTTCTGCTCAAGTCAGTGTTAGTTCATGGGAGAAAAGATGGTGAGGCTTAAACATGTTGTGATGTACTTCAAAAGAGGCATTCAAAACAAGCACTGCTGAGCCACCTGTTGATGATAAAGCCTTGTCAATTTATTTGAGATTAACTGAAGATGCCTCTGTGGGTTCTGTATTGTATCGCCTTCAATATCTTTCAGACACCTTAATGTGACAGAGGCAGTGAGAGGAGGAAATCTTGAACTCTCACTTCTGGAAAGGAGACCAGTAAAGGCTTGTCAGCAGTTTCTATTGACATGAAATATTTTAGCAAGCACTTGCCATTTTAACTATTGTGGGGAAAACAAAGTAGTCATCTGCCTCCTCTAGGAATTTTCATAGTTCATGAGACTAATAGTTCCTGTCAGGTAGCTGGAGAGCTTTTACATTAAGCATAGCTCACAGCCTTTTTGCATTTGGTATTGAAAGGACAAGCCTTATGCTACCCAGTACATGCTACATATTTTAATAACTTCCTAGAATCACTCACCTTTTGAAAGAGGCACAGCACTGTGCTGCAAAGCTCAGGAAAGAACAGCAGTGAGTCTACAGGATTGATAATCTCTGTACAATTTGGGCAGAAGTGTAATACTCTCATTGAAAGGCATTGAGATCAGGTTCTGGTATGATCTTTGTGAACTTGCTATCCTTACTGTTATGTCAGCCTCAGCATGTGCTGTGACTTGATCTAGATTTAATTTTTTTTTAAATAGCCATGTTATTGGTGGGTCATAGAGGGTTTGTTACAGAAGAAAAGAAACACAGAATAGAAATAGTCTCTTGTTTTTGTAAGAAGTAAAGGCTCATTACCAACAAGAGATTCTACTCCAATAAACTTGTACTGATGGGACAGGTTTAAGCACTTAATCCTTTTTCTGCTCCTGTTATAACAATTCCTAGAATATGGCAATGCTAACAGGATGTTTTTCATAGAGATTAAAAAGGATTATTCATTTTAGTGACTCATCTCTAGCCAGTCCATTGTTGAAAGCTCTGGTTGATTGTACAAACAGTGTGTTTTCCTGATGAAATGAAAGCAAACTGAAGAGACCTGGTCCTTTTCAGCCACCATCTATTCTGACCTTTGTTTGCTGTGTGTTATCAGTATAACAGTTAAAAATCCCAGCAAAGTCTAGCTCTCTTCAGTGTGTCCCATGTGTTAGCCCAAACATCTGTCTCTCCCTGTCCTCTACCTTTACAGGCCATTCAGAGACAAACACCACCACAGCAAGTAGTGTCCACTCTGTTTTGTTTCAGAGTGGTGTAACCTCTGTGTGTCAGTATTAAGGACACATACTCATCTGGTCCTGCTTTGAAATTCTGGGAACAATAGGTCTGAGAAAATTTTCTGCAACAAAAGAAATTCTCTTTTGACAAGGTAAAAGGTACAGCTGGGTGGAAGCACAAGAGCAAGTAAAATGCTTCACAAAAAAAGATGTAAAAATACCTTGCTTTTTTACAGAAAGGCAGGAATTGTGCTGCTGAGTAAGGCTCTCAACTCTCATCTTCCTCTGCTATATATAGACAAAGTCTGTCCCTTTCATGAGGGCAAACTATAAACTTCTGGTTGAATTCATTTTGTGTCCTTTTAGTCTGCTTGAAAAAAGATTTAAATAGTGAGAACAAACAACAAAATCCTTTACTTTAAAAAATACAGCCTAGCTTGGAATATGTCTTTTAACATTAACTTTCCTGGTGCAATTGAAGAGCTTCCTACTTTATCTCCAGGGGGTTATCTGCAAAAGGTCTCTCACTGATTTTTTTTTTTTCATATGTGGGGAAGTGATTTGCTTTCTAAGAACTACTTTTAATCTTTCCATTTTTTAGATCTTCTTCTAGCTTGTTACTTACTACTTTATGGTCAAGAATTGCCAGAAGTCTTTTGAAGTACAACAAATGCTATTCAAGATAGCTTTTTGGGTTATGTTCTCTAAATAATTACTTTTACTCAGTAACAAAAGTAATTTCCTTATGCTGTAAACCAACTGGACTTCAATTAAACATCATGAAGCAAAAGTTGCCTGGAAGAATGATTTTCCTGTGAAATAGGAAATCTATGTTCTCTTGACATCATTGACATGACACATACTGCCATCTGGGGTGTTCTGAGAAAGCACCTGGCTTGCTTCCTTACCTGCTGCTCTCGTCCTTTCCCAGTGGCCACATCAAAATGCCCTACAAATGCAAAAATGTCATCAAATGTCAGCCTTTCAACTTTACCTAATGCCATTTGCTCCAGGCTTTTGCAATCTGACTGATCATCCCCATATCTTGCAGGCAGAGGAGTTGAAGCAAAGATGCCCAGGAACCATAGGCTGGGAGTAGAGCTGGAGCCCAAATTCTTCACACAGTGCCTACTCTCAGGCCATGTCCACAGGCACTGCTGTCTTTGTGTCTTTGCGTCCACAGTTCCTGCCAGTTCCTGCCAGTACTTTACAGCTATATAAAACCATTACTTCTGAACTCTTCACAGAATCACAGAATGGTTGGGGTTGGAAGGGACCTCTGGAGATCACCCAGTCCAGCGCTCCTGCTAATGCAGACTCACTGACAGCAGGCTGTCCAGGATTGTGTCCAGGTGGGTTTTGAATGTCTCCAGAGAAGAAGAATGCACAACCTCCCTGAGCAGCCTGTTAAAGCATCTTAAGAGACCATACAATAGTATTACATTTATAGACTATTTTGTGCTGCAGTACTTACCCCAAATCAATCATACCTAATATTAAATTCACTTTTTCTGCTCCACTTTCTTTCTCTGTGCCTAGGTAATTGAATGCTAGTGAAGTGCCTAATCTGACATGTTATTAGATATGTGTCTATGTGTAGGTCACTAAGAGTACATTAGGAATGCAGTGACATTTGTCATTCAAACTATCACGTCGACCAAGCCACTGCGAGTGTTAATGACTTTACAACTGACTGCACTCTGTCTCAGGTTGGCATATTGCCAAAGAGCGATTTTTTTTTAATAAATAAAAATTCCCTTTTCTTTCCACATTGGTATCCTCTTACATGGTATTATAGCCCTTAGATACTTTCAGAGGAATGTGAAGACACATTGAGGAAGAAACAAAAAAAGAGGTTAAATTGCAATCTACTCCCTGTCCTATGTTTTCTTTCTTTGTGGCAGATGGCTGAGGTTCCTATTACACTGTTCAGTCTTCCAGGGACTGGAAAGAAGGTATTTCACTGCCCTCAGGAACTCAAGGGGGCTTGTATTATAGTGAAGAGCAAGAAGTTGTTTCAATTGGTGCAGTTGCCAAGAAGCTCACAGTATATGTTATGTCTTCATCATGAATCTGATTTCTTCTTACAATAGGCTGAAGCAAGAATGGTAAACTGTATTGAGAATCAACATAATTTAGTAATGTATGATGGAGAGAACAAGCAGGATTTTTCTAGAATTTAGAAATAAATTGTCCGTTGACTACTGCTGATGGCTTAATCTCCTCTTCATTCTGTGAACATTAGGATATGAGGCCAGCTGGGGTTTACGAGATACTTCCAAAGCATCGTTATTCCAGCTAGAAATGCTATCCGCTGTGAAGTCAAATCCCCACAGTGGAGGGAGGCTGCTGGGTCTTTGCACTCTGCCAGAGCACAGGCGCTACCCTGATCGAGTGTAGCCCAACTGGAGCCACAGCTATGACAGGGCACTGAGCAGAGACGTGGCAGCCTGGAAACTCTGTCCCTGGTCATTATGTTCATTGCTGCTATAAAAAGACTTCAGTCAATTATAAATTTTGTCAGAACATTCTAATATGGATGGAAGGAGAAGGTCACTTTGAAAATAGCTCATATTTATTTGTCTGTCAATGCTCATAAGAAATTATACACATACACCAGATGCTAGACTGACTGTGCCCTTTGTTCATAACTCTGGCAATTAAAACAAAACCAAGAATGTCCAAGTGGTGTAGTTTTAATAATCCCAAAGATTAGCAACTAATCTCAAACATAATGAATTTTCCATCAGCATGACTTATAGGTCACTGTCACTATAAATCTAGTCTAATACAGTTTGTTACCCAGAGGAATGCTCATGGAGTGCAGAAGAAGAGAACAGAAGCCAGGGTCAGTTATGGAAAAAGTAAAAATAATAAAACATTGCCTGGAAGGTACTGTATTAACAATCAGTAGATAACAAAACACTCAACTCAGCTAATACTCATATACTCCACAAGAAAAATACCTTTAAGGAGGTAAAAACCCATCATCTTTTCCATTTACATCGTTTTTTTTCCATTCCATCTTAATAATACCAAGTCTTTGTGTCATTAGTAGAGTCCTTGGTTTTATCATGAGTGTTCTTTGAATGATTGGGTGAAAAGACTGGGATTTGTGCTCAAGTAACTTAATTCTGGACAAAATGGTTCCAAGTCAGTAATGCTCTACAAAGACAAAGATGTGTGAGGAGAGACACATCCTTGGCAAAATGGGAAAAAACTATTCTCGTCACAGCATGCCTTTGCTGAGTATGTCATACGAATACTACCAGTGTACCATGAAGTTCCAAAAACTCGGTCCTAAATTGCTCTTTGTGACCCACAGGCACCTGAGGCCATGGCCTATGGAAGTACGTGGTTCTGGTGCAGATTAAGTATCTTAAGACCAAAAGTGTGAACCAGAAGCCTTCTCTTCAGAAGCCAGGTTATGTGGCAGGGAAGTACTTGGGATTACCTTAAACTCAGTTGTGACTAAACACTGACATGACACTATGACCTGAGGGAAGTTCTGAAATGGTATCAAAAACATATCCATGTGAACAAACAAACATTTGACACTGACTCCTGCAATGTTGCAGTCTGGATGAGTGGACAATCAGAGCAGTAATGAACCAGTTGGATGGTCAGGCTCAGAGTCTCAGGGTCAGGGGATCATTTTTCTGCCTGGAACATGCTACAGGGTAGCTACCATAGAGTCTATCCCAGGACCTGCCAGTGGTCCAGCATTGGAGGCCAGCCAATGCTCTCCATGGAAGGACTCTTTCAGAGGCTCCTAGACAGGGTGGAGGGATGAGCCAACAGGAACCTTATGAATTTCAAGAAACAAAATGCAAAGAACTGGGAAGGAAGAATCTCTTACAATCATACAGGCTGAGGACAGCTCTGGGGAAGGGACTCTGGGGCAGCGAGCTGGGCAGGAGCTGGTAGCAGAGACAGGCAGCAGCACCTGGGGCTGCGGCAGCAGGAGCACAGTGAGGAGCTCGGGGCAGGAGCCCGTGCCCAGCACTCGTTGTCAGAGCACATCTGGGCAGCACCAGTTTGGTGCCCCAGTGCAGAAAGACGCCGATAACCGGAGCGAGTTCGCCCTGCAGGGCTCAGGGCTGGAGCCTGGCCCCGTGAGCAGAGGCTGGGGCTGGTCCAGCCTGGGCAGAGACAGCTTTGGGGGCACCTCACAGACACCCTGGAGCCCATGGGGAGGGGAGGGAGAGGAGGCAGCCGAGCCCTCGGCAGCAGGAACTGAAATGAGAGGGCTCAGGCTGGGCACTGAAACGTTTCCATGAGGACAGGCAGGTCCTGCACAGGGAGGCTGGGCAGGCTCCGTCCTTGGGGGATTATGAAACCTGGCTGGGCAAAGCCCTGAGCAACCTGGTCTGACCTCACTGCTGGCCCTGCTGTGATGCATGAGGCACCTCCTGTGGTCCCTTCCAACACAAACTACTGTATGATTCCATTATTCTAATCAACAATATTAGATATAGGACCATGAACAGTATTATTCCTGTGATGCTATTCCTATTTAAATATGCACTGATGATTAATCCTGGCTGGGGACAGTCACCTAGACCGTCTGTGTCTTGACCACTGACATAAATCAACCTACACTTTATTGACTCAAAAGTATTTAAATATAGCAGACATTTTTGCTCTTTTTTTACTCAGAATGGCAGATTTGTCAACAGTATGTTTCACTGCTTTTTCTCCAATATAGGACCAGATTAAGAGTTCTACCTTTTTTTTCTTTTACTGTTTACAGTTCATCACCAATATCCTGTGATGGACCTGAGACTTGGAGAGGTTTTTTTTTCCAATTTGTTCTTTTTTTAAGAGCTCTGTCATAATTTTGAATTCTAGTGGTCATTCACAGTGACTGGTGACATTTCCTGGTCATTCACTGATGACTGGTGATTGATTCCTTCCATTTTTTGTTCTCCCCTTCCTTTTTAAAGTTAAAACCTATGGTAACTGACTTTTAAAAAATTTTTTTCTTCTCAGATTCTAAATCATTGTTTTGAGGAATTAATTATTTCTCTACATCTTTTTCTTTATAATCCATTGCATTTCTTATGGTTTCTCAATCACAGTGCTTTATTTAGCATCCAAGGACTAGTTCTTAAGCATTTCCTCATGTGCTTTTTAAAAGCATTTCTTGCTCTATATATACATTCCAGTCTAAAATGTTGTCAATTAGTTTAAACATTAAAAAAATTGTTATTTGAAGCTTGATAAAATGTACCACTGATTAGTAGCAGTAGTGTGGTCAAATATATCTAACTCAATCATGATCATTGATAGGCAAGCATAAATATTCTAAATCTGCAATAAATATTTGCTTGTCCAGCAAAATGAGCTCTAACATGGCAACTCTCTTTTTGTCATGTTCTATGAATATTTTAGGGTCTCTGTAGTTATCTTAGCTAGCTCTTCTCCCAAATGTAACCACTAGCACATTTTCAGACTCCCATGAAAAGCATCTAATGTCACTTGTTTTTTGCCACCACCTAAAAAAGTGAGGCTCTTTCTGTAAAAGTTCCTAAATCTATTTCCTATAATACAGATAAAACATAGACAAGGTGAACTCCAAAGGTCCCTTCCAACCTCAGTTTGCTATGTGTACATGTGATTTCTCCTGCTGTACCTTCAGTATGTTCTTCTGTGCTCACTTCTTCCAATTTTTTAACATCTACCCTATCATTTTTATATGCTTCTCACTGAATACATTATGAATGGGATACAAAACCCTGTATACTTCAAGGACCCTTGAATCTGGATAGCATCATAGAAATAGGGTTCAGGCTCAGAAGCAATATCTGATGTCTTAGCCAGTGGGATCCATAGACTCTGCGTTAGATCACAATGCTGGTGCCGTAGCCTTTCTGGACCTGTAATTACCAAGATACTTTCCTTGTTAGCTGTCAAAACTCTGGTTTCTAGTAGGGCAGGACCATGGCAAGAGTAATTCAAACACACCCAGGAATGGAGAATACAACCCACTCTGAAAAATAAAAATATTCCATGAGACCTTCAAGGTTCATCTCACCCTTCTAGCATCCCCTTGGTTTGAACAGTGATGTTGCACAATTTGTAATTCCTTCCTGATTTTCTTTTTCTTACAGAACTGGGGTCCAGATTGCAAAACCCAGGACTTCTTCCCTCACCAACTTTATAGGAAAAACATTGAGAGACAGTTGCCATTTTTCCTGTACGGAGACATGCTGTGCTCTGATAGCCCAGGATGTCTCTGCTACACACCTGAGCCATCCCTTTCCCACCAGAGTATCAAAAGTCCTTACTAGTGTCCATCTTCACCTTGAAAAAGAGAGAATCTACAAAGCAGAGCTACCTGTCTGGAATTACTTTGAACACTTGTGAATCCAGCCAGTTGGAAAGGATAATGAATGAAATTTATGAAAAAATTATGTATTTAATGATATTTATGAAATTTATGATATTTATAAAATTTATGTATTTAATGAAATAAATCCAGCTTGGTAGAAAATGGTCCTAGGTAATAAAATGCTGATTAGAAGAGACAGGATGGTCATGCCCAATAGAAACCCACACTAAAATTATACTGATAAATTCTGGACTGTTCCCGCTGGCTTCTTTGAGAAACACTGGAATGGTTGCAGCATGAAAACCAGATCTCTATGTCACAGTGAAACTGTAGCTATGTGTAGAAAGAGCTGATTTAAAACCAAAGATTAGTTGAACATGACTATATGATGTTTGAACATGACTATGACTAAGCCCAAAATTGCTTCATATTCACAGTGTGGGTTGAAGGCAAGCTGGGGAAGTGGGGGATGCTTAGGCTTAAATTAACTCTGAATTTACTCTTCACACCAAATGTATTCTACTTGAATGGCAGTCTTTAGTCCCAGCCTGGGAAACAGGCTGGAAGTGTGCAAGAACCACATGAATGAGGCTGCTCTTTAGATTAGTTAATAGGCGGGTTATAAATATCTCATTGACACCATGTAGTCATTGTCACTTCTGTTACCCTTAGCTGGGAAAAGAAAGCATTGGGAGTGATTTTTTCAAGGTACTTTCCTGCAGGCCAGCTGAAGCCAGTTCAGCTACAGGCAGGCTGGGGTAATGTGCTGCTGTCGGCTGGAGCCCAGGTGTGCAGTCAAAAAGCCTTTGTCAAGCCCTTGGCTCTGATGGGGGAGTGAGGAGCAAGCAGGTTATTTCTGAACTTGAGCAGCTAGCCTGAGTTTGTTAGATCCCTTCTACGTGCAGCCTGGGCACTCCTGAAATGTCTGTCACAGGACATAAACATTCATGATTTCTTTAATGCCAAATCCTTGGGCTCAGAACCAGTTAAGGTTAAATGAATACTTGCTATTCTTCACTATTGCAGCTTAAACCAAAATCAGTGTGCTTAGCTATTCAGTAGTCTGTTGCTTCATGTTTTTAATGAGTGTAGGACAGTCATGCCTGTCTTAACTGGTTCACAACACCATGCAGACAGTCTCAGTTTCTGTGTGAGAGAGTGCACAGGGAGACCCACATTTGCAGAAGTGCCACTGTGTGACTTCTGTTGAAGTGAACCAAAGAACCCCTTCACAAAGCAAGAAAAACCCCACTGAAATAAGGGAGAGCTGGATGAGGCTCCCATCATCTGGCTGATTCTTAGACTTTGGGTGTAGCTCCCTGGTCCACACGCTTGTCTTTCTCACTTGTTCCTTTGTCCTGGTTTCACTCCTCTGCTTCACTTCTCACTTCTACAATACACAATCATGTCACACAGGTCCACTGTAAGTTAGTTATATGCAGTTATATGACTGATTAAATCAATAAGCAGCAGCCTTTTTTTGAATAGAGACTATAGTTTTTCTTCTTATGGGTCTTGAGACTTTGCTAAGGAAATAGCTTTGCTTAATAGAAGAGTTTTGCAGCCAGTTTCAAATCACAGAAAAATTCTCAAGATAGTTGTAAGATCTTAACAAACCCTCTTTGCCTTTCTGTTTGCATTGGTATACTCACACACATGGAATTATCAGTGAGAGATTGCTTGGTTTGGGTTTTCAAATATTTTTGCCAGAATTCTTTTCTTCCTGACATGTTTGCTACTGTGGCAAACTTCAGTAGTATAACATCACTG
Source organism: Ploceus nigricollis (assembly GCA_013399945.1). Lineage (NCBI taxonomy): Eukaryota > Metazoa > Chordata > Aves > Passeriformes > Ploceidae > Ploceus > Ploceus nigricollis. The sequence continues at coordinate 814,538 of VXBC01004207.1, forward strand.
ATTTTACCTACAGTAAACACCGTCTATTTGTCTTTTCTGAGAGTCTTTAGACTGTAACCCTACCCTTCAGAGCTGAGTTATGACTCTCTCAAGGAGGACAAGTCAGGCTGCAGCACTCACTAGATTAACCAAACATAAAACATGAATGCAACAGATCACAATCACAATGAATAAATGCCCTTGAGAAACAAGAGTTCCAATTTAGTGGAACAACAACAAATTAGCTTGTTATGAATAACATTTACAATAACTGCACAAGTGAAGCTGCCATTCTGTTCTGCTAACTACATAAGACACAAAGTCACAAGGTGAAAGTGCCAAATGCTAGGAAAGGGAATAAAATTCATACCTTCACATCAGGGCTGATTAGAAATAACAACTATTGCATCTCAATTTGTGTTTGTTTTAACCTGCTATTGCTCAGCTAAAGGTCCTTTCCACTGATGACAGTTTTGTAAGACAAATCTTGCAGGTGATGAACGACTTTGAAAATGCATATGAGAACTCTGCAGACTAGTAAGAGAGGGAACTTATTCAAGGATGATTTTATGGGTCTTTTCCAACCTAAATGATTCTGTACTTCTATAAGAAGTTGAAAACTGTAATCTTGCAAACACACCAATGATCTCTCTGATTTCAAATGAGAGCTGTGATGTGATTAATTTTTTTCGTGTGCATATGCATTTGCAAGGTTAGGTCTGAAGCATGGAACTTTTTGCATGATTTAAAAAAGAAAACGGGAAAAAACTCTGGTGAAAGAACAGAGGAAGTAATGCCTTTATAGATTTTACTGACAATGTGTCTTTCTACTTCAACTATGTATATGAGTTAGTAATTTTTAAAGTATATATGTAGTGGAAAGGAGCTCAGAGTTCCAAAACCATGTAATAAGAAAAGTAAGAAAGAATACTTTTTTTATCAGGTGAGACAGAACAGTGAGAGAAGTGCAGTCCAGTGCTGAGAAGAAGCCAGAAGGCAAGACAACAGCAAAACTTTGTCTCTGCTGATTTTAGGGTAGGCAGGTGAAGCGACAGGTTTTGAAGCTAAGATGTAACAGCTGTTACATGAAAAATCCTAAGCAAAAACACATGCAAAACAGTGGTCAACAACATATTCATCCCCCAATTCCTCCCATTGTGATTTACTTCAGACAGCTTAGTTCAGAAAAATTTAATATTTGCCCGATTTTGGATGGCACAATTATGTAGTGAAAGCCACACCTTTGTATCAACAGCAAAATATCTGTCTAGAGGCCAGACCTCACCACAATTTCTACATCTGTGGGCCTTGACCCCAGCCTAGTCAATGAGACTGAGACCATGTCCTGATACCATACACAGCTATGCAGACTTTGTTTATTCTTGAAGGACTTATTTGAACCACATCACAGAAATTGGGAGGACTAAGGTTTTCTGAGGTGACAAAAAGGAAGGGTAAGAAAAACTCATTTAAGCAGCAGCATGTCATGGTCAAGGTAGGAAATATGCAGAGACATCAGGGAAAGCAATTAGATCCACAGATACACAGTCAAGATAACCTCAGCATTTGAGATCAAATTGAGGGATGGAGAGCATCTCACCCAAAAGTGGTAGGTGGGAGTCAATTTGAGACTAAGATGCCCAAATTAGGGTTATGTTATGTGAGTGTCACCCATGGGCTACTAGTCTAAGCTCCCACTGCTGTCAACAGAAGTTTAGTCAATGAGATCCAGAGAGAAATACAGCAGACACATTGCTTGGGGCATGATTCTGCAGTCTAAATATAGACATCTAATGCCAATAGAGATGTCCTAGGCTGTGCCATCTGGCCTACAGCTGCCTCTCCTGACACAAGCAGGACAAACAGGTCTGTATTATATCTGCCAGTCTTAGGTAACTGCATGCACCTGAAAAGGATGCTGGACATTTTTGTCCAAGGGTACATATGTAGTAGCTGAATTGAGTCTTAGTTTGAGTCTTTAGTCTTGAGACTGTTTTAGAATGAGCCTCTAGGATGCTCTCTTGGGTCTTCTAAATTTAGGTGTTTTATTTTCCACATAGATGCTAGTTTATATTTCCCATATAGGTGCTAGTTCCAAGTTAGAGAATATCACTATCCTCACAGGTGTACCTATAAACAGGGTCCTAGTGAAGGTGAGCCATGTAATCTGAAAATTGTACTCGAGCTGATCCTACGGGATAACTGCTGGTTCTTTCTGACATACTTTTTTTCTTTTTTTTTTGTGTTTTTAATTACCTATAAAGGGAGGTAAGCCTGAATAGCTTGCACTTTAATATCTGACTTGTAAATATCTAAAACCACGTGAAGCAAAACCCACAGCAGGGTACTAGTTCCAGAAGAAGAATTGACAAAATTTAGGTCTGGTCAAGTGAAGAAAAACAAATTTTCTCTGAAATTCTTGGTGCAACTTTATCTGAATGATTTCATACTGGTATGAACACTTTTATTCTAGGATCATTTTCCAATTTCACTTGTGAGGAGACTGGTGAAAACCAGTTCCATGGTAAGTGTGCCTTTGTGGCATAACTTACAACATTTCACTCCAGAGACAAAAGCCTGGGGACAGAAGAAGAGAAAGGAGAGAAGGGCTGGTAAAACCAGTGTCAGGGGAGGTTAGTCAAGTCATGGACAATTGTAGTAAAAGGAAGCACTCATTTAAGTCCCTTCCGATTGTCTAATAGTGATGATAAAACATTGGCTCCATTTATTTTGTTTTTAAATGGTTTGTGTTTTTATGCTTACTTGCTTTTTATTTCATTGTGAGCCTTTTGTTTGCTACAAATTGCTTCAAGATGTCTTTGAACTGCCTGTTTGAACACACAGCTTAATTCACTTCCATTTTCAAGAAAAAAATATCTCAAGCACTTAAAAATGTTTAGAAATAGCTCCACACTCATAAAACTTTAAAATATTTGCAAGTGCCTGGAGTAGGAAATGCTGCTAGTTTGAGAGATGTCTGATCTATTTGAAAACCAGTTGGATGTTCCATTTAAAATGAAATTATGTAAAAATGATTTGTTGGCTTAAAGCAATTTTAATTTAAGGTATCCCTTGAAATTGCTTTCATCCTCAAAACTTCTCATTTTTTGCTGCCCTTATCAGCAGCCTTCTATCCTGCAACCACTTGTGCACAACAGGACAATTGTCATTATCTAATTGACTCCAAGAATCATGCTAGGCCTGACAGTTTTTGCAGAAGCAGGGTCTGGATAGAGTATTCCCACTTCCCACTTGAGGGACCTAATCTCACTTGCTTGCATGGTATGTAGGAACCATATTAGAAGATCTTACTGTAAATGTTCTGAACAGACTTTTAAATTTTCATCCTATTAAGATGTTTGTCACACTCAGGTTGGAGGCTTTCTTCTGAAGACAGCAGGGATTGTGGTCAGATGAGAATGTATGTTATCCCAGGGTTACAAATATGCTTCAAGTCTGGAATGATGCTCAAACAGGGAATAGTTTATCAAGGACCTAATGCTCAACTATGTAAAAGGCTTTTGCAAAAGGTATTGTAAAGGAAGCAGAGAATACAATCTTTCAATTTCTAGTTTGCTGTGCCTTGTTTCATGAGCCCTTTAACTTTGCAACTTCAAAATAAAATTGCTTTGTATAGGGCTTTTTATTGTTTCCTTTCTTTTTAACATTTCAATTTGTCAACACAAAGCTAATAGAATTATTTTCTCATAGGAAATGTCTGAATTACAGCCTTCAATGTGGAAACATGGGAAGCCTAAGCCACCTTTACCAAGGAATCCCTTCTGTGGAAAGTCTGGAAACTTTAGAGTGTTATTTGCTATACTGGATGAGGTATTTTTGTTCCATTAAAAACAGATGCTCTTCCTGAGTATTAAGACAGATTAATTTCACAGATACAATGGGATCCCATTATAACAATCTGGTTTTGTTTCTAATCAAAACAATTTCATCATATGCATGATGCCTGGCTATAATATAACTGTTTTGATGTGCAAATGGAAATCTGGAATTCTGAATTTCTTACAGTGTATGTAAATGGTGGCTATATTTGTAGACTCTAAAAGTGGATTCAACTGTACAAATGAAATGTTTGAATACATACCATCTGTGTTAAACATATGTTCTTTTAAGGCCTGAATTTGCCACTGCCATTATTTCTTTGAGATTACTTCAGTGCACTTTGAACTGACTGGGCATCTCAGAATCCAAGATTAACTGGCATCTGTCTTGTTAAATCTTGACGCATATTAATAGCAAGTTGCTCCGCAATTAACAACGACAACAAAAAAAGGATTTGATTAGATGTGAGATAAGGCACTTCTGAATGCTGTGAGGAGTACTTACTCTGGCCCTGGCATGGAGCCAGTCATGCACAAATTTGAGCTTCAGAAGCGACAAGGCAGGACCCTGGGAGCACGAGCACAAAAGGCGAACAGCGAACAGCAAGCAGCCTGTGGTATTGTTGTCACATCTGGTCTCAGAGATGGGGCTGAATGGAGGGCTGCTTGTAAACAGCTGAGCTGTGGCACAGCTCTCCTGATGCCTTTCCAAGCGAGGTATGTTTTCAGTGAGTAGAGGCTTAGTTACGGAATTTAATGCTCTTTCAAGAACATCTGTGGCTTGTTTTTCTAATTAGAAGGGCAATCCACAAACAAACTGCTTTCTATGCTGGGAGAAGAAATGACATCTTAGAAAGAAGCTCAAGGCTTTTGAAGATTCAACAACTCACAAGGGGGAAAAATAATCAAGCAGCTATGCTTTTCAGAAGTCACATCACTTTTTGATGGTGTTATGTCACTGAGCCCTGAGAACAACATGTATGTCTTAAAATGAAATGTCACTGGGTCCTCCATTTATTATACTTCATCATAATTGATAGCCTAAGCCTTTCCAGCATTTGATTTGATCTTGTTGTTTGATTTATGTGTGCTGACTCTAGAGCCTTGGAAAACCTCAGCTTGAAAAACTGAGCTGAAATCAGTGGTGTTGTACAAGGGTGTATAGTGATGCCCTGCAGCTCAGGTTGCAGGATAGGAAGACAATTTTTTAACACTGAAAATTGCTTTTTGAATTTGCTACTATGAAATGCCAAACTAACGTGCTCAAAATTTTTATTTTCATAAATGCACCTGCTGGTACATGACTGGAAAGTGTGAATTTCCAGAAGGCTGGGTTGAATCACTGTGCAGTGTCTGGTCAGCACTGCCCCAACTCACAAGGCATTGAGCCTAGTGGGTATATAAGGAACTCTGTACCTAGTCCATGGAAATGAATGAAGGAAAGGAAAGCTAATTTAACACCAACAAAATATTTTTTTTTCCTTTTCATGTCAAGTGGTTGAAAAAGTTTTCATTGTTTTGGCAGTGCAGGGAAACTCAGATCTTACCTTTACAGCCTACTCATCTTCTCAGGCTTTTCCCCTGATGCTTCCTTAAGGCTTTTGGCAGCCCACCTCTTAGTGATTCCTTACTCAACAGAAAACCTAATCTCAATCCCCCTGCCAAGATATATATATATTGAATAAAGTAGATATATTGGATAAAATAGATAACTTTAATAAAAAATAAATCCTCCTATAGGTTTACATATCTAGCCAATAGTCATTATAAATAAATGCTATATATATGCATGTATGTGTGTGTTTGTTTACATAATGAATAATAAATAATATTAAAATATCTCAGTCCCCTGAAAGCAGTGGGAAAATATGTAACAAGAAAGACTTACTCTTGGTTAACTAGAATCATGTTAGAGAACATTTAAACAAACCAGACATCCTGAAGTCCATAGGGCCTGAGAGATTGTATACACAAATGCTGAAGGAGCTAGCTGATGTCACCATGAAGCCACTCTTGATTATGTTTGCAAGGCAATGGAATGTTCGAGAAGGGAAAGAAGGAGGATCTGTGGATCTGTAGATAGTCAGCCTTAGCTCAATCCCTGGGTAGGTGATGTAGCAACTAAGCCTGAAAACCTCTTCCAGACATGTGAAAGAGAAAAAGGTGATCAGGATTGGCCAGCAGAGATTTACAAATGGGGAATCATGCTTAACCAACCTGACAGTCTTCCATGAGGGGATTAGCTTGGTGCATGAGGGTAAAATGGAGAATGTTGTTTAACTTGACCTTAGTAAGGCTTTTGACACCTTTTTGTGCATCACAACATCCTCATAGACAAGCTGTCAAGATGCACATTAGATAGTACACAGTGAGGTGCATCAAAAACTGGCAGAATGGTCAGACCCAGAGGATTGCAGTCAATGTGATAAAGCCCAGTTTGAGGCAAATCACTTGAAATGTATTCCAGGAGTCAATAGTGAGACCAATAATATTCAACTAATGACCTCCACTAGTGACTGTGGAGCAGAGTGCTCCCATAGTGAGATTGCAAACAAAAGAAGACTGGGAAGAATGGTGGGTATGCCAGATGGTGTGCTCACATTAAGAGGAACCTAGATAGGCTGGAGAATTGGGCAGAGATGAGTTGTGTATTTCAACAAAGGAAATGCCAAGTCCCAGATGTGCAGACAAACAACACTGAGTATCAGTATGGGCTGGGTGCACCAAGATGGAAAGCAGGTCTGCAGAAAAGTACGTGAGGATCAGCAAGCTGAATGTGATCCAAAAATGTGCCTTTGTGGCAAAGGCCAACAGGACAGCATTAGCATTGCCCTCAGGTTGATAGAAATGGTCATCTCTCTCAGCATTGATAGGGAAATACCTAAAGTACTGGGTCCAGCTCTGGGCTTTCCAGTACAGGAGACACAGAGACACTGGAAGTCTCCAGCAAACAGTCACAAAGGTGATGAAAAGAGTGGGGCATCTCTCTTATGAGGAAAGGCTGAGGGAGCTGAGACTGTTCGGACTGGAGAAGACAAGGCTGAGAGGGATTTTATCAGTGTGTATAAATGTCCATGAATAAAAGGGAGACAAGATCTTTTCAGCAGTGCTTAGGGACAGAACAAGAGGCAATGGGCACAAATTAAAAAAAAAAAAAAAAACATCAGTCTGGACACCAAAACCTGCAAGAGTGGTCTAACACCAGAATGGGTTGCTCAGAGAGGTGGTGGAGTTTCTGTCCATGGAATCATGTAAAATCAGGTTAGAATCCTGGGCAACCACCTCTGCCTTATGCTGCTTGAGAAGTGGGAATGGACTAGATGAACTGAAGAGTTGCATTCCAACCTGAACCGTTCCCTGATTCTGTGATATTCCACAGTAGAGCTGTTAATGTGTTTAATTGCATTTGCTCATCAGATGTAAAAGTATCTCTGTGGATGAGTCCATTATCAGAGTAGTGGCACATAAGAATTGTTATTTAAAGCAAAAGTGCTTCTACTAGTAATTACAGCAGACCTACAGGAGCTTCCTAGGCTGCACAGGGTGAATTAGTTTCCTCTTAGTGACTACTCCCTGGATTCCCTGTTGTAGTTTTGCAACAATGCAAATAGCACTTGCCAATAAAACAAAGTTGTAGCTATTTGGTTAGCTACTTGAAATGGTCTCCACTACCATCTCTGGAAGCAGGTTGTAAAAACCAGGCTAGGACTAGACTGAAAGCAGAGAGGAATACAGCTATCACACAGGATTTCTGCTTGTCTTCATAGTATGTAGCTATGCTGGGAATTCTGTCACATGGGTGACGTTATGTCAATTCTATAGGGTATTTTCCTTTTATGGCCATGTCATGTTGTCCCTGTAGCTGCTGATATGAACATTGCTTTGGCTGCTTGGCAATGCACTGTAATTAATCATCTGCTAAATAACAATGCCTTTAAACCACCATTTAAAAATCTAGTTATTTGTAGGAGAATGACAGATTGAAGCACTGGAATGAGGCTTTCTTAATACTATATTCTGTGCTGTTTGGTGACACAAATATATCTTATTAAAAAAAGAAATTTAGTCTTCAACAGCAAAACCCTTCTGAGCATATCAGATACTTCATGTGAAGACAGGTTGCTGTTGACATATAAACTTTTACCTCTCTCAGTAAAGCTGAAGAAGACTATCCTTTTCTTTTTTCTTAATGCACATTGGTCTGCTATTTTATAGTTGCCGTACAGAAACATCAACCATTGCCACGTAACAGAAAAACTCAGAGAGGTGCATGTTTCTGGAAAGAATCAGATTTCCTATGCAAGTTCTGACCAGACAGTCACTTCCCAGAAATACTGTACTGTGTGATATATGCACATACTTTTGTGTTTGGGAAATCCCAGGAAGAAATGCAACCAACTGGGTGGGTATGTGCACTCTGAGTGCCCAAATCACACCTTCCTGACCCTTTTTCAAACCTCACTCAACTTCTGTGCTCTCATACTCTCCACTTTTGCCCAGAATGACTCTTTCCCTTCGTGCTCCTGTTCTCTGGGCATCCTTCCCAGACCTATCCATGAGCTGCGTTCACCACTCCCCTCTGCTGTGTTTCTAATGCTATAAAAGAAAGCACTAGGTAAGGGTAAGGAAAAAAGAACCTCAGAGCCACTGGCTTTGGAGCTCTGCAGGAAACACAGTGATGTGTCTTATTCTCTCAGTGATGGCAAGGTGAAGAGAAACGTAAGACCTGAAACTTGCATGTGATTTGAAGTTTGTGTTTGAATCCCATATTGGAGCATAGTTTTCTATTCTACTTACTCAGCGGTGTTCCTCTTAAATTCAGTGATGTCAATAGGTACTTGCTATCCAAGGTGACCTGGACAAGCTCTCTTAGTAGGACTCGGGATGATTTAATTGCAGCCTTCTGGTACCTGAGGGGAGCCTACAGGAAAGGTGGAAAGAGACTACAAGAGTATGTAGTGATAGAAAAAGGGTACATGGCTTCAAACTGAAAACAGTAGGTTTAGATTAGATATGAGGAAAAAACCCTTTCCTGAGAGGGTGGTGAGGCACTGGAACGGGTTGTCCAGAGAAGTAGTGGACGCCCTGTATCTGGAAGTTTTCAAGGCCAGGTTGGCTGGTGCTCTGAGCAACCTGATCTATTGGAAGGTGTCCCTGTCCGTGACAAGGGGTTTGGAACTAGGTGATCTTTAAGGTCCCTTGCAACCCAAAGCATTCTATGATTCTAGGATTCTATGACTGCTGGAAAATAGGCTGATTGTCTGACTGGAAAAGATAACCCATCTCACCATTTTAGCCTCAGGCTGCCCATCTTTTGTTCCTTTCCCTAACCATTCTTGTTCCCTGTTACTTCTCATGAACCACTTTGCAAACTGCCCATTTCCACCTTTTGCCTCCCTTCCCCTTGTGTCTGCATTTGGTTAGCTCCAAATCTCCCTTCACAGGCTTGTTCTTCCTGTGCTACCACACAAGATCTTTCTTTCTGTTGCCTCTTCCCCTCACCCACAGTCCCTTCCCACCCTCAACCTCGTGTCCTTTCCCAGACCTGCATGCTCCAGTTCCATTTTCCTTTTCTGTTGTACCCAGATGAAACTGAAATCTTGCTCTGTCTTCTGCAGCTTCCACCTGGAACATGTGCGGGAAGGGTGCAGTTTCTAGACAGTTATTGATTTCTGAACAGGTAAAATCACTGTTTCTGCAAAGCTTATAACTGGATCATGTTGGATGGGAAAAGGCAGGAGGTTTTTCACATGTAAGTCGCTCGTCTCCCATTGGATTTCAAGTGACTTGTCTGAACCTCTAGATTTAAGAGCAGGTTTTAGAAGTCTGAAAAATGTACAAAACACTATTCTTTCCCCACACTCACTCTTGTGGGTGGTTAGATCTTGTCACATCAAATTTTCCCCAACTATTCATCATCCGGTGTCCAACTGAATCTGCGGCTTTTCATACGTGTAAGTTAGAAGCTGACAATTCCTATTATGGGCAGTTTTGTAAAGAGTTTTACCATATTATTATCTTATCATTAACATGCCAGGCTAAATTCCTAACAGGAGTTGCTACCAATCCCACCTAGTATAGAGAAAAAAAACCCAATCATTTATTGATTTAGAACACCAACTACTAAACATTATAGTAAAATATGTCACACTGACACTGTGTTTTTGTGTTGTCTCATCCAAGACTTAATTAAGACAGCTCAAAAAGCATATTGACTTCCATTAGCTTTGTATCAAGTTCTGACTGAACAAACAACTGCTTATAAAAGATGAGAGAAAATAAACATGGCCAGCTTGTTTTTTTTAAATGTGAATTTGGAAGAAAGAGAGAATAATGGGCTGAGGAATGTTTTATTTCTTCTTGTCAGGGTAAAAGAAAGGAAAAATACACCCAAGACGTTTCTTTAAAAGATCCATTTAAATGGGACCACTGTTGAAGGAGGCAATTATTTTTTTATCATAAAAGCTTGACAGCCTCCTTTTAGGGCTGAAATGCAGAAACAAAATGAAATCTTTTGTATGATAGATTGAGTTAATGCACAGCTGCTTTCTGAGTGGGAAAACCAGAGAAGTGATTAGGTTATTTTTATTACTTTAGCTAGAGAGACTGGGTACTGCTTCTACAACTAGTCACTGGGGTATAATTAATAGACCATTTGCTAATAGAATGCAGGTCTTTAAAAGCAGATGCTGTTTGGGATTTCAGCTATCTTGCAGTACCTCAGGTGGTTGTAAAGAGTGCAGAGTTGCGCAGCACGGTCCGAGTTGCTCCCCTGGACCATACATGGTTAATCTGTGTTGCTCTGAGAGCCCTTTGCTGTGCAGAGGTTCAGACAGAGCATGGGGCTGTCCTGGCTGGGCTGTGGCTGGGCTGGGAGCCCTCTGGCAGCTGCGGGCCAGGGTGTGTGCGCTCGGCCGCTCGCTGTGCCAGGTGCCAAAATAAGTCCCAAACTCGGCTTGGCAGACAGGAGAGGTGTGGCTGTTTTTCAAGAGGAAATGAGGAACCATTTTGCCATCCTGGACTGGCCTGAGAAGTGAAGAGCTATCCAAAGCCCTTCTATCAGTCAGACCTGCTGGTCTGTGGTGAGATTTCAGAGTGCCACAGAGAGAGCTCTTCTTCATGTCACCCCAGAAGAGTTGCCTCTCCTTTCTCATCCGCTTGCCCCTGTGAAGGTGTTGTCTGTTAAGGCTAACCCAAGCTTAGCTGATAGAACAACAGCCTTCAGCACCTCTGGGCGTTGCAGGTCTGTACAAGCATGGGGAGATGGAGGAATCTGGTGTCAGCTGCACTTGCTTTGCATATTACATGCTGGGCCAAGGGAATAAAGATGCAAAGTCAAGCAGGACCTTAAAAATAATGTGTATTAAGGATTTCCTGACAAAGGCACTGATCTTGTCCAGCATGGTTTAATACACCTTATTCTGGGTTTAGGATACATCTCTGTTCTGCAGAGATGGATTTGGATTACATTGAAGTTCTGGGGTCAGTCTTCCAAAAGGGTCAAATCACAAAGACTAAAACCATGTCTCACTGGCACTGCATCCTCTATTTCTTATTTTGCATAGGAAATAGACATAGACAAGAATGTGGACCTAAGTGTTTATTTACATGTTCCTGATTAAAATGTTTATCACTGGGGAAAGACCAATTAAGATGAGTGGGAGATATTAAGAAAATAAGTGTAATGAAAGATCTGTAAGCTTGTTTTTCCCAGAAAGGATGCTAAGAGGGAGAAAAACTAATTTGTGGTGGATGCTGTGTAACCCTTGAAGAAACACGGTCTACTTCTTTGCCTCTGACATATTTGAGGGATCTCATAGTTTTCAAATCTTTTTTCCATTTTATTCTTCATTGTTTGCAGTGCTTTATATGTTCTTATGCAGCTTGTATACCTGTTTACAATCTTCTCCCTGAATCCCTGATCCTGCAGATAGCCAGAGAAAGGAAATATATGTGCCTTCCTTAGAATTAGAAAACTGCTAAAGTTGGGAAAAGATCTGAAAGATCATTGAGTCTAACCATTTCATCTCTTCCTGACTACAGGCCAATTTTCTCTGCTTTGGTGTGGAAGACAGAGACAAACAAACCAGTGACATCTAGCAGCCCCTTCCAGATTATATTGTATGACAATTCCAGGCATGAATGAGAAAAATGAGAAAAATGCATGCCTCCCATCCCATGCTGCTTCTCTGCTGTCCATGTTGGTTGTGTTTCAAAGTTTCCATTTACTTTTCAAGTCACATGGACAGAGTACATTGAGAGTTTGCCACCTTCCAAAGCATGGCCACTTTAACAAGTGTTTGTGAAGCGATTTAGGGCCTGTTATTGGTGACAAGGCTGTGAGGAGCCTTCCTGGGGGCCCTGGGGATCACTTTTCTGCTCAGGTCCTGGCCTGTGGTGCCTGTTGGGGCATCTATGCCTTGCTTTACAGGTCCAGACCCACCTGGCTGACTGGACAGCTCAGTCAGACCTCACCCCCTTCTTGTCCCCTTGGCCTTCCCTCAGCCCTCAGCTCTTGCTCCCCAGCCTGCACAAGACAGTGCAATGGTGTAGCCAGTCTCACACTCAGATCTGCTTCAAGGCTGATTTTTTGTACTGGTTTTTTAATATTTTCTTTCTTTATTTTTCATTGGTATAGTTAGTACCACAGCAGGTAATCCTATCTGCAGATTTTGAGAGCTACCACAGCAGACTTGAACGTAACATAAAGTTCATTTCCAGAGCTTAACAAGCTGCCACTCATCAGCTGCCATGGTGGCTGCCTTCCTATGCTCTTAGTCTGCAGTAAATGCAAGATAATTCAGCTTATCTTAACTCTTTATTGCTGCAGGCTCAATTAAATCCAATTACCTCACATTTGCAAGATAACACACACATACAGGATTACTGCCACTCAGTTGCTGGTGGAGAATCTGACAACAGCTGAGCCCAGCCTAAATATTTCTTACTCCTAAGGTTATTTTATATGGCTGTCTGCATGTCTTTTGAGTTTGTTTGCCTAGAGCTTCATATCTAAGAGAAGGAGCACTGCTTCTAGGTGCCAGCTTCTGTTAGCAAAGGAATTTACATTAGGCTGAACTGGTGACAGTGGAGAGAAAGAAACAGGCTCCGTAACAAATAGGAACTCTTAGCCTCAGGCTTATACAATATTCTAGGCATTGAAAGGTTAGGAAATTCCCTCACAGGAACCCCAGGCCCTGCACAGTTAGCCAGGATTTATCAGAGATATTTCAAGGGATGAAGTCATGCAGTATTTTTCTGTTACTGTTTGGTGTCTTTCAGCAATATGGAAATTAAATCTCAGATCTCCCCAGTATGTTTATAGTTAAACTTTGGAGAAGTTTACTGCTAAGTAGGAACACAGGATGAAAAACTTAACCAGAAGAGATGGGAGAATTCAAGGTAGACACGAGAAAGGATCAAGTCAGCAGAAAGAGTTGGTGGGGCAGATAAAGCAATATAGGCAAGCTCTGAGGAGACAAGGAACTTTCTATGAAAAGGGCCACAAATAGGAGAAGGACCATTTAAATATGGCATGAGTTCTGAGGTGCTTATGAGTAAGATATTTATAGAAAAACGTTGCACACATGGGATGCCCTGCCTTCTGAGGCTTAGTGACTCCCAGAAATCTGCTACTTAGGCAATCCATTACTTGCATGATACAATCATGTGATAAAGGTTACAAAATAAATTGCACACCCTTTTTAAAATTGGGGTTTTTTTAAAAATAAAAATGGCAGTATGCGTAGTTTGGAGGGCAAGGTGAGCACAGACTACCTTTGAATGTAACATTAGTAGCTGGCTTTTCAGGTAAGGTAGTAATGGCTTTTGATGGTTAAACTAAAAAAAGAAGTCTTCATCTATTACCTTCAAGCAGATTTCAAGAGTCTTGAAGTGCTAATTTTGTACCAGAATGATCTTGAGTGCCATGCTGTTAACACTCCAGAAAAGTATTCCAGCACCTGCTCTCACATAGAATTAGCTCTACTTATATTCCTAAAAAGAAGACCAAATGTATTATACTATCTTCTATAAATAATTTCACATGTATCTCCAAGAGTCTTAATATTGTAAATATTCAGCAGTTTCTGTTCATACAGTAATTGGAAGACGTAATATAGTTCATTATGGATAACTTCAATTTCAAAGTAAGCTGTTTGATCCATACATAACACAAAATGCTTTTAAAATCTATACCATTATAATCTTGGTTATTGTTTAATGATAAAAACTAAAAACTAGACAAGAATTAATTACATTAATATCAATTTGTTTGTAAAACACCTTCTTTGAACACTGAGATGGATTTGAGTCAAGTGGCTTGCTCTTTATGTTCAGTGCATACAACAATGATTGCAATAAGGTCAAAACCAGTTAGGTAAACCTTGAAAGCATTTGCTATTTATAAGTCACTGAACTTCGAAAAAGTACACGTCATACATTGGAATCTGACCTATCAGAAGTAAAATCTAAAGGGGATTGAAACTCACAGAGTCGTTATACCACTTCTCACACAATATCATGTTTAAAGCACGTTTTTCTAGGAGCTTCTCCAGCCAATATGGTTCATAGGTCAAAACTTTCAGCTTAATTTATCACAGCCTTCAATATACTTAAATATACGAGTGACTTTAGAGAAAAACAAATAGTGAAGAAAGAAACTGGGACATCCCATTTATATATTTTTCAAGGTAAGTTCCAAAGCAGCCTGAGAAGTATAATTCTGGGGTCCAATTCCCTCCTGCCAATTGGCAGCACTGGGACAGACAATCTAGATTTTATAATTTAAGCTCAATTCTATCAATCAAGACTGAAATAAACACAGTACTGATTTTTACTGTTCATATTTATTTGTAAAGATTCTTTTATGTAGAAACTTCCATCTGCACTCCAGGAAGTGTCAGATCTTTTGTACATGCTTTCTATGGTTTTATATCAACTGTGCACTGAATCTGATATGACATACAGTCACAAGGTGCACAGGTGATTTTCAACTACACAGAACTGTAGAAGTCAGGGCAAAGATATTCAAAGGCCAGTATTACATTCAAATCTTCAAATTCCTAAGGCAGCCTTCAATAGGGAGGTGTGAGAAGACACCCCTAATGCAGGCTGTGCTGTGGTGCCAAGAGAGCTGGGAGGGAAGGGGGGCTGATATTATCTTCAGCTGACCTGGATGGATTTGGAAGAGGATATATGTCTACAGCTTCAGCCAAGGGTTATAAACATGGGATTAAGTTCCCATTCCTTTATGCTACACTTCCATCTAGGAAAGCTGAGTTACCTCAGTATTTCCACAATTGTAAACTAGTGATCTTTGCCATAATGGCTATACAATCACATTTTTGTTCCAGAGCAGTCTGCCTAGCATTTATAGGCCTCCCATTAAAGTGACTCCTTTAGTGACTTTTTTATATAGCAACTATAATTTGGAATCAAATATTTTTGGTGGCAAGATATAATTCCTATGATTGGCACTCAGTAAATTGAAGATATGTTTCAGATTTTGGAGACAGAGAGATGAGAAGACTCTGTGATCGTCTTAACAATCTACCCAAAATGTGGATAATATATTTAGATAAGAGCAATGTTACAGCCATGAGAAAGCTGGCTGAAAGGAGAAGAAATTACAGAAATGAAAGAAAAGGAGCAGAAAATTATATTCTTCATGGGACTGTCTTCAATTAGTTTGCAAATGCCCCCAGCTCTTTTCTTACACAGTATGAAGCCCAGCTGTTAATCATACACACCAACAGTGTGGATGTAACTCCTGCACTACATTTTAATCGTGGCAGAGTGACTGTTAGCAGGTATGATCCATGTGTATTCTTGTAGAAAGGGAAGAAGCACAAAATAAAAATAACACTGTCAGCTGAAGAGGAGCATTTGTGCTCATGTTGGGGGTGGAAACTTGTCACATCAGACATCATGGTGAAAAATCAGACCTTGTGTGTTCATGTAGAGGCCACTCCTTCAGCTGAAGCATTCTCCCAATTAAGGAGTAGCTGCTGAGTGACAGAAATCATGGGTTAAGATGCCAGAGCAAAGGGATCATTTTACAAACTTGGCCTGTTAAAATGTGAGCACTCCCTGTAGCATATTTAAAAGACTTTATAGTGTTAACATGTTCCAGTCTTGCTGCTCAAGTTCGTGTCTCGTGTCCACAGGTACCTGGTAGAAAGACAAATGCTTTGATGGAGTTCAGTCAGGGACAGACCCATCAGGGACTGCTGCTTTACTGTTGCCACACAGGAGGCTTATATAGTATCTAAATGTACCTTTGCTCCCCATTTGGCCATTCTGTCAAATATAGAGAAACTACACATGCTTGTTTTCCTCAGCCTGGAACTCAGAACAACTTTCTTTTACTTTCTTTTACCACCATTAATATTTTAAGTTTGATTAACACCTGGGGTCAAAGGGAATGGCTGCCCATACTGAAATCTGGAACAAAATATCAGATGGACATTTTGTTAAGGATATCCCAGAGTATTGTCTTCAGACAATCTTTCTTTTACGTCACATTGTGCTGTGAGCAATTGTGTTGAGATTCAGAGACTTTAACAGATAGAGAGTGGACTATGATTTGGAGGTAAAATAAGTCCTCTTTCCATTAATAATTTACAGGGATAAAATTTACACTGATTTCACTAGGAATTTGCCCCATGTAGCATCACTTAGAACACTCTGAGTCTTGAGTCCTGGATGTTTGGAAGCAATGAGTTCACATGGGAAAATTCAGTTGTTCACCTTGCTTTCTTGAATTTTATTTCTGTGATTAAAGGAGTACCTGCTACCTCTGTCCCTCTTTAAAGTTTCAGTTTTCCAAGATGAATATGTCTTTTGGAATGTGTGTAGGGGTCATCTACCACCTGCAACGCACAGATATTATTTTTGTGCTGACAGGAACAACCTGTAAATTTCAATATCTCTCACTGTGAAATGACCTTCAGTAACCTACTGACATGTGAATGTATTTACTTCTCAGTCAGCTATGAGTGTCAAATGCTAAATGCAGCACATAAATACATTAGGTGAATCTGCAACATTTATTGGAAGGATCTGGGTCTATAATCTTAGGAGCCATTTGCAAATTTTACAAGCACACCAGTATAAGCACGAACTTATTTGAAATCTTTGAAGTTAAATTTCCTGGTATAAATAAGCCTAAAGTTGACAAGCCTGAAAATGCCCATTTTAGCACATATCTTGGGACAAGCAGTTCCTATGATCAAATCAGGTTTGGCTGTAGTGACCCAGAATACATAAACCCAATCTTAGCAGCTCCAGGCTCTAAACAAGTCCTAGCTCAGAGCTGACCCAAACTGCATCATACTAGACCCTGTTCTGGAATGGAGCTGAATGGACAATTCTGTTATCCTAATATGACTGGTACTGTCTCGTGCTAGTACTACCAGTGGCTTTTTGCTCATTTTGGGACTCTGTGGCTTTTGTACGCGCATTGGTTCTGACGTGACTGCATGCACTTTAATTCAAAGAAATTTCTTCTTTTTGCTCACGTTAAATTCATGAGGAGCATGGATCTTTTCCTACCCATTCTATGGCATGAAGGGGGCACAAGTTTTGTAGGTGTTTCAGAGCCCTGGCTGCAAGGAAAAAAGCTGACCTTATCTTTAGAAGAGCCGTTTACAGCTGTTTAACAGACAGCCACAGGGAAGAGGGTCTGGCCGAGGCTCTGCTGCAAAGGAAAAGAGGTTCTGTAATAAATACACAGCCCAAGGCCTAGTGCCATGGCTGGATTTTGTCCACCCAATCCAGGGCTAGCACTTCTAGATGTTATTTGCCATTGCAAGGGCAAATGAGAACCTTTTGAAACAGCAGCCAAGCAGTGGAAATAATCAAGTCTCCAGGAGATGAACTCATTTGCTTCTCCTCTTGCTGAGCAGCAGAGCCTATGTTTGTGCCTTCCAAGAGATGTGTTGCCTCAGAAGAGGTATGAGGAAGAACAGCTCTGTTCCTAGCCTTTTACAAACCAGCCTTCAGAAAAGAGTACAAAAAATGTGTTCTTTTTACGATGCCAGCCGTCCAGGAGATCCCTGAGTAATATTTCTTTACACTGCTTTATTCCAGAGATCTTTATCACACATGATCCACTGAAAGAGAAATAAATATGAAGCTATCTACTTGTCTTATTACCCCAGGAGCTCAGAAACACTCCTGGTACTTGCTTATGCCTCTCACCTCTCCCTTTGCAACTGCAGACCCTTACCTTCAAACCGAAAACATCTGTGAGGGGATGCTGAGCACTCTCTTTGATCCTTTCCCTTGGACACCCCAGTCTGGAATTGTGCTTGGTGCTGCAGAGAAGGCCAGTTTGCTAGCACTCTTGGATGTTTTTTCATTTTTGGCCTGCAACAGAAAATATTTCATTTGGGATTTATTTTCCTATGCCACGACAGAACTGGGAAATTGCTCTTCTGTTGTTGTTGATCTTCTATATCAGTTAAAGGAATTAAGTAAACACACTTCATTTGTCAGTCTGACAAATGTAAAGAAAGAGAAAAGAACAAACCCAGCATCACAGGATGCTTAGAAAATTACTTCTATTTTTAGCCTGGTACATTTCAGACATGTAAACACCTCTATTAATCGCAGACCCTGAGGCGGTGCTCTAGGGATTATTGAATTGCTTGGAAAGCTGGCAGCCCTATATGGCATGCCACTGAAGGACTTGACAAGGCTAATTGTGTTCCAAGTTGTTTTCAGCACCAGTGGGAAATGAGGTCTGTGTGCTGGATGTACTGTACAAACTAAGTAGTGACGGAGGAAGGGAGGTGGGATGAGTGAGGTGCTGAATAAAGGTAACAGGATCCATAAGCATATGACATTTCACTAATATATTTGGCCTCTGGAATCTGAAAGGCAGTTGCATGCTTAATAGGCATGTGATGTACTATGGTGAGTGCCTGCATTTCCCTCGGAAATTTTAAATGGCTGTTAGCTCTGGAGTACATCTTTGTATCTCTTTTCTCTGCACCAGTAAGAATACAAAATTCATTATTGATGTTTTTCCTTTAGACACGGATTTTTCAGATCCTGAGAAGTAACTCTTTTTCCCTGTATATGCTTATGAAGTCTAAAAATTATGTCCACAATGTTTCAACCTCTACTAATAACATTTCAGGATTGTCCTCTTTTGCAAATTTCCAGTAGCAACAAACAATTTGCAAATACCTTTTGTCTTGTCTTTCTGTCTTCAAATATGGATTTCCATTTAATCTATTGCTTGAGTGACTTATCTGCTGTCCTATGAGATGTTCCTTAAGGAGTATTTAATTCAAAACCTGTGTGAGCAGGTAAAACTTCTATGGTGTTTGCACCTGTTTATCACATATTTAAAATTGTTTCTGTTCATCAAATTCAGTGTATTTCACCACACTATTTTCCAAGGCTTTGGATAACTATTCAAAACCTGTTTATGTGACTCTTTGGGTTCTAGTGGGAGGGGTCATGTAACCTTTCATGGCTTAGAGATCCATGAAAAGTAGCTTGCTTTCCATGCTGCAGGAAAACATGCCATAGAAACACCTCGCTGAAAGACCTTTAACAACATTTCCTCTTTTTATGAACACTGCAACAGATTTGTGCTAGGTCTGGCTTTGGTGCCTTGGTTTCCTCTGTCATATGCTGTTAAACATAAAATGTCCTGCAGAAAGTGATCTGTTTCTTCCTTTCTAGGATATATCTGCCAGTCTTACAGTGACAATGCAATCTAAGATTGTGATCAAACTTGCGAGTGCTAGCTCTTAAGAACTGGTGTTATGAGCCCTCTCGTTGAGGATTTAATAACAGGAAATTTTAGGCAATGCAGTCTCAGAGGGAGATTGTTGGCATCATGGGGTTTTGAAATAATCGGTCTACCAGAATAATAAAAGAGAAGCCAGATAAAAGGATTGAAAGGATGTGAGACGAGGTAAGGAGGAATGGAGGCTGGGGGAAAATAGCCAGGAAATGAGAGAAGGTCTGGAAGAATATCAGGGGTGTGATGGAAAGAGATTGTGAGAAGAAACATTTCCAGAAGGGAGAAGCCTGGCAGAGAAGTATTAAGTGGTATTAAAGGGAGTGATGCATGCTCTGGCCGGGGGACAGGAGCAGTCTGGGGCTTGCAAGGGGAGCACCCTCTTTCTAGGGGTCTGGACCAGGAAACAAAAGGACAGTTATGTTTGGGAGCAAGCTAACAGGAAACCTTTATGTCTATCTTCCTAAAAGTGTTATGAAATGCCTTGTTGGTGCAAAGGCTTAGAACAAAAGTGTAAGGACATCTCATCAATTTTTTTCAGTTCTGGATTGAAGGATACATGTATCCCACTGGAAAAAAAAAAAAGGAGCAACGTGTTGTCTGGCCCACCGAGCAACTGTCAATGAAATGATAACATTTCACTTTCTCCTCCCAATCAAATAAGCTGTTCTTATTTGAAGCAGCAGGCCTTCATCTGCATTCCCCCATGAATCTTGCTTGAGTACTGGCTGGGGAGACCTAAACTATGAGAGGGGACCTACCAACAGTGTGGTTGGTCCACTGTCCAGCTTAGTTTTCCAGGAATGTCATAACCCGTGAAAGTGCCCTGAAGTTCAAAAACAAGCATGAGAAAGATGTCTTGCTGAAGAGAATTTTTTTCAGTCATTCTTTAGCTCTGAAAATGAATGTGAAATCTTGAAGGGATGTTTTCAGGTAGTGTAGGTTTTCCTGTTTTCCACTGTGACTGACATGAGTGAGATCAGCATCTAAAACCTGCACAACGATGAACTTAGAGCTGTTTTCTCCCAGTTTCCTCGATCAGAATGATGATGACCAATTGGCAGGAGTGCCAAGTCACCAAAAGAGCTTCAGGATGGTGCCAGCACCGTGATAATTTTAAAAATAAGTTTTAAATACATTAAAAAAAGGTGATGTAGGGATGACACTTTCAGTATAGGATAGTCCCCTTCTGTGGAGAGCCTGAATACTTGGAGAGCAGTTCATTCATGAAGGAGAGAGATTACAGATTTGTACCCAAATACTAAAGTAAGGTCTCATGGTTATTTTGCTATACCATCAAAAAATTAATAGGTAGTGTGCATTGGTGTGTGTCATAGACTAACCTGCAGCATGTTGTGCTGATGATCTAATCTGGTGTCATATTTGGACAGTAGGACATCTATTCCACATGTCCTGTCTTTTACATGGTCTACAGAAAAAAGGGTAGGGAAAGTAAATTGTACACTTTGCAATATAGTTTGGATGTAGCCAAAGTACCTGCATAGATCCATACATTTGAAGAGTACTCAAAACTTCCCATCACATCCTACGCAACTGTAGTGTATTTATTTTTTGTTACCACGAAGCTGAACTTTAAAGAAAGTAAAAATAAATTAGCTCCTAAGACTCTGTTCTGAGAGAAGCTGTAACTACCAAGACCAAGAACTGCTATGGTTACTCCGTAGACATCAGCACAAAAATGGCAATATATTCTGCCAACAAACAATGTGCTGTTCCATTGCTGTAGGACTATCAGCCCCAAATTGCCATCTGTGTCTCCTGCAGTGTTCAGTGTCCCATGTGGCTGATTAGCTGGCATATGTCAACATGTGAAAGAAGGAATTGTTCCGTCTTGTTGAAGGGCTTTTTCTGTTCAGGATTCTAGATATTTATACCTGTTCGTCTAAAAGGTAAAGTGTTTGTTATGGGAGCTGTTAATGTTCTGAGAACTGCACAGAACAAATAGGACACATAAATCTTGACTGCAAAGAATTTATCTAATTCAGAAAAAAGACTTACAGGGTCAGATGGATGAGTAGTTGTACATTTTTAAAACTGCTACAGATGGAAACCTGGGTTTTCAAGATAAAAATTTCACAAGACATTCTTGGTTTGAGCTGATTTGCTTTTAGATAAGAACTAACCATAAGTTTCAGTTCAGATATTCTGCTGTAAAATTTATAGTTAGGCTGTTCTGGGTTTTCTTTCTTTGTGTGTAATTACGTGAACTGAACTGAAGTCCCACTGATGCAATCTTGTCTCTTGCTAATAGAGGACCATGTCGTTTCTCACAGAAGATTTTATTTACATAGAAGAATGTACATCAAATACACTTTAATTTCCAGTGGAATAGAAATATTTCACCAAAAAGAGATTCACAACAACTTTTCATGAGGCAATTTAATTTCATTGGTTTTGTCTGTCTTTCTCTTGTGTGAGGGCACTTGTCTTCATGCCAAACAGACATCAAGGAGCCAGAAGGGTGGGGGATTTGTAGCTGAAAGGCTGAAGAGAGACTGGTTTCTGAAATACTTGGAGCTGACAATACTGCTAATCATCTGTGGCTGTTTTTCAAAGAACTATAACCTGGCAAACACATTCAACTTCTGCTGACTCTAAAAGGTTACTGAGATCAATATACGGTTGCCTACTTTAGCAGTGTAAGTTTGCCTGAATAATTTTTCATTCCTAAGAGAAGGAGAAACTTGGCCTGAGACCACTACAAACTCAAGAAACAATGAAATCCTGTCTAGATGAATTATCTAATATTATACACAACTAATACACATTCATGATTTTTATGCTAAACACATATCTAGCTATGGTTAAAATGCTTCTGCTGAGAGTACTCTGGAATAGAAACCATCTCTTTTCGTCTAGAGTAAAAGGACAGTATTGTGTGGTTCCTGGTTCCTCCACAGAGGTTCTGTACGAAATAAAATTCCAAAAGAAGACCTAAAGGCAGTGGAAAAGTAGGATGTAGCATCACAACTCCTTCTTTTGCAGGAATTTCCTCATTACTTCACAGAGTTAAGAAGCTGCTCTGGCCAAGCTCTGTATCTTTCCAGCTGAATCCTATACATGAAATAATCTCCTATTTCTGGTGGTTTAGAAAGTAATTACTAGGCCATGGCCAGAGAAAATTCAGGGTAGATCTGCAAACTCTTCAACAATTGAACTGTGCATGGAACAAGTTAGATCTCTGTGGAGGCCCCCTCAAGAAAAGTTCTGCTGATGTTCTGCCAGTCTTTAAAATGTTGTTTGCAACTTTAGAACTACTAATAAATCTGTAATAATTCACCTCAGCAGCTTCTCTCAGGAGATTTTAACCCAAGTAGCTTGCCAGCTTTCTTAAACTTGCTTTACAGCATATAGATACTTCAGCTTTTTGTGTATTTCTGTTTCTTTGCCCATATGAACCACTCCTTAAAATGGTCTGTTTCCCTGGCACTGGGAATGAAACTGGAACAGCTTGTCCTGGCAACTGTTGCTAGTCTACAGTAATTGGATGTATTAAAAATAAAAACAACAACAAAACAATTGTTTTTCCTCATTCCTTCCCAGTAGAAATCAGTTAGTCACAGCCTTTATTTAGCACATATGACATTTACCTAAGCAGAGGCAACTGGTGAGCCAGTTCTTTCTAACCGGCCTGGGGAGCACAGATCTTACTCATGCTGCAGACTGTGTTCTGTTGTCCTGCTTGTCACCAAGGGTTAGTCATTATTCAGGATGTTTCTGGTAACAGGACAAACTGCTACGAGATCATTATTGCCATAAATTTGAAAGGGATTGGACAGAGGAATTACTGTTGGGGGAGCAACACCCCATGCAAAGAGTTTTCCTGGGCTTCATGTCAGGAGCACATCCTCAGCACAAATTGTCACCTTCAGAGCTTCTTTTCTGCAGTCTATCAGATTCCTGTGTGCTCCTGCTCATGTGGGGGTGCTTGCAATAAATCACAGATTTGTTTCTCCATCACGTGGTACCTTCCCTGTCTCCTACCTGTCCCCATCCCTGCAATCCTTATCTCCAGTCTCCAGGGAGAAGTGGGGGGCCATTTTATTTTCTTGAGAAGACACCTGATTTATGACATGTGGGTTCTGTTGTCTTGGGGTGGCTGTTCGAGACAGGTCAAAATTTGGGGGCAGTGTGGGATGTGTGAGGAAGGATAATCAGGAAACTCTTGGTTATTTTATGTGCTGTTTCATTTTTCTTAAGGTAGCTGTAGTGGAAGTGGAAGCCTCTGGGGAGTTGTAGGTTCAAATTGATTTCCCTTCTCGGACTGAGGTCACCTAAAGCTACATCACCCAGAGAGAAACACTTCACTACTGGCATGCTGAAGATGATCTCTGAATAAAATGCAGTTTTGACTCTGTAACCTGCTTGTAGTGATGTGCATTTGGGCAGTAGTATAGCTGGAGTCTACATACCTGTCCTGCTACATGTCCTAATAACGATGGATTCTCCTTCCCTGCAGACTTCTGTCAGTGTTGTGACTCCAACTCGTCATTTTCTTTGCATTTGTTGACAGCATCTAAGAGAGAATGAGTCAACTGAAATGTGCAGTGCAACATCTGATTAATTTTTTCAAGGTGTTCCTTTGTTTCAATGGGAAATATCAGAAATAATTCTCAGTTTGTGCTAAATTAGATTGTTCTTTAGGTTTTGCCTCCATTCTTCTCACATCAGACATAATCTCTCCCTCCATTCTGACCAGCCTTTGTGTTGCCTGTGTTTTGTGTGTTGCTTGTGTTTTGAGGGGTGGTTTCTGTCTGTCAACTGTCTAACTCAGAAAAAGGCTCTTTCTTTTCTCTGACAGCATCTTGAGTGAAAAATAATGCTCTCACATCTCAGTTTCATCTAGGCATCACCCGGCTTGTGCAAAGCGAGTTATTTGGTATGTACATTCACATGAGGACATTCTTTAACTCTATCAGCTGGTGTTTAATCATTGCTTAGATTCAGAATATATAAAATTTTATTTTTAAAAGATACATTGCTATACACAAAAGCCTCCCAGGGAGACTTTGAAGTTTGAAGATAATTATTTGGCAAGCAGTGTGGGGTCTGCTGACATGGTTGGTTAAAGAACACATTGTGCTAATTTGCAGTTATACTAACAGAGATAAGAAGCCTGAACTAAAGAACTCAATACAATCAGGGGCATGTAAATGGGACCTATGCTAAGCCTGCTGGATCTCCTGAGGTTTTGGCTCTACTTTAGAGCATTTCTTTATTTAAAACCCCTCTGTTGAAAAGTGAGATGTGTTAAATGTTCCAGAGGAATGTGAAAGCTGGAAGTCTTTCTAGAAAATGAGATTTCCCTTTCATGCCTGATAAGCGATTCATCTATTGTTACCTGCTTTTCCTTTCCTGGATAATTACAGAAAATATGAATTTTATCTTTCATGTTAATTCTACCTGTCTAGTGTTAAAGACTTTACTGGATGAATTTATATGCTCTGAATTTTGCAAAAGCTCCACAAACAGAGGTATAGGGCAGCAAATAACTAAGGCCATTGGTCTTCTAGTTTGGCCTTACAGAAAGTACCTTAAGATGAATTTTGGTTACTCCTGTAGGAGTGATTTAAAATACCTGTTCCTTTTTTCTGCCAGATATTATTATCCCAGCAGCAGAGGCAGCAGAGAGGGTGATATACCTTCTCTCAGCTACAGAGGTCATAGCCTGGTGTATTCACTGAAGCTGTAATAAGACTTAGCTTTTGGGCAGTAACTCCTGGCTGTGTGGGCAGGCAGCTGAGAATAATAACCACTTAAATTATTCCAGCTTACATTGCAAGAACTCATTTAGAAGTACTCTGCATAATCTCGGGCCCATATTTTCTAAGGTGCATTTGCTGTCATGAGGCTTTGTGTTAGTTTTCACCTACATACATGTGGCCATTTGTCTGCTCATCCGCACATGAAACCACCAAAATGAAATTGTCTTGTGTGCAGTGTGGGTGGATCTCCACCATAGCACTGATTGCAGAAATGTCCTGATGCTTTTAGGAATCCTGTTCCTGTCTTTGTAAAGCGGCCGGTAACGGCACCATGTTCAGGTACCTGGCTGGAACCTTGAGACAGCAAATCAAAAGTCAGACATTTCTCTCACACCAGAGGTCCACAGCATGCCAGGCTTTGGACATATCATGTAAACCCCTTGAGCTTTCCCTGGAGCTCTCACTGAAAGCAAGATACTTCTCTCTGGCAGGACTTGGGAGCTGCTGTCTCAGTGATGTTTTCGTGATGCCATGCCCAAAAACCCCCATCCCTGCCTTGCTGCAAGCCACTCAGCAGCTTACCTGTATGCCACGTATGGCATCTCTGCTGCTAGCTCCTGCTCACAGGTGGAGCTGTACTGTTCAGAAATCAGTGCAGTTATCAGCATCTGTGGAAAATATCTCATGGCATGGAGACACTGTGGATTAGAAGGCAATGGCCGCACAACTGTGATGTTTGTGGGTTGAGGTTGGTCTGTTTGGGTTTTTTTGTTAGAGGGTAAATGCTGTGTTATAATCCCTCACAATTAATATATTCTTAATGTCGGCAATAAAAAGATTAATAAAGTTTGGAATTTTGGAATAATTATTTTGAAATAATTATTTAAAGACTGAAAGCAACAGTGACGATCTCAGTCTAAGTGGGGACGAGAAAGAGCTATGGCAATCCACATCCCTGATCACCAGCTCCTCCTCTGCTGGTCTAGTCCTTCATCAAAAGCTTTCAAATAGGCTTTTGAAGTCACATTGACCACAGTGAGTCACAGAATTCTCTCAATGGCTTTTATTTGCCTCCTTAATTCTTGGCATTTTCTCAGGAACTTGAGATTTGATTGAGGCCTACTTATTTTTCAAGTCTAAGTCAATTATTTCCCTAGACTTTATATGTTTTTAACAAGTATTAATGACTAAACAGCTGTACTTGACATTTCTTTTGCGATGGAGAAGGAACTGACTAGTGGTTTTCCATAATAGATATATCTATTCAGGAAATGTCTGTTGGAAGCAGAACTTCAAGGTTTATCTTGGCATATCCAAACTGCCACTTGGAAAGAATAGCTTCATTCATGGCTCTAGATTTTGTTGTTGCTAAGAGTTCTGTGCTTACTAAAGTGTAGTATACACATAAAAGGGACAAACGTACAGTATCAATGGAGTTGCAGATGAGATTTTGCAAACAGCTATCTGAATAAATAGTTAACATATGTCAGTCCTCAGCCTCTACTCATGTCCACTTCCCACAGCTGAAGCCACATAGGAGCTACGGTGAATACAAGAAAATCTCAGCTAAATCTTAGTGATCAAGCATGTAATCATCAAATAAATAAAAATAGTGACTTCATTTATGACAGCTAGAGCACCATTATTCTCAGGTTGGCATCTGGAACTGGAGTTCCTTTACAACACCTGACAACTGCAAGGACAATAACACCAGGAGTTTACTTTAACTCATAAATGGCACATCCTTTTTCTTCCAGATGACTTTTATCAACTTAGATTTCCATTTCAATTGTTTACCTCAGAAAATGAAGATATTAGCACAGTCCAAGTACATATTGAAATGGATGATGCTTGTCTTTTTCCCATATAATCTTCATCTGCCTTTGCCTTGAAATGTTTCTGTTTCCCTCCCGCTGCCCTGAAGAATTCTGATAATGAATTTGTGTGAAGTAGTGAAATACATTTAAAAATCAGCAGAGTTTTTCTTAGATTGCATCCTTAAAATAAGGTCTGAAGTAATTTAAACAAAACATGAGATTTTTTTGTTCTTCCATTAGGGAAGATCAGTTATTAGTGGGTTATACACATGTAAAGAATTTACCTCACCTGAAACATAATTTCCACACTGTTCCTTCAATTTACATTGTTGATAACCATTTTATCTTTTATAATCTGTGGAATCATAGCAAAATTTTTAAATTATCTGTAAGTACAAGTTGTAGTTCTGATTAAATATCTTAATTGCTTGAAGTTTTCAGACCACTTTTGAATTACTTCATGAGCAGATTGGAAATGTTCCTGTAAATAAAAACTCAGGATCTGCACTTTTTCTTAAGAACAATGATTTTACAAATATTACTGACTTTCTTCAAAGAAAAATAATCTGAGCAATAGATATAGCATTGAAGACACTTCCCTTTATACCTCTTTCTCCCAAAATCTCATTCATCTGGGCTCCATCTAGAACCTGATTGTAGTGACTTTTTTAATATAGTTTCACCTTGGGGTGAGTGTGGATTTTCAATGAAACTGTGGATGTAGAGGTAGGTATCTGGTGCCTAACAGTATTTCAGAGATACTGTCTCAAGGATATGGTTTAGTGGTGGACTTGGCAGTGCTGGGTTGATGGCTGGGCTCAGTGATCTCACAGGTCTTTTCCAACCTAATGGCTCTGTGATTCTAGGGATTGCTGTAGACCACCTGCACTGGTTTTCAGGGTAGGCCTGCAATGTCTCTCTGCACAGTGGCTGAGTGTTCAGAAAGCAAACTTGCTTTCTAATTTTCTTGCTTGCTAGCAAACTGGCTCTTGAGAATCAGTTAATGATAGATCATATATCTGAAGTTGGCACTGCATTGTGGATTGCAGCCATAGCATTAAGAGCCTTTAAAGGTTGAGTGGCTATTACTGATCTATAAAACATTATTGCATAGCAATTTATTCCACAAAACCAAAATGATAACAAGCAGAAACTGTATTCATTACATAAACAGCACTCTTCCACAAACAGAATTGACATTCTATAAGCAGGACACATGTAGGAATGAGAATTTTATAAAACAAACCATGAAAGGAACAAACTGTTACAGTCTGATGTAATTTCAGTAATTTTGTAGTGGGGAATTTCCACCCACTATGTGTGAAAGAAAAAGTACACAAAGTCCTGCACACTCATTATATTTTTACTTCTTTGATAGTGGCAAGCATATGAATGATGGCTTTGTGTCCTTTCTGGTACTCCTTGGCCATTCACAGACAGTCATTGCTTCCTAAAGTTAGGAAAAAGAAACTTTGTTTTTTGAGAATTAATATGATACCTAATTGGAAGGAAACTGACACTTTAATTAAAAAAGACCCACAAATACTGAACAGTTATTTTATTGAGGTGTTTTTTCCTTTAGCAGTAAAATGTAAGCTCATTGGGAGGAGGATTGCATGATAGCTTACAGTCGATTTCTTTCAGACATCAGTAATGGAAACTGTCCTTTTGAATATAATTACATATGTGAACAATCAGGGAAATCTGCCAAAGGTTTCACTGCTGGGAAGTTAATCTTTCATCTTTTCAAATATTTATTTATAGATCCAGATCAGTTACAGGAAAAACAATAGCTATGGTCTCGATGTTTGCATTAACTACTAGAAAAGTATACATGTGTATATATACGTACAAACACACAAACAGTATTTCATGCATACAACAGAAACTTCTGTATTGCTAAAACTAAAATCAAGCTCATAGTTTCCGTTTCCAGTTCTGAACCACTTTTGTGTTATGCTGCGAATTTGACTGACTTATTAGGTTCAGACACTGCTTGTCATTCAAATTTATGTTACTCATACAAACAAGTCTGAGCGTCAGATATTGGAAGGTCATTTTTTGGCACTCCACTTCTGGAAAGATGTGAACCAGTTGGAAAGAATCTGGAGGAAAGTAACAGAAATGAGTAGAGGTCCAGAAAACATAAGCCATGTGAAAAGATTGAAGGTACCAAGATTGTTTAGTCTAGAGAAGAGCAGAGAGAGGGTGAAAATTTTAACAGTTTTCATATATCTAATAAGCAGCTCTGCTTATCTATTTCCAAGCTGATGGCTGATAAAGCAAGAAGGAATGATCTTAAAATGTGCTTAGTGAGAGACAGATGACATACTAGGAAATACATTGTAATGGTATGGCGAGACAAGCCCTGGAGGAGTGCTGGAAATTTGATCATCTGGAGATTTGAAAGAGCAGGTTAGAAAAATGTCAGCCAAGAAACTTTGGAAGGGGGGTAGCGGAAGGAATGAAAGGGTTGAACTAGGCAGTATTTTGACAATCTTTTGAAAATTCCTTGTTTCTGGATTACATTACTTCACATCCAGGACTGTTATCGTACCTTTGCTACCTTTCCAGGCATTCTAGATAGCCTGGAGACAGATGCCATTTTCCAGATCAAAATGCACCAGTGGAAAAGGTTACCTTCCCATGTTACTGCATGCAGTGGGAGCATGCCATTTCTTCTGTCATTCCAGTCAGCTTAGAGTGGCTTAGGTGGATCCTCCAAAACCTTTTCAGTAAAAACAGCTAAATTAATAAAGACCTTTTTGAAGTGTGTATGCTATCTCATTTGACTCAGCAGCAGCTGTCAGTAGTTCTCCAGCAAGATCAATGATGAGGAGGAGGCGAGTCTGGGCTATTTGACTGAGCACATTTTCTTCTTCCCTCTTAAGACTTTGCAGACATTGCTCATAATTTTCCCTACTAACCTTGGTGCTTCCCCACTTGCCATCCTTTCTTCAAGGAACAAATATCTTTCCCATCCTTGGAAATGCTCAAGGCCAGGTTGGGTGGGATTTTCAGCTACCTCATCTAGTGGAAGGTGTCCTTGCCTATGTCAGCAGGTGTTGGAACTGGACAATCTTTTAAGGCCCCTTCCAACCCAAACCATTGCATTCTATCATTCATGCATCATGAGTTGTACCTCTGAGATCTTTTACCAGACATAAAGTTAATATATGTAAGGATATACAGTCAGTGCAAGACAGACTGGAGTTGGAGTCTCAGAAAAAATGGGGAAAGTAGATAATGTTTAATCATTGTTTCAAATATCATGTCTGTTTTGATATATTGCCTTTCTGGCAAACTGGGTCCATCCTTCAGGAGCTGCCAGCATGAAGCTGATATGACATTACTCACTACAAAATCAGTCCAAGAAGTTATAGTGGCAACTGGCATGGCCTCGTGTTCTCAACAGCCTGTTAATATTTGGAGGGTAATTTGGACATCTGAGTTCTTTGCTATCTGAAACTCAGGATATAATTTTAGATTCTGCAGAAGAATACAGAAATTATTAAGAAACTGATCAAACAGTATTTCTCAGAGTCTGAGACCTCAAAAGGACTTAGGCGTTGTGTACTTCACCTTTTGATGCCTGTATTTGGGTCAGGCCATTAGACAATGCCAGGTACCTGGCCCTTCTCTTCAGCAGTCTCAGATTGGAGAGGGTTCAAGTGCCTATGAGCCAGGCAGAAAGCCACAGCAGCTGGCTGTGAGGGGACACTGTGGACATTGCTCTTCTTACTACTTCTGGCAAGGTAAGAGTCCTCACCTCCTCTAGTTTTGAAACAAAGTTAAGGGAAATATTTGGGACTGTGAATTTTGAGGAAGAAAACTGAACAAGCTGTATTCATCCCAGAATACAAGACAAAAGACTTTACCAAAAATCCCTTGGATGTCTTAGCTGTGTCCAGACTGTGGTGTACTCATTTAAAGCATTGCCTGCTCTGGCCTCATTGGAGGAAGAAATATTTTGCAAGACTGGAGGTAAGATGCTGATGAAAGATTTTGAAGGGATTGCATCTTAGTTAATGGATGTGTCTTCTAAGAGACTATCTACAAGAGAGTGTGGCAGAGCTGTGTTCTTGACGAGAATTGTCAAGAACAATTGTATTGCACAGATATTTTGTTAAGGATCTCATGTCAATTGTTCAGGAATCTATTGCAGACTGATAAACCTGAGTTTGTAACTGCTAAAAGGTTAAAATAAAGCCCAAATTTTCTTTTAGTTTCTTAGACCTTGCATCCATCTGCCACGTCTCTTGTTCTACCTTGCATTTTTGGACCCTCTGAAAATCCCAGGTGTGTATAAGCATGACTCACACAACCTCCATCTGCTCTGTGATCCATGTAGGGCATAAGCATCTTATATCACTGTCATGAAGCCAAGGGGCTCCCTTCAAACTAAACATGCTTTTTTATGGGCATAATGCCATCTTTAAAGGATACTGCCATCCAAAGATTTTATTGTGTTTCCATGTAACTGTTTGGATGATGCAGAGGGATATTAAGCTTTTTGTCCTTATAAAAAGCCAGTAATGTAATGGAAGATGAAAATGGGTTCCAAAAAGCCAAACTTTTTATGAGAGATCCTCATGATTTAGAATTGTCATGGAATATAGCATGACCCTGATAATTTTGATTTAAAGATTTAAATTTGCTATTTTTTTCCATGTTATTTTTGATCCTATATTTTATAAAGATACTTTGCTAATTTTGCAAGAGACATTGTACAAAGTTCCACCCTTAGGTGCTGACTATCTGCTTTTAACAACAACTGCATGCAAAGATGCATTTCATCCAGACTAGAGGTTGAAATCCCTGCCAGATACTGCATAACACTAATGAAGGTCAATACAGTTTGTTCAGAAATAGCTCTAAAAATGGAAGATCCAGTCTGTAAATCCTCAGTTCACAGGGTTACCTACAGTTTATAGATTTACTCACATTAATCTAAGGGAATTTATTGAGATATTTAAAATTATATCCACGGTTTCTTTTAAATAGTTCCTTCCATACGTAAAGAAGTTCTGGAAACATTGTGTGACAAGACAGAACTTAGAAATCAATGGCAAAATGTGTGTAGCAAGGGAAATTAGTAAAGCTAGTATTCAGAAGGAAATTATTTTGCATGTGTAATGGTCAGAATAGAAATATCTACCAGAGCAAACCCCACTACCTAGAAACAGTTTCAACTAAAATATTTCAGCAACACAGCCAAGGAGTAAGTGACTTCAGAAAATAAGAAATAACTGGTTTTGCTGAAGAAAGCCAGCTCCTTTACTTGAAAGAATTTAATAACCTTTCACTTGCATCAAACTTGCACATGGAAAGAGACCTGTAAGTATTGTACAGGCATGTTTTGTATGACGAGCAGCCTTCTCCAGCTGCAGTTTTTGAGGGCAGGGAGGGGGAATAATTGCAACATTCCTTGTAGTGCCAGCATTCACACTTCAAACGGGACATATATGGGAACAAGACTAACACTGGTGCTGTTCTGAATGTATATTAGACAGCACCAAAGTGCATATAATTTATCCCTATGGCATCCAGATGCCATGGAAACCGATCTCATATAAGCCAGGATGTTTCTTTTATGATTTAAATTCTGTTTCTTCTGGCCCACATGAAGCAGATGAATACCACCAAGGGAGAATTCACATATAAACTGCCAAACACTTCTCAGCAATTTCAAACCTTTTCTGAAGTGACAGTAATATTTATATGATCCCTGTATACATTTTCAATCCTTTAGATGCTTCAAGAAGAAACAGAAAACTCTTTTATGTAAAACTTTATGTAAAGCTCTGTCTATGACATTGTACACAAAACCAGATTGCATTGTACTTCCACTGAATGGAGAAATGGCCAGGACAGAGGGTGTAATGAAGATACTATTTCCTAACAGAGTGACTAATTAGAGGGCTCTAAAAGTTCTTAAAGTCTTCCTTAATGGTTTAAACAACCTTTTATTACCTCTTCTTTATCATGGTTCTCAATATCAAATGGTTGCTACTTGTGAGAAGGAAAAGTAGATAAGTTATATGCTAAAGGGACTATAAGGTAGTTGTGCTGTTGGAAATCTACTTGAGGAGCAAAGTTTAATTTACTTTTTTTTTAAAAAAAAGAGAGTGGCTGCATTGAAGACTGAATTTTCTGTAATACACTTAGAGTTTATTGAGCACCAGCTGGAGATTTGATCAGCTTTCTGGTATTTTTTCAGAGGCAAATTAACCAAGTCACTAGAAGAGTCTCAGTCCTCCCATGAAGTTTGTGTGGCTGAGTTCTGTCGGTTATCTTTGTGTTGCAGAAGACAGACTTTATCTCTCAATCACTCACCATTTTCCAGCTGTGTCCTTCAGCTTCTTCACAAATCTATAATTAATCTTACTGCATTGAAGCTTAGAAAACTCTCTTCTATAAAAGCGTTTCTCATTAGCAGATGACTAATCCTTGCCATCTCTGCCTTCCTGCTATGGAGAACTTCATTAAATGGTAAAATGATTTGGGTAGGAAGGAACCTTGAAGATCATCTAGTTCCAGCCCCCCGACAGGTTGCTCAGAGACGCATTCAACCTGGTCCTGAACACTTTTAGGCATGGGTCATCCACAACTTCTCTGGGCAACCTGTTATTGTGTCTCACCCTTAGAGTAAAAATTTTCTTCCTAATATTTAATCTAAACATCCACTCTTTCAATTTGAAGCCATCCTCCGTGTCCCGTCACTACATGTCTGTAAACAGTCCCTCTTTAGCTTTCCTGTAGACCTTTTTTAGGTACTGGAAGGCTGCTCTAAGGTCACCCCAGAGTCTTCTCTTTTCTAGGCTGAAAAAGTGTTAATCTGTGTTTATAGGAGAGACACTCCATCTATCTAATCATCTTGATGGGCCTTCTCTGGACTAATTGCCCCAGGTCAATCTCCCACCTGTGCTGGGGACTGCAGAGCTGCATGCTGTATGTCAGGTAGTGTCTCATGAGAGTGGAGTAGAGGGGCAGAATCACCTCCTTTGGGTGTAGCTTCCCCTGGTGCTGCCTGTATTTTCTTATGTCTCAATGCTGCAACATTTGCATTCCCAAGTATTCTGTTTTTTCACTATCTACAACAGCTGCGTTGATGGCAGTGGTTTGTGTGTGTGTGTGTGTGTGTATAAATGCCTGGGGGGGAAAAAGTGACTGCCATGCTTAATGCTCTGGAACACTTTGACAATGATAGCTGCATATTTATTGTCTTTGAGGTTGATCAACAGCTATTGGCAAGGTGTAGGGGTGGATTGCTTCTGTCAGCCCAGATGGTGCTCAAAGTAGAGTTTATTCAATGATATTTTAAAAATATTTACACAAATGTTTTCTTACAAGTTCTGAGAATAACATTCTGTGTTGACTACAATATATGCTTTCCCTTCAAAGGCTGTTTTTGGTAAAGGCCACTCTTCTTTCCTTGTTTTACTCCTTCATTCCCCTGTTATTAAGAGTCTCTGTCAGAGGAGCTCAGGGGTAGGCTACAGGTTTAGCTTCGAATGCTTTCACCCCTAGCAGCCTGCATGAAGTTATTTCCCCAAAGAGGATGAGCAGAACAGAGCACGGGCCCACAGGCTGGCCGCTCCAGCTTACACTTAAGCAGCTGATGGCAGTGAATTGACATTAAGATGCCAAAGTACAAAGCCTGTGGTTTTCTGCAGATTTTCTTCTGTGACACTGTTGGTGACCACCAGCAGAAAAAAAAGGAGGTACAGAGTAGAGGAGACCCATGAGACCTTTAGTCACTTCAGCAGCTGATCAGTGAACGTGATCATCTGTCAGAGCAGCCGTAGTCAGAGCTGCCAGTGGAGATGTATCTGGACATGCTTTGGAGGAGCTGCCTTGGACATGGCCTGACAAATAGCTGAGGCAGCCCGGGGTTCAGTGCAGGCTGCACTTCCAATTATTTATTCAGCTTCTCCCGTGGTTTGCACAACCCAGGCTGAGAGCTCTGCTGCCATAGCTACACAGTAACATCACTCCTGCGAGTTTAAAGTTAGACTGGGCTTGTGAGCATGAGTTCCAGCCATGGCTCTGCACAAACAGTCCAGCTCTGGCCTTGTTTGTTTCAATTCCCCAATGGGATCTTCAGGCACTGCTGCAATAGAAATAATAATGAATAATTAATAAGTTCTGCTGAATCATTTGAAAACTATTCACCATGCAGTTGATGTTTATTAGTGCAGAGTAGGTGAAGCAACAAAAGACAGCAAACAAAATGAGCTGTGGACTGTTTTGCTTCAATTTATTGTACATTTTCTTCTGGGGATAATTATGTCTTAAAATGAAAGCAAATTGTGTACATTTGTGGTTGGAAAGATTCCCCTTGCCTCCAAATACCTTCTGAAAGTAGCTTTGTTTATTACTTTTGGTATTATTTTACTATTAATACAGTGCTGATAAAGTGTCTGGAGAGTGGTGAATTTTTTTCAAAAATAGAGTTATGAGACGTCAGAACTGGGTATGTTCTGTTCTTCTGTTAATATTTTTATGTTCTTTTGGCATAAATTCATGTCAGCGTCCATCTTTGAACCCAAAACAGCTAGATGGAGCTCTTTGCTCTCTAATTAACAAGAAACCGTCTTAAAGAACTAATTTAAAATCTTTGGACCAATCTGCCAATGAAAATATTCTCATTTTTTAAAATAAGATAGCTCTGAGTAAGAGCTGTGTAGGAAGGTTTTGCAAGATTAGTCCCAAAGGCTTAAACTGCAAAGATGTTAATAATGAGCATGTGAACAGAGCTGGTTCTGCAGTGCATGGACTGGCAAAAAAATAAAAAATAAATGAAACAGAATAAAATATAACTCAACAGTTTCTTGTCAAGCAGTAACTCTGTCATATACACATATAGATACAAATATTGAATTAGATGATATAACAATCTTTCTCTGTCTCTGACTCAATGAACCCAGACAGATGCCAAGTGTATTCATTAGTGAAGATAGCTAAGGTGATGCTTGTAAGAAGTTGTATTGAAACAAGCCAGGTAGAGGTCTTATGATCTAAAATACCATGGCTAAGAGAAGACTAAACATTGTATTCAAAATCTGCAAAGCAAGGCAGCAGTCTTATAGCTGGTCTTGCTAGGTTAGGAAAATCTGCCCTAGTATGGATACATTCCCTTCTGTCAACCCTCAGGAAATAAAGATAAATCAAAATGGAGATCTGTTTGCTTTAAAAATATGCACAGCAAAGATACTCATAATTTATACACATTTAATTTGTTATCACATTTTGGAAAAGGTAACTAATAAACATAGATATGAGGATGTTTACTCTTTGTTTTTCTTTGCAATACACACAGTTATGCTGATTTTACACTAAAACCTCTTAGAATCGGAGGAAGATTTTCCCACTGGTAGGAGAAGCTAAAAATAAACTATATCATATAATTGCTTTCACAAACCACTAATCAAACTCCACTCCTGAAACTGTGCTTCTGCCAACTACTAAGGCATCCTGGTTATTACAGACACACAACAGAGCTGTCTGCTTCTGCTTTGGTCTCCCCTTCCTGGTCTATCAGCACCGTGTGCTAGCAGAGGGAACAGAGTTGCAGTGACACTGTGGCACCCATGCAACACCTCAACTTCAGAGCACACGAGCATTTTCCAGAGGTGACCTTGACCTCCTGCTCATTATGCTGTCTATGACCTGGACTGGTCCTCCTAGGCAGCAGAAGGAGTCTGGAAATACTCCCTTCCCTTAAGTACCTCCATTGCCATGGCCCAGGATGGAAGATGCCAATGCAGACTTTGGGATTTTCTCAGCTATACATGGCACTGTGGACCTGAAGGAGTCTGCCTGAGCTGTATAAATTCAGTCTCATGATATTACAGTCAGTCACAACTTTTGTTCCTCTTTGCCTGTTCAACTCCAGGCAGCAACAGTTTCTGTTTTGCTGGCACACAGGAAAGCTGCTACTGGATCTCACTGCAAGGTTAGAAACTTTCTACTCTCCCAATATAACTTACTACTAGCCTACTTTATTTCATACAAGTATACCTGAAATCTTAACTAGATCCTCCGTGATGCTAATGGAATAGAGACATGCTGTGGCTACATTAGCAAATTAATTGCAGTAATACAACAGGATTGGTAGGCAAAGGCAGTCATTGATGACACTCTTGTGTTATATCCTTCACAGGCACTTTGGAGTCATATCACTTGAGATATGATTTCTTTCAGTTGAATACCTCCACTGCATGTGTGATTCAAACTTTTCCAAAGGAAATCTATGCTTCAGACGTTTTCTTCTGGGATCTTGTGTTCCTTCAGGATGTGCCACTCTGCCTGCCTCATGCAGAAAAATGCCACTAGTCACAGCAGTTTCCTCCTAGTATTATCTATCTAACATCAAACACATGAAAATATCACCTCTGTTCCTGCTCATGCTGTGCAAGACACAACATGCACCTCTGTTCACTTCCCTCCTCACAGTCTGCACAGCATTTGCTGCTCTGTGCTGCAGTCACAGAGTGAATCCTGTGGCTTCAGCAAGTGCCTCAGCAGGACAGCAACCAGAAACTGACACTAGCATGCCCAGACTTCTGTCTGATGACTTTGCCCAGGCTTGACTGATGATGAATTGAGACCACTGGGACTGCATCACCATTGGGATGACCAGTAGCAGGTATGACATTTTCCACTGCAGTTGGACACCACCAAGAATCTCTCCTGTGAGCTGGCTTCAGGTCTTGCCATCCTGACATGTAATTTTGCAAGCTGGTGTCTGTATTCAGAAAAGCAACTGTAACCCTATGGAACTTCACAGGCTTCAAAGCCTGGTCTGTGGCTAATCAGTGTGGGATGGACAAGTCCACCACAGGCAGGGTGCAGTGAAGCTCTCCAAGACCATTTCCCACAGCTGCTTCCTACATCCAGAGCAAATAACTGACAAAAGCAAAATCATTGAGACCTTTTCCATTCAGGGGCTGCATTACTGTTTGTGTTGTGGGAGAGAGGGACGGGGCCTTTCTTCTTCCCCCTGCTTCCCAGTGCATGGACGCTGTGATGGCAAGCCTAAACTGCAAGGCCTGCCACCACTTGTTCAGGCCAAAAGCAGGCCAAGATGCCTTGACAGAGTTTGCCAAAAGGAATGAGGATACTCATGCCTTCTGCAGCTCTGTCCATGCAGTCAATGGGGTGCAGGCACCATCTTTTCAAGCTGAGCAAGGATCATTCAGGACACTCAGGCCAGGTAGCAATGCTGCTCATGCATGCACGACTGGATCATGAGTCTGTGCTGAGGACTGCATTGTCAAATATGACACACTTTTTGCTCTGTGTGCAAGTCATGTGTTTCAGCAGCACACTGCAAGGTGGAGGGCCACACAAAGCAGCCTTGGTGACAGTGCCCTCCAAATTATGGGTGCCTGCTGTGTCCTGCAGGATTGTGGGAGAACAGATTTTGGACTGAAATGCTGAGGAATGGTTTCTTCAGAAAAACTGTGCACAATCTGTTGCACCCTGCACATGAAGCACCTTTGGTGCATCTGACCACTTTGCAAAGTATTCTTCAAGGTCTGAAATCTGCCAGAGTATTTTTTCATGCAGCAACTGTCTCTACATCCAAAACTTTTCATCCAATGCCACTCAGCAGGAGCATCTAGCTCAGTCCAGACATCCAGGAAAGCTGTGAATGGCACTGGGTGAATGACAAAGTATGTTATCTGTTCCTTCATGGGTGGAGAACATCTGAAACCAGATGCTTACATGTCCCCATCTTTTCCAGAAATTAAACTCCATACTGGAAATCATAAACTTTTAAAAAGAAAAAAAATATTGAAGTGTCTTTTAGGTCTGCTTAGTCCTCACTCTTCTTCTGGAAGATGCTACAGTGGATTTTTGTAGCCCTAGTGTTGAGCTTCAATTTCTCAGCAGTGCCCCTCAATACACTATTCCTTTTCAGCAAAGATGGTTACTCTAGTTAAATCTTTTCTAGCTTTCTGCCTCCTATGACTTTTTCTGTGTATCAGTATGTGCTTTGACTCAATAAGTCTCAGGAAACCACCCTCACTCTCCTGAGATGAGTCTCCTGCCCTCACAGGTCTTTCCTGGAGTAGCTGCTCTGGGGGACGTAGCAGCCAGAATATACATGGGATTCAGCTGAAAAGGATGGTGTGTGGGTGTGTTTTTTGCTGCTTAACAAAGATCTGACAGGAGAAGAGGGCCTTGAGGGTGGTTTGCTTGCATGTGGCACTGCAGGGAGCTGGCAGAAACACAGTGGTGGGAGAGAAGCTTGTTGAAGGTTCTGTTAGTTGAAACTGCTTGGGGATGGGACAATCAATAAATGTTGCAGTAGTAGATCTAGCTGGTCCTGAGCAGAGGGAAATGACCCCTCAGCAGGAAGATTCTCCTCCCATGTCAGACAAAACTCTGTCTTCTCCTTCGTTCTTTTCAAACTTTACGAAAAAATCTCCCATCTTTTCTGTGCCTTGGCTTTTGCCTCAAATGTTTGATTCACAGAGACTGAGCCCTTCCAGCCTCACAAACT
The DNA here is from genome assembly GCA_013399945.1 of Ploceus nigricollis. Lineage (NCBI taxonomy): Eukaryota > Metazoa > Chordata > Aves > Passeriformes > Ploceidae > Ploceus > Ploceus nigricollis. Next base: position 854,173 of record VXBC01004207.1, read on the forward strand.
GCCCCAATTCCTTGCCCCAGAGTGACTGAAGTCCCAGCTTTGTGTGCTGGCCCTCTTACTCATGAACACTCAGGGGCCAAGCTTTCCACAATGATACAGTTATTCAAGGAACCACTATATCCTTTCCATGCTAGGAAGGTCCATCAATACCTACAGCCCACAGTTCCTTCTCAGGCACCTTGCTCTTATCCTATGGAGAAAAAAAGATGGCACATGCTAGGATGACTCTGAGCTTTAGCTCAAGGTGAAATACCTGTGTCTAAGCAGAAATGGGTTAGCATATGTGATCATCTTCTGAGCTGACAGGCCTAAGGAGATCAGTGTGGTAGGGAAATTGGTGGGAAAATCCACATGGCCAAGAAAGAACCACTTAGGAGCAAGGAGAAAGAAAGACCAGGAAGAGATGCAGGGCGTGGGAAGAAAATCCCATCCCCAGCACTTGTCAGTTGTAGCACAGCTCAGTGGGGACAATGTTGGTTAAAACTGGTAAACATGGCCAAACAAAAATGGCAACACAGTGCCTGTAACTGTCTGTTGGAAAGAGGCAAGCAGTCACTGTGCTGTTCAGAGCTTTTTCTCTCCCCACCAGGCTGTCTACCTGACACTGCTGGGTATAGGTTCCTAAGTCCCTTTCTCCTTCTTCTCTTCCCAGAAACCTGAGCTTGAAGGCTCTGAAGAAAGGTGAAGGAGATGCTGTTGTTGTCACTTCTCCTGCTCCTGTGATCCTGGCCCTTTTAAGGGAATGTGGGGGAAAGATGGAGAGGAGTGGTAACTAGCTGCTACCCCAGTAACGTCTCTGTTTTGTAAATACAGGGAAGCCTTTCAGCTTGTGCTTCTCAGTCTCGTGACTGAGGGCAGAAGTGGGAGCAGCAGTGTTATTGTGAATGGTACCACATCTACATCTTCAGGTGATCATCCAGTGCCTGCAGGAAGGGACCATGCAAGAGTTTCATTTTACAGTAAGCTCAGAAGGATGAATCACCATAGAGTGCTCTATTCACAGCTTTCTTGGATGTCTGGACTGAGCTAGATGCTCCTGCTGAGTGGCATTGGATGAAAAGTTTTGGATGTAGAGACAGTTGCTGCATGAAAAAATACTCTGGCAGATTTCAGACCTTGAAGAATACTTTGCAAAGTGGTCAGATCACCAATATGGTAAACCACAGCTACAAATACACACCTGTATACTCACCAGTTGCTAGAGATTCATCCCTTCTCTTCCCAGCATGGAGATGTGAGTATGAAACTGTACCCATGCTCCAATTAACCCGGACAGAAGGTGACTATTGCAAGTTATGGTGGGAGTGGCCAAAGCAGAAGTTCCTCTGAATGTCTTCACATGCTCGCATGCCTCCTGCAAGGTTTAGGTGTGGGCTCTGGAGGTCAGGACTGGCCTGGTGGCACTGGGACACAGGGCTATGGAGATTCAAACAAGCAGCCAACTTTGTGGTGGACTCCCAGTCACAGAACTTTTAAAGCTTTCTGTGATGGACACAGACCTTCCCCTGTCCTGACAGTATGATTGTTTTCTTCAGAAAAACTATCTTTCTCTTCTCAAATTTCTTTCAAAAGAAACACTGCTAGCAACCTGCTGATACTGCCACTATGTTACTCAACTATCCAAGAAATTTTCACCCTCTTCATCTCACAGTTTGACAAAAGATGTCATTTCATCAAGTGTCTGTAAATCTTCCAGGAGAATGGGCAGGTGTCTGATACTTTGACACACAAACAAAGATTGCAAGCTGGAAAAGGAAACTGTGGCAGGGTTGGACTGGTAACCAAAACGAAAGGTAGCAGACCCAGGGATGCCTCTGTAGAAGATGAAATGTCTTTGCAAAAATAGCTGAGGCATAACATTTGTTGATAAATAGAAAGACAGAGAGGACACTTGTTCATTTGAATGTCAGAAGAGATGCTTTATGGGATCTGTGGAAGAGTCAAGAGCCTCCTCACAGCGCAGATATTTTATATAACACCTAGTGGCAATGTGGCCCACACCCTGGCTCGAAACCCACTGTCTCCATGGAGCATTGGAACACTTTTGAAATGATAATTTCATTTTAGTTTCCTCCAAGGGGAATTTAACTTGTGTGCACCAAAATCACACTGAACCAAGATGCTGGAACTGAGGCAAACAGGGAGGTCTCTTCAAAACTGCACAACTGTTTCAAGCCCCAGTGTCCATGTAGAATTCTTTCCTCACTCTTTGGAGGATAAGGGGAGACAAGCTAAGATTTTTATGTCAGTGTTCTGCCCTTATAGCTGAGATGTAACAGTGTAGATTGATGCAATACATACAGGATCCCTGCTCTATTTTCTATGTTCACTTTCTCTTCTGAAGAATTTGAGTATAAGGATTCGTTTTAGCATCTGACCCACAGCAATATAAAAGTTGGTATCTGGACCTGGGAACTTGGAAGCACCCACAGGTCAGTAATAAGGACATGATTGGTAGGCTGCCTCCCCTGAGCACACAATGCTGCACTGAAGCTGGATGAATTCTACCGTGTCCAAAAAGGCCTAGTTTGATGGCAAACCTTCCTTCTTATTTATATGTAGAGGGTCTTTTTTATTATTATTTGGCAGTAAACAATCCAAGATGTCTCCCAAAAGTCCTGCAGTATGAAAAAGATTGAACAGAAGTAATCTAAATAATGGAGACAGTAAACTTATCCCATTGGACCTATGTGGTTTTTAAATTTCTCACTTTCAATGATGCTTTTGGAACTGAACAAAATAGAAAAGAATGAACTAGATTTTTTATTTCACCAAAGTGTAAGAAAGGGCTCCGGTTTAAATCAACTCTGCTACCACTGTTTAGGAGACACATTTTAAAAGCAAATCTTTGACTTAGAATTATAATTAATATAACATTAAATTAAAACTTTCCAATGTGGTGTCTGGCATTTCCTCTTTACTACTTCATATCTTCCAGTTGGATTAGCATCAAAGAATTATCACAAGATGTTTGCCTGAGGTTCAGCTGTATGATCATATCAAACTTTTTTCTTCACACCTGAGGGATTAACTCAGAGTTAAGAGTTTTATCTACTTCAACAATTAAGCACAAATATTCAAGGTTAATATATATTTTTACACTTATTGTGTGATGATCAATAGGAGATTTTTGTTTGATTTTGTTCTTTTGATACATTACTTTGGAAACAAGGTACTCCAATATTTCAAGATGAATAATTGCTGAGATTTTGCAGACTATGAGGCACCAAAATGTCCTGAAATGCCTTGCCTGACAAATATATTTACAAATAGACTTGTTTAATCCTTAATTGATCGTCGTGTCCCATTTATATGTAGGTGAGAAGAATCTTCAGGCTAACAAAAGGGTGACAGGTAGTCAGATATTTGGATAAAGTAAGGAGGTATTACCCAGGCCTGAGTGATATTCTGCAAAACAAGGAAGAGTAAATGCCAGTTCAGAGTTCAGCAGGGCAGATGAGAAATAGTATTGCATTCTGCCTTCCTTTCCCCCTGTTAACAGTAGTACCTGGAATGAAGAGTCCCTTGATAGCCACAGGCCTTGCAGGAAGCTGCTGGCAAAGTCCAGCCACATGTGCACTGAGGCAAACGAGGTTCAATTACTCCACCTACGACACAAAGAAGCCATTTCTGGCATGCAGGCACTGCTGGTTGATTGGCAGAGCCATAGGAGAGATAAATCAAAGCAAACCCAGTTTTAAACTCCTTGTGCTATCAGTGCCCTGCTGTGCTGGTAAGTCGTCTTCAGTGCCCTTGTTTTTTTCTTCTCCCATTTTGAACAGGTTAAGGACCACATTCCCAGTATAGCTCAGGAAGCTGCCTGCTACCTGCTCTTCCCTGAGCACCCATCCTACCATGTTGTACCACAACTCTGGGGGAAGCCACTAGCTTCCAATGGCAGTGGGTACTCCTGTTATTAATTAGTGAATAAGAAATTGAGCTCTGGTTGATTTGGATTCCTATATTTTATCTGCATTAAGTCATGTGCTTAGAAATAATCTGCTCATCATCCTTCTCTTTCTCCTATTGTTTGCAACAGTCACTTATTTCCTGTGCTGAAATGTAGGATGTTATCAGATGTCTATGGAATGGAAGTAAGCATGTCTATAAAGGGATTTCTACATAAACAGATGCTTCTCTGAGGTGTGGGAGTTTACTGACATAACCATTTGTGCACCTGAACCTCCTCTGATTCCTTTCAGACCCCTTATTATACACAGCATGCTTCAAGTGTGAGAGTATTTCTGAATTTGTAGCTGAATATTAACCATTTCCCATTTATTCTCTCAGAAAACCTGGCTGGGCATAAGATGAGGAAAACAAATGGTGACGATACTATATCACAGAGAAATCAGAGAGATTTTAAAAAGTTGTCAGGTTAAAATGAGTCATTTTTTAAGAGGCAGCAGCCAATACCTTATACTTCAGGAAAAGCCATGTCCAATGTCCACAGAGATTGTTTCTAATGCTGTTGATGGTATTCTTTCCTGATCCAGCAGTAATATAAGAAATTTTCTGTCCTTGTGTATATCTGTAAAATGAGTTCTAGGATGGATTAAGAAATTCTACACTAGAACACAGGGAGTCATTTCTTCCCATGAAAATATTAGGATTAATCTTTGTGGTGTTGGTGTCAAAAAAAGTCAACTGTGAAAAGTCATTGATCATACCTTGATTGATTATGCAAATTAATACATCTGCATTGTTAAGGAAACCAGTCCTTCATTCTTTATCTTATTAATTTCTTTTCTTCCTTCCATGAGATCCACTCCCTTAAACAAGGGATCTAGTCAGGGTAGAGAGGGAAGGTGGGACGAGAGAGGAAATGTCTAGTGAAAAGGTATGGCTGTGCAGGTTGGCAGGCGGATTAGCCAGGTGATGAATGATACTCAGGAATGTTTGCACACTGTGCCTCATTAATTGCTCTCCATGAAGTGGTGAACTAAGGAAGGAAAAGCTGATTTTATTTTAATCTGAATTGCTCACATGACCAAAGTTTCACTTCATCAGACACTTTTGCTTGTATGGCTCAGCTCCCTATCATTCTATCAACGAATAGTAGATTTTTTGCTGTTTTTTATGTATCTTATACATTTTGCTATTCAGTTTTTCAAATGACAGCAATGTAAGTTCATGGATGCAAAAGGAAAGCAAAGCATGCTTACTATCCTTGAATCGTGTACTGCCTGCTAGAGTGCAGTACAAAATACTGTCCATGTTGTAAAATCAGAGCATATCAGAGTGAATTATTAGAGGAGAACATATTCAACCACAACTTCCCTTCACTCAATTCACGTCTTATGGAAGATCCAATATAAACATTTGAAACCTGGACTCTGACACTATTTTATTCCTAACGAAGGATAAAATCAAAAGCTTCTGTAGGGCACAAGGCAGAAGTCAGTGGTAGGCAAAGTCTTACTTCCAAGGTATAGCTGTGGCATGCTCGTAGACAAATGTAGGGGTGCACAGGTACTTATATACCCTAAATAATTTTTTTTCTGTGTCAAGGCTAGACATTTTCCCAATCCCTGTGCCACTGATGTCTATGCATCCTCTGAGGGCCTCCCTACCGAACGGACTCCTGGTAGAGCCTCTGTGCCTCTGCAGTCAAGGCTTTAGGACTAGGCATGTCCACTGGCAGCAAGCTCCCTCCTCAAGGCATCTTTGTTGTACTTCTTGTGGGCTGGAAGTGAGGATGAGTAAAATATTGTCTCTGAGCAGTCTGGCAGGGGTGCCATGCTTCTGCTCTTTCCAGCTAGGGGCTGCTTATTCATTTGCTCAAGTGAAGGGGTCTTCTTCTATTTTAGATCTTGCAACTTAAAGTGAATATTCAACTGAAAGTCTTGGATAGTAGCAGTGCAGTCCACTTTGCTAATTAAACCAGAGCTGTGTTTAATTCATTTTGACAGCACACTTCTTCCCCCTGATATATTTGTAACAGCAGGAATTCTACTCACTGGCTAATAGCTCCACGGAAACATGCAGTTACAGAAATTGCCCATCAGTCTTCATGTTTCTTGCCATGGCCAAAATAGTAAAAGCACAGAAACTTATCTGACCAGATATAAACTGGGTGTGTGCCATGGAGGCTTTCCTGTTCCTCCAGGCAATCACAGGCAGCATAAATTTGAGCATCAAGCAGGGGACAGGAGCATAAGTACAGATGTTCTTAATGTCTGCCAAATTCCTCAATCCTATTTAGAAATAATCACTGTTCTTTCTGGTCCCTTGAACTAATGCTTAGAGTAGACTCAACTAGTTACCTAACATAATAAAGTGAAAAAGAGAGTAGGTGTATGGTGTGAATCCATGGTGATGCACAGACTAGATGTTAGACAGGGTAAGAAATTAGGTTTCCTTCCATCCATCTATCAGCTGTTAGAATGGTAGCCAGAGAAAATACAGCCTGGTAGGAGAAGCTGGAACCTACAACAGTGATATCCATTGAGACCCATTAAAGAAAGATACAAGAAATAGCATCTGGATTTGTGAAAGAGAAAAATAAAAGAAGTACTGCTTTTTGGCAAAAAGAGAAAAGCTGGTAATTTTCTTCCATCTACGTCTATACCTCCTGTGTCTGCTCATTCACTGTCATAACCCTAGGGTGCTCTTAGAACAATGGTCCATAAGAACCTTTAGAATTCCAGAAAAGTGTTTGAAACTGCTATGCTGGTTCAGTATGCACAGCATTTAACCTGCAGCTGAAAATGCAACACAAGAATTCATTAGGTGCCACTGCACCTCCGTGAGACACGAAGGGGTTGTCTTCTCTATTTTGCAAATAAGCAATAAACAACAGCAGTTATTAATGCTCAAGTATAAACCTACAACATTATTAACAAAGACCAATAGACAGTGCAGCTTTTCTCTGTGAAACTTTTTTTTTTAATACATTAACCAGTTAAAAAAAGAAAGAGGATTTCAAGCTAATAAAACACCAGGAATCTTTCATGTAGGCTATCCACAGCCTCATGACAGGAGTCTCTCTGAACACTAAATGAAGACAGGATGAGCCGCCTACTGAAGGAAACATTCTTTTCTGTCTCTCTCTCTCTCTCCCCAGCTTGGCCAACTGCACATGGCTCTTAAGCAGTTTTGAGAGGACACCCATGTAAGAACAACACTAAATGCTTGAGTTTGTGCAGAAATGGAGGCCAGAGGGCAATGCCAACCTGGTGTTAGGCAAGGAGGCTGCAGACCCCAACTCTGGCCTTTCATGTCTCTTTCTCTTCTCATGATGAGGCAATGAGACCCTTGGTCAAAATACCCTCCTTCCTCCCAGGAGTCGCCCTCGTGCTCCTCTTCTCTTTGGATCTCTTGTGCATGCAGTGGGTACTTTATGACTCTTATTCATTCAAGTACACTATCCAGCTCCTATTGACAGGACAACCAGTTACCCTGGAGTGATTTCAGAAGTTGTGCTAAAATTGGCAGAGAGATGCTCATTAAGTTGTTTTTAGTTATTATTAGACTTTTCATTTCAATTTTACATATTTTTTCGAAGTATATGAGCTCCTGACTATACAAGAGTTAAGCACACAAATACCTTTTAATCTGTGGTTCCTAATCCATGCTGAATATGCATTACCACCTTAGGTGAAACAAGACACTTGAAGGTTTAATGTTTGATCTAAGTCCTCAGCTGAAATACATCAAAGCTGGTGAGGTGCCTACTGTTTTTTTTTTTTCCCCAAGAAAAGTATTTCCACATTTGAAAATAATTATTTTAACTGTTTTCTCTAATGAAAGAGTTGCATTGACAAATATTTCACAAGCGGTTTCACCTTCTTTGGCTTATTCTTTTTGTGTGAGTTTGTTTTTGTATCAAGCAAAGAGAGCTAGGACAAGGCAGCTGATGTAAAAGCACAACCTTTTGTTGTTTTGTTATACTTGCCCAGTGCCCTGGAATTTTATTTCCATGACAGCCTTCTTGAATGGCATATTTGCTATTTTCAGTTTACTCTGCATGTGTTTGCGTATGTGTGTGCGTGTGTGCGTGTGTGGGTGTGCCTGCAGAACAATTCCCATTGATGAGAAAGGCCAGGAGAAGGTTTGTAGGAGATGTTATGAAATACTTCCAACGAAATAGTGCCTGTAGCTGCCAGAACAAATAAATTATTAATGTTTGTGCTCAAAAGTTTTTAAAAGCTGGGCTGTTCAGGGTGGGTATATGCACATGTATGTGTGTATGTGTGTGTACGTACGTGTGTATGTGTGTGTGTGTAAATATAAAGGTCAATGACTCACGCTGTGTTTAGTCAATGAATGAGTAAAAGAGCCCAGGCTGCAGGCATCAACTAGCACACATGCCTAGAAATATCACCCAGAACCCATAAACTGTGACATTTCACTTGCTTGGAACTTCCTGGCAACCCTGCTATCGTCATTGCCCTTTATTGGGTCCTTTATGATGTTATAAAGGACATATTGCTTTTTCTTTTGTAAATAAAAGCATAGTGCATGTTTACAGGTGAATAGTAGTACTTAAGATAGCTGACTTTGTTTTATTCCAGGAGAAGCCTAGTAGCTGCTTTGAAATGGTAGAAGTTTGGTGTTCCCAGAAATCACTTGTATTTGATCGAACAACTAGCCAACACCCACTCTGGCATAAGAGCTCATTCTGTCTTCATTTCTGAATAACTGACAGAAAAATTTCATATGGAAAAATTCCTCCATTACCCACACAAGTAGACCTACAGTTAAAAACTAAAATAAAATTTTAAAAAAATGAAGAAACTGTATCAGAGTACAAAAAGAGAGTTCTGATAATTTTAATGATTCACATATTTACAATAAGGAAAAGAAATGGCATGATTGATTTTCACTCCTTATCCAGGAGTAAAACCTTTAGCTCTATTGTCTGTTTAAGTGGATTTGCACTCAGACCTCAAGCTCCACAAGCAGTGAATGCTCTGAAATAAGTGATGTGTCTCTCTAGCTGAGAGTTGAGGAATTCCTATCCATATGGGATCCTGCAACATTTACTGACCCCTACTATCTGAAGCCATGTAGAAACTCCCTCTAAAACATCCAGGATTTTATTCTCCCTGAATAAGTGAATGAGTATTTTTTCTCTATGGAGAGAAAAGTGTTCAAATATTTCCAGATGAAGGGGAAAATGGAACCTTTCAGACATCCAAGATTCACACACCTTGGGTGTCTGAAAGAGGAATGATAGATTTTTTCCACGCCATTTTTCCATTCAATGCCTACATCTATCTTTTCTTTGCCACTACCTTATTGTTCTTTTTAATAATCTTACTTGGAAATAAATAAAGAGTTTCATTTGTTTTAAGGGTTTTTTTTTTCCAGTGGATCATTTCAGCAAGAAAATTGGGATGCTTCCATGTGTTAATGTCACAGCAATCCCCAGCTTTTGCTCTCAAAATCTGGGTTGCACCTGTTCTATTTTCCTTGTTTAAAACTGTAGCAATAGGAAAATAGTGCTCATTGATAGCCAGAACATGCAGTCCCTGACTGCGTACAGAAAATACTTGAGCAAATATTACACCTTCCAGATGTGGCTGCAGAGCATGAGCAGAAAGGATTCACTCTCTAAGCTCTGAGGTCTGGACTTAAAGAAAGAGCAAAAGTCACACTAGGAGAATTTCAGTAATTCTTCAGTGCTCTATATCAAAAGAATTTTTAGAAATTTAATATTATATGCATAAATATATGTATATGATTTTCAGCAGTTAGCAAATTCCAGTTAAGTTTAGGTTGCTTTCTTCTCTGTCACTTTGCCAGATTTAATCAGGGATTAAAGCTGTGACTTGCTCACCCCTGGCAAGAAAGATTCATGCATAAGGAATTGGGAAAACTGCAGATTGTGCTCTGGCCAACTCAGCCACATGTACCTTTGAGCCTGGAAAACCAAAGGAAGCACAAACAGAAGACCTGCATCTGAGAGGGCCTGCTAGCTCTGCAGATGCAGATACTGAGTGCACCCAGCTGGTGTGGAGTTGGTTGATATCCAGAATTTGTGTCCACTTGCAACATACTGGTTTGCCGTTCACACGGGGATTAGGTACGGCTGCACCTGAAAAGGTTGAAGTTAGAGGACAGTGTGTTCCTATCAAATTACATGAGGGCTTAGAGCTCCAAAACTTGGCTAATTTGGCTCCTGAAGTCCAGTTAGCCAAGTTTTGTGCTGCTTATAATATATGCAGCATCTAGAAGCTCACCTTCTCATGTCTTCATTTTAGTGTCCTCACTTTCAGGAGTGAGATCAGCAAGCAGATCATCAGTGAAGATGAAATCTTCCTTCATTACCTCCTCTCTAGAAAGACAAATTTCAACTTAAGATTGCATTTGTGTGTTTGTAGGGATGAGAGAACAGTCACTGCTGTTGAGATAATAAAGACATACTTTGCCAAAATCTGGGGTGATTGAGGGCAGAGCTTTATTGTGAGCTATAGAATAATGCTGTGGGACAGAATCACAACATAATATAGAGGGAACATGGCATTCATCTTTGCACACAGAACTGCCCTGACAGGTCAGAGCTGAACAGTAGTATTATTACACAGGTGCTAAAAACCTGCACAATGCAATACCAAACACGCACTACATGAACACACCAGGTGAAACCTGCTGAGCCCGTGCTCATGGAGGCATCGTGTGACAATATCCTTGGAAAGAGAGAGGTGCCTTACATCCTGTAGGGTCATAAATACCAGCTTTTGTCCTTGTTCTTTATCAAGTACAACTTCAAAAAGCACTGTGGAAACTCCTTCAGTATTCCTAAGTATGCAGATTGGGGGCGTTCAGGGGATTAGAGAGTCTACACAGCCCACACAGTAAATGTATTTGTAAAGCACTGCTTAGGTGTCTGAAAAATCATGGGACACCTCAGGTTTCCATAGCAGTACAACTACATCTTCAAATGGCTTTGTGTTCCAGTTGCAGATATCTTTAGCATGGCTGTTAGCCAAAGCAAATTAAGGTTGTAATAGACTCACCTCCATCAACATTTGACCACCTCCAGACAACTAGTGTCATGAGCTATATATGCTCGTTGATCTATAATTTCTTGACTCTCAGCAGCTGCTTGCCCTCCTCCCACCCTTTCCTCTCAGGGAACTTCCTATTTGAAAGGTATCATATGTCTGGGACAGACTTCTGCCATCTCTGGTGCTGAGCTCTGTCTTGGCAGCAGAGACTCATTGAATCATGTCAATTCTGCTGCCAGCTGTACTGTTTCTCCATGTAGAGCCTTCTAACCAAATGGCCATGAACTCACATACCTTGCCAGTTTTCCCTTAATTCTTATTCAGACAGCCACAAAGCAAAAGCAATAAAAAAAAAAAGATTTGTCACTCTGGCCCCTGAAGCATGTAAAAATTAAAATGTCCATTGAAATGTATCTCTAATAGAAAAACAATAAGGTTTCCTAGAGAAGTTTGTGTTCTTCTTACAAATAATAGCGGACATTCATAAGAGATCTAACACTGTTCTGTGACTAGGGTTGGGGTAGAAGTTCTGAGGTATATGAGAAAAAAGGGTAGAAATGATACAGAGTACTAAAATCAGTTTCTGCACCTGTCGATATGATGGCAGTCCATGCTATATCTTTCTTTCAAAAATATCATAAGGGATGTTTGTGAGATCAAAACTAGAGAAACCAGTTCTTCATTAACTAGTAAATTAATTGGACCAGTAGTCAGAACTGTAAAATACTGTGATGAATGCAATTGGGAAAAATAATTGCTGCCTTTGAAAAGAAAATGTCTATTCTGAAAGTCTCAGGATAGCAGTAGATTCCAAGGGATGGGACTGACACACAAAAAAAAAAAAAGGAGAATTTCACTTTGTACGAAAATTTGGTGTTTGAACTGCTTAGATCCTTCTAACTTTTTTGTAGAAATGCCAGGAGGTCCTAGTAGACAGGAAATCCAAGTATACATCCATGGATTTCAGCACTCAGAACAGTCTTGAGTCTCAGCACTCTTCATCCTGGGGAACAGACCCAACTCTATAGCACTGGTGAAATTCCTCCCTCCCTCTCTCCCTTTCTGCTTCCCCTCCCTCCCTCTCTTGCTCTTACGTGAATACACACAAAACCACACTTATTTTTGTCACAATTTCATGTGAACTTAATACAGATAGAAAGGTTACCACTGAATGTTTCTCTAGAAGGGTGGAAATAGAAGTTACATTTCAATATAAAAATGTTCTGTTGAAAAATTCCAAACCCTCCTTAATAGATAAGCACACAGTCCTGAGACCCAAAGTGTTTTTTTAAAGCCTGTCACGGTATTTTTACGACTGAAGCTATGCATGACAAATAATATTATCAAGTTTGGATTAAAGAAAGTTTCTAGGGACTGCTGGAAACAAATGTCTCTGTCAAGATACAGGAAAAACATTTCTTTTCCACCATCTGACCTGTAATGAAAATCTTTCCTTAGCATGCAGTATCAGTAGTAAAAATCAAACAATGCTAAGATAGACAAGAAGATGGAGGAGAATATGGTTATGCAAACTGACAGTATGCCAGATGATGGTAGTCACATCTAAGAACAATGAAGTAAAACAAAACAAAGCCTAAATGGAGGTTTTGTGCCAATAAGCTAAAATAATGAAGATTATGTAGAAACCTCTGCATCACAAGAGCATGAGATAGTTCATGCAAGGAAGGAGACAAGTAAGAGAGACTAAGTGACAGAGACAAAATACTGGAAATTTAAATGGAATGTAAATTGGGAAAGTCCTTTCATGGGTCTCAGAAGAGAAGAGAAAAGGGATGGCACATGAAATTGGGAAACAACACGTTTAACCACGACTTAAAGGAAATTTTCTTTATGCACTGTGTAATTATCCATTAGGACTGCTTGCTAAAAGATAATTGAAGCAAAGGGCTTAGCAGGATTTAAAAAAATGATTAGATACAGATAATGGGAATATTCATAGTTAATTAGACAGGATAAGTAATGTACAGGAAATACTTATGGTTTGCAAGAGCGTAAGAGAACTACCAGTTAGTGGAAGTTAGGTTGATATTACCCTTACAGAGAGATTATTCTGCACCTGTTCATTCTGGGGTTTTGTACACCTTTTTCTGAACATTTTCTGTCAGACTCAGGATGACAGACCAATCTGTGGATCGATGCTATGTTTGCAAATGGCAACTACCATGTCATAAAGGCAACAAGGTGAGATCTGGGAGGTCTGTGAGAGGCTGAAACCAGCATAAAACCAGTATTTTGCTCCGCCCTTTAGAAAATGCACCAAGTTGTTGAGACCTTCATGACTTTGGAAGCCTTTGCTCTGTACTGGACTTGGGCAAAATGGGCTCGTGCCTTCCCAAAAAAGTCTGGTAAGGCCTGCAGGGGCTACTGTGTCCAAGCAGGGTTTTTCAAAGAAAACAACCCGAGACTGAATGAGATGAGCTCTAGGACAGGTCCCAGTGGAGACTGACGGATGTACCTTCTGGCAGCAGAGCCAAAAACAGCTCAGTGAACACCTGCTGTTCGCTGAGTGTCTCATGGCATCTTGGGGTCTTGGTTCCCTAGGTTCATTTACAGCCCTTGGTGTCTTCTCTGTGAAAGCAATGAAGAGGAAGAACAATGCTTTCTTTTTTTCATCTCACAGCAGAGCTGGGGACAGGATGAAGCACTGGGACTGGATGAAGCACTTACCTGGAACTGGGGGGTGGGAAAAAAATCACTGATCTGGTAACAGACAGTCTCAGAGTTGAACTGGTCCATTTCAAAAGGATTAGGAAGTTATAGCTCTCAGCCCAATCCAGTGAGGTATGAATTTCTCTACTTCTGTGTCACAAGTTTCTCTTACCTTTTTAGGGAAACATACCCATAGAGAAAAGTCTTTCTATTCATTTGCTATAGTTGTACAGTATTTACAGTGATTTTGCCACTCAAAGATTATTGCTATGGTCACAGAATTGACAAACTGACCGACTCTCCATAATGGTGAGATGCTGATCAGTTGAGGGTTACAGAAGAATTTTACTCTTTTTACAAAGGCTGGAAAATTATTTTTAAAAGTCCAGTGAAAATAAAAATAAAAAGTAAGATTACTATACTTCCTAAGCCTAATTACATCCAGCATTGTGAAGTAGATTACAATAAATATATAAAAAGAATGACCCCCTTTGTGGGTCATTCTATGGGTCTAATTGAAGGATGAGATAAGGTTAGGTATAGTCCTCTGCTGGCTGTTTTACCAGCAGTCTGGCCTCCATTATTTTAATATTGTTCTTAAAAGATAATGTAGGATTTGAAAAATCCAGTCTATAGTATTTGAGAACCTCTGTTCACTCTATATTTCATACTTCTTCTTTAGTCAGGCCTAGAGGCAGTAACAGCATGCACTGTCTTGTTCAATACGCTGAAGAAGAGTTTTTTCTATTCCTAAATCTTTATGCTAATTAAGATTTTAAATAAATCTTTTCTCTTAAAAACTACAGTGTAAAAGTATTGTTGAAAGCATATGATTGACCTTAAAAAGACTTACATTCTTACAATAACTTTCAGAAGTGTATTTTCATGGCTTATATATACCAAACAAATAAATTATGTTGCACCCTAATGTCAATGTAATATAATTCTCAGTTGTCATAATAATTTGACAAAATATTATACATAACCTTTAAAATTTAAATTGTAGATATATAGAGAGGATATGTGTGGTTTAATCAGACCAACATAAAATGACTTACTTAAGTTTTTTTTTCACAAAGTGAAATCTGACTAATACATGCATAGCCTATGAAACCAAGCATACACAGAGCATAACACAGATATTTCAAGACAGATCAAGGCTTAAAATCTGCAAAAAAACTCCATGACACCTTTAAATTATTGAAAAATAACTTTAATGTTTCTCCGCACATTTCCATAATAATATAAAATATTTTTAAAACTCAGTTTTTCTTTATTGGGTATTTCTGCTACTTTCTTAAAGAGCAATTGAAATTTTGGAATGTGCATATGAAAATTCATGGATACTTTTAGGAATCTGTACGTTTCCAGCTGAAATCACATATGCTATATTATAAAAATTGTATCAGAGATTTATTATTCCTGCTTACATATTTTCAACAATTTTCATTCTGTGTTTGTCCAATTTATATGTTTCAAGTAAACAGCATGTTTTGCAACTGGCAGAGATCTCAACACCAGCTCTGTGCAACAGGATACAGAGATCCTTTTATGATTCTGTTACAAATGATGTGGCTGGGCAATGCCAGATGCCCTCATTTTTAGTTAGAAGTAACTGAAATAAAGCCACATTTAAAGATATACCTGTCATTGGAGGTGGTGCTTTCTGATGAAACAGCAGCTGGAATACCTCTGTATAGGAAGTTGTTAAGAGATATATAAATCTACAACCACAATATCATTTAAGAAATAGTTTTTTACAAACTAAGGTACTTCCTATGAGAAGATTTTTTTTGGTGGTTTTTGAAAAGATTCTAACAATATCACTGGTCGTATTTAATGGTGGAGAAACCTTTTAATAATTCCAGATTGCTCCATGATATTGTCGCTGAGTGAAAAAGGAATATGCTCATGCTTATTCAACAGGTGAGGTAGTGTGAAGAAGTCCTCTGACCTTGTTCTAATCTCAGTTACACTGCATGAAACCAGACTAATTCTGGAGTTAGTCCTCAAATAATTCAAGAAAGATTCCTCCAGCCATTTCTGCATTTCCTTCAGCATGCATAGGCCATGTCATTTTTCTAATTTGACAGAAAACATGTCTGTTCTCAAGGTGTCATACCATTTGCAATTCACAATGTCCTCCTTTTTTTCAACAACAGTTTTGTATGGCTCAGCTCTGCTGGTAATTCTGATAAAGATGCTGGTGATAAACAAGAGGGTATTCATGAAAGCACAGGGAGAGGTAATTCAGGATACGCTGTTTTCTAGTAGGTTGAAGAGAGGCATCACTCTCCTTATATGACTCTTTTTATTACTGTACATATTGTGTAAACATAAACTCTTTCATGTCTGGTTACTTTGTTCATCATGTGGCTGTTCATATACTTACACAATTTCTTAATTAAAAATTGCAAAATCTTTACAGTTTCATCTCCCTGATCCTGTCTCAAATTTAACCTGATGAAAGAAAAGATGCCATGACAGCTCTGTGCCCTACAAGGTCTTAAATAACCAAGGTGGCTCTGTTGCACACTCCCTGCAAAACTGCTAATGCAAAACAGGTTAAACTAACGCATCCTAGTTGCCTGTGAGATGCTTCTGTTTGCCATGGAAACTAAGTTTCACTTCTTGGTTCAAGCACCCAATGCTGATACTTGAAACTCCCAGAATAGTTTTATCTTAGAAGTAGCTAGTTGTGGAGAGAGAATTTCTTTGGTACAGTCTTTAAATATTTAACACACACAAAAAAAGGGAACAGACTCAAAATTCTGTTCTCCTGATCATGCAATATTAAGAAAGAGGCACCTTCTATTTTCAAGAATTCATATAAGTCCTTTTTATTAGTACTTCACCCCAAAAATCATCATTTACCAAAAAAAAAAAAAATTACTGGCTGAAGGAAACACACAATTTTTGGATTTCTCTCTTCCTTCTGGCATGGTACTCACTTTTTGACTGTCTCACATCCAGCTGCAAAAACAGATCAGTGCTACCAGATCCTGTTTCTGCAAGTAAGTCCCTAGGAAACATATCAGTTCACATAGCTTTGGTTTAGCTCTTGCTTTGTTAGGAATTATCTCAGTATTTCAGCTGCCAGAGACCAAAGGAATATTTAATTGCTGCTTCAGTATACACCGACGGGAGGATGTTTAGTGGATGCATTACCTTTAAGCACACCTCCACTATCAGCTCTTACTGTCTTTCAGCTGGATTTTAGTCTGTTTTGTCCCAGTACAAAGGTGTTTTACGTTAGTCCCTATGACAGGAGCTCCCCTGCATACTGGAGTTACAGAACTGGAAGATCCCTCATATTCATGTGTTTTGGGAAGGGAGAATCTTTGATGTGAGGCTGGGAGGATTTGAATTTTTCAGGATATATTTTAATTCCTTTCTGTTTCTAGTACAGTTGTTCAGTTGATTACAGAAGGGGCTGACCAGTTAATATGGATAGAAGAGTGAATTTGCATAAATCTATGGTGTAGGGTCTTACTGGTGGGGAAAGTGGGAATCATATGCTGGAATCAGTAAGACTTCATGAGCCTGTTCTATAGACCCTTGTGTTTCATGTCAGGAAGTCACCAGACATATTTCATAAGTTAACACTTGCTTTGTGCCATATGATTTGTAATATTTCACTTTTGCTCTGAACTGCAAATGAAAATCACCCTCAAGGCTCCCAAGTATATAATGAAGTTCAAATATATATATGTACACATAAGTGTATATTTGTTTTCTTGGGAGAAACATCTACAGAGGAGATGAGGCTCGCCCCAAGGCACATCACATCTCGTCCTACCCTCCTCTATGGGGATTCATTCAGTAAACTGATGAGTGTTTGATCAGTTGTCTTTCATTCTTACCTATAGCAGAAACAACATTCCACACCTATCCAAGCCTGACGTAACATTTGCTGAAGACAATAAAAAAACTTTGGTTTCAGGCCTGAAGAAGGCATCCTTATCCAAAAGGCTGGTTGTTTTTTGCTGGCTAGTTTAATAAAAGATATTACACATTCTTACAAGGTATGCCCAACAAGGGCAAAAATATTGCATATTCTTACAAGGTTTGCCCAACACACCTTTTGGCCATTCTTTCTACAGCAATATAAGTAACGCTGTGCTTGGCATATACAAACTCAGGATCAAGAACCTACGCCCCCTTACAAATGCTCTACTTGAACTTGAGCATCTGAATGTCCCTAAGCACAGTTAGACTCTGAGTGCAATATTAAGTGCAACTGGTGTGTAAATAAACAAATACAAAATCCTGGAGATGCTTCTCAGCTGCTTCAACTGCAAAAATGAATTCCTCAAAAGATTGTTCTTGATATCAGTTCTTTTATTAAGTACAGTGAAACACAGAAATTTCAGCGCATTTATATTTTAGCTGGAGCTGTGTCCCTAGTTTACCACACTAAAATTGGACTGAGAATTATCATTCCTGCTTTCATCAACTAGGTTAACTGCAGTCATATTTTCATGGCTGAGCTTTCCCCAAAATATACATTTATGTTCTGTGCAATGACTCTCTTATGCAAATATCACCAAGAGGAATTAATTGCATGTGTTCTTCTCTCACACCCTTGGGGTAGAGCTTGTTAGGTACCACCACGCTGAGCACAGCACAAGTTCAGTAATAGAAACCTTTAAAGACTGCTAGGGCCCTACAGATTTCAGCTCCAAGAGACCGACCGCACGTCCTCTCCTGACAGCAGCAATGCCTCAAGTGGGAGTGCTTGGCAATCCCCACCACTGTCCCCTGTGAAGATTTGCTTGTGCTAGCACTTTTTACCCTGTTTCAGCTTTAACCTGGCTCATTTTGATGGATGTGGGTCAGGGACTGACTATTACCAAGTAGCTCAGCCAGCAGGTCCCTAAGACAGTAAATTCTGGCAGTCTGGCAGTGACAGCCCTGCAAGTGGGCTCTTCACCACTTCCCCCTGCAGCCAACAGAGAGGGAGTGGTGACCTAATCAGTGAAAGTTTTGGTTGTCTTTTCCTTTCTTTTAATACTTTTGCCTCTGAATCCTTTTTAGCACAACAACAACTGGTAGTCTAGTGCCAGTGTTTGCTAGGGGACTGACATGAATTTGTATAGGAAGAAATATAAAAGGAAATATTCAATCTTAGAATATGGAGGCTTTATTTTTCCAGGCATAAGTGAAATTACCCAACTATGGAGGAGGACTGTTTTCATGCTCCCCCTGAAATTCTTTTCTGCAGCTCATTGAGCTTCTGACTCATTCATTCTGTGCAAAACAGAGAGATTACATATTTTAAAAGCCTGTATCTTTATTGCTCTTTGTGTACTCTCCCCGTTCCTTTTGTTTTTGGTTTTTTTTTCCTGTTTTTGTTATTTTTTGGTTTTTGGGGGGTTTTTTGGGTTTGTTTTTTTCTTTTTTTTGGATAAGCCAAATGTGTAAAAAGAGCGATATCTTTAATCTGTCTTTCAGTCCAGGTCTCATTATGGGCAAATATTAAACTCTATTTCATAAATTTTAACAGAGAAAACTTTATTGTCTGAGGTGTGAAAATGTGTGTCTTACAAAAATGTCTTTCCTTCTTTTCTTGTAGGTGCTGTCACTGACATTCTGCTGCCTGGAGATCAGAGGAACCCACATTTCTTCCTGCTTGACTAGCACAGGGGCAGGCCTACACAGAGACCAAGAGACACTTCTTGGAAGAAGCTGACAGCTTTGGCATAATGGGAAGGCCAAAATGCCTGCTACCACCTCTGGGACAAAAAAAAAGAGGAAAAACCAGAAAAAATAAGTGGTTCCTCAGAATGCATTTCCAGGCCCTGTTATAATTCTGTAGAGAGAAGGAGGTGAGTGGGCAGAAATTATGGTTCTACTGGCCTCCTGCATTGGGGATAGACTGGCAGGCCAGCACAGCAGTGCAGGGAAGGTGGCTTACTGGTGGCACTGCTTAACAGATGCAGAGCAATTCTCCCCACAGGTTTATTGTCTCTGAACAGAGGTCTCAGCCAGGTAAAAGGGATGTGCAGTGCCCAATGCTTTGCAGCAATCTGATGCCAGCTGCTTGAGCTGGAGCTGTATCGTCCTAAGCTTCCACTTTGGCTCTTACTGGAAGAGACTGCAGCAGGACAGAGACTCTCCTCGCTTTGTTCTCCATTTGATTTCCTTTCTCTGACCATTTCGTCTTTCCTTATCTTCTCCCCACCTCTCTTATATCATTTCTGTTTCATCTTATGCTGAGTGACTGTTATCAGTGGCTAGGTGTCATCATACAGACATTTAGACATCATTTAGACATCTTGGCAGTGTCTTCACCGCTGAGGTTGCTTGTACTCCTGAGATCTTTCCCTTTCTAGTGAAAAGTTTGAACATCTTATATTAATTTTGAATTGTATAACAGTACTAAATACTTCACCCGAACTCAGCACCTTCATCAGATATTCTCTGACTGTTTTCAGTGGGGATGGCAGGATTTCTGTAATTGCTGCTCTTCCTAATACACAGCTGAACTGAGGCAAAACCATGCAATTTTTTCATTCCATGAAGCAATTCATCCAAGATCACACTGGACTTCAGAACCTGTATCACCTGTCAAGTTGCAATAAGATAATAGTGCTACAAAGTGGAGTTATCATCTCTCCTTTTTCAAAATAGTCTAATGAAAAGTGTGCAAATGTTTGACTTTCACATGAATTGCATGATCCTGAGGTAATCAGATTAGGAGAAAAGTCACCATTCTGAAAGGAAAAAAGTCTGCATGCACTCTCATCCACCAGCACAAACCTGTCTTACCTCTTTAGTACCACTGAAGCATGATGCCACCGAAGCTTTGTGCCAATAAATATCCCCAGGATAAGGCTGCTTACAAGTCTCCCATTCATGAAGTTCTCTAAATATTCGCTGTCATGTGTGATATTTCAAAGGCATAACAGTAAGAAAATGTGTGCTATTTTACAAGGGTGAGCTAAATGCATTTCTTCTGCCCTGTGCTTGAGATGAAAAGAAACCAGGCAATTAAACAAGGAAGTCTGGGGCCCTTTTTATGGCATTGTATGTGACCGCAAAAGAGAGAATGGTAATTGCCACTGGTGTGTGATATCCTTTAGCAACCTGGCTCAGAAAATATCTCTGCATCCTAGAATGCTGGTGTTTTATAAAGCCTGCAGGCATATCAGTCTTCAATAAGAGAGCTCACCCCATTAAAGCATTTAAAATTAATTTTAATCCAGGGAATTCAACTCCCGTCTTTAAACCTTTACAAACAAGTTTAAAGCTGACGTGTGCCATAAATTCGTAGTGGTCTGTAGAGGTTTTTTTATAAGCTGAACAAAGCATAACAATTACATAGGGAATTCAGCAAAGCCCAGTTGGTGTGTCTAGATAATACATTTAGAGAAGAGTTCTTTCTGCTTTTTATAACAGCTACTGTATGTATAAAGTCTATAAGAAAATGTCACTATGATAACAACTATCCCTTAAGTCAGGCATGTTATAATGAGAAGACAGTGCTGCTCCTTTATCTATGTGACAATAAAAGAGCAAAGTAGATATCCTGTCCCATAGACTGGACATTGTAATACAGGTGCAGTTTGCCATATATCACATTGATGACATTTGTCCTGTTCTGCTGCAAAAATGGGAAATTCTGTTGTTTGACTTCACTTGCTCCTTCCTTCTAAAGTGTTCGAACAAATGCACATTCATTGCTTTAAGATGAAAAACCACTGAATTTCAGCTCTTGCCCATTTCACTCTACCATCACAAGATATTGTACTGCCAGTGGCTAATACACAGCCAGTACTTAACTGACCAGGGTTTGGCTTCTAGACTGGTCCAATTTTCTACCTCCTGGGCCTCGTGTAGTAAAGCAATGTTGACTCCCACCTCTTTTTTGTCAAAGACTCTGACCTTCACCTGTTATGCTTCAAGCAAGTAGTAAGTGCTTTCAGTGCTGCTATTTCACTGCGCAAGGACACCATAATGATGCTGAAACTCTTCCCTGGAGCTGGCACACTGACACAGCTGCTTATTGAGCCGCCCCTTGTGACCCTGCTGTGTTGCTGTGTTCTTTGGCAGCTGTGCCCTGTTGCAATCCCAAAGGCAGCAACTCCATTGCACCAACAAGTCTCAGGCTGAAGCACCAACTGCCTGTGGGACACTGTTTTCCATCCCATCAGGTTTGCTGATCCAACCCTCTTCAGGGTTACACTTCAGACCTGAAAAGTGAAAAGATTCAAGCTAATAGGCTCCACAGTCCTGCCCTAACAGCAGTGGTGGTGTTTCTTTAAATGAGAACACTTCTTCGATCCTACAAAGGAGCAGCTGAGATGAAAGAAGATGGGACTGTCTTAAACCAGCTTCCCTGGAGAAATCTTAAGTGAACCCTTATGTTCATTTATTTTCTGTTGGTATTTACATGCTGACTTCAGTCATAATTAAACTGCAAGTTCCTTAGGGCAGAGACTAGCCTTTTGTTTGGTGTTAATTAGCAGTTTATGCAACAAGGCCTCTGTGACTTGACTTCTAAGTGACACAAAAATCAATGTGTTATGTTTTTCAGGTTTGGAGGAGGTTCTGGCAGTCTTCACATAGAGAAGATTGACATTTGTTTGAGGATCAAAATGTGTGCACATTAGTGGAATGCTGCTGCTAAAATGATAAACAGTTATGATTCATTTGATGTTAAGACTTGAATAATGGCATTAGGATTTTGAGTTAGTAGTCTACTGTGGTCTAGTCACCCTCATCTCTCCAGGCTTTATTTCAGGCTGTCTGCACAGTCAGTAAAGGAACAATGCATGTATTTACTCCCAATTCATATATGCAGTGTTTTCTGGAGTGGTTAGGGTTGAAAACATATTTATTTTCCTATGTTAAGACTTGGATTCCTTGGGGGATTGCAATGGGCTGCTAACTGTGTAATGGCTGCCAGGAGCTGCTACTGACCAAGTGTCTATACTCTTCTGGCTCTGGTCTCTAGGCCAGTTAGAAAAGAGTAAATATTTTCCACAGAATTTTACTAAGCAGCTATAACAACTTTTCTGAGGGAAAAAATAAATAAAATAAGGTATATTTTAAATTTTCAGTGCAATGCTAAAAGTGTTTGATTCTGAACAAAATATTCCATTTCAGATGTTTAACTGGTCCCTAAAAAAAATGAAAGAAGGAAATATGCTAAGTGAAAGGTTTTTTTCTGAAGGCAGTATTTCATTAATACTTTTAAATCATCTGTATTTGTGACAAATAGAACACACATGGGAATTTAAGATATTGTTTGTGTAATATGTCAGTGAAAGAAATTTAGAGCTTTTTCCAAGCATCAGAGAAATGTTAGGAGTTCTCAAACTGTTACCAGTCTTTTAATCACCCTGGATTTTTAAGTATGTATTTCTAACCAAGCGAAAAAATAAAATCAAAGTTAAGGCCAAAGTTTGCCTGTGAATATGCATATGCAATATCCATTTAAGTCAATGGGAGGACGAAATTTAGCTCATAAGCCTTTTAACTGATAAAGTCCTAAAATAGCTTTACAGGCAAGAATTTCCTGGCAAGACTAGAGTTTTGTAAATCTAAAAGCATGCAATCATATTTCAATGTAAAATAGCATATAAATATCAAGCCACATCTTGAATTATAGCCAAATGCAACACTACATCAAGCACAGCTCAGAAGTGCTATATACAAAATTAACGCTTTGTCAGGTTTCTGCATCGGTGCATAATAGACACAGAAATTTGCAGATACATATATATCATTTGAAAAAACTGGAAGGTGCAGTTGTCCTCTCTGTCTCAGTTATAAGCTTTTTTGCTAAAAGGAATGTAACATTTAGCTTTTAAAGTCAGAACAGGATGTAAGTGGACAGTATTTCAAGGAGAGTGTTATGTCTAAGGCTTACTGCCACTGTGTAGTGCTATATCCCTCCTGGGGTCACACGCAGCACAGTCAGTGGCTTTCTAAGAGTCAAGTAAAGTGCTTATGAGTTTAAGTAGCACAGACATTTTTATAAAAGCCTTTCATCCCTGCCTGCCCTCCTCCCACCCCCAATGTGCATAAGTCTCAAAACCCAGTGATAAAATTTAACATGTTAGAAAGTAATAGTACAATTAATCTTTCTCAGAAACTTTTCAGTTCCTGTTTGGTTATTACACTCCACCTATGCATATCCACCCTAATTTAACATTTATCCGTCCTAGTTTAACTATAACTTCTCATTTGCTCTCCAAAATGTGAATTTCAGTGTTATGCATTGCTGGAGCTCCATCCAGGAGGAAAAGTTAGAGGATTTACAGATGAGGGCTTAGTGACTGATGCAATGGACAAAGTAAAAGTCAAGTTGGGAAGTAACACTGAGGATGATGTTATCATAATGGTGCCTTGGACTGGCAAGAGAAGAGAGGCTAGACAGAGTTAAGAGACTAAAGTGGGTATTTATTAAAGGCCTTCAACTGATACACCTTGGGCGGTCAAAAGCCTCCCAGAGGCTACACCCAAGATGGACAATGGTCACAGGTTTTTCAGACAGATATAAGTTTGGGCTATTTGCATATCAGGGGTTAACTGTCCAGTTGCAGCCTCAGGTTGTAGGCACACAGTTTGTGATAACTGGGAGTGGGGATGAGGCTCAGCCACAGCTGTCAGAAGCAGGTGAACAGCATTGACAGCAATGAGCCATGGAGTGCCCAGGTGCACTGAGCAATCATCAAAGGGAACAGAGGGCACACAGGTGCAATGCATGAATTATGAGGGGTGTAAAATGTTATACTGAAGAGCAATAAAGGGCTGATGCTTGAAGCCTTCTCTGATGTCAGTTGTAACTCCCACCGTGACATCAGGTATTGAAGTCATTCCCTGGTTTGCTTTCATCCCCCCACAATTCACTTTTGTTTATAATTTTGGGGCCTGAGTCAGAGGGTGTCCTTGGTTCTCAGGCCTGGAAGGATTGTCTTGTCTGACCCAAATGCGAAGAGATTTTACTAACACTTTCTATGGAGTTCAGAGTTATACACTAATGCAGTACAGGGTCTGAAAAATCATAAAAGCTAAAAACTTAAGGCATCAGTAGTGATAAGTCAAAGCCATGTCTGCAGCAACACTGTGTACAGATGTCAGTGCCTCTTGCTGAGGCCAGAGAAGAGGACTTTGAGGCAGCCAGGATAACAACAGCCCAGACTACTTCTTTATCTGCAAGAATGGAAAACAGAAGGCACAAGACTAAATGGGAATGAGCTCTGAGGCCAAAGAGAGAGACGATGGTAGAGTGCCTACAAATAAATGAGCTTTCTTTCCTTGTCTCTTGTTATATGTGTTCACATTGTGAGCTTGCGTGTAAGATCACTGAAAAAACTCGTTATGTTCACATTAATGAATTATGTTCTTCATTAATTCAGCAGTTAAGATGGTAATGACAAGAGACATGAGTGGGACCTTTCTGAGCTGCAACTAACTAGTAAAGAGAGGCATAAGTGAGGAGATCTAAATAAGCCATTTCAACTCTGATCCTCAGTGAGCTCCTTCAGCTTGAGCCCACCTTGGGTGCTGAACTCCTTCAGAGCACTGCATAAACTCCTCAGACAATTCAAAGCTACTGACAGCTACCTAGTACCAACTGAGCAGTCCTTCCAGAGTGGCTTATTCTCTTCCATGGAGCAGCTGCAGACAGCAGTAAGACATGCCCTTTGCCTTCTCATATGGATGAGCAAACACAGTCCTTGGAAGCAGCAGGGCAGGGGGCTGAGTCTGATCACACCAGCCATCCTCAGCCCTGCCGTCCCCACCAGTAAATCAGAGCCCATAGTGCTGCCTATGGGGAAACAGCATCTTTTTGCTTCCACTCTTTTTACTGAAACACAACTTCTTGTGAGCTCACTTTGTGGTTTAATACCTTCTTACAACAGAAGAAGGCCCTTGTATTATTGACCAAGTTCTTATTCTAGACACAACAGTTCTCAAGATATCAACTGCTAGCCTTTCCATCAAATGGGAGGAAAAGAAAATAATTAATTCCCATAATTCCTGCTGTTTATTTCTAAAAGCAATAGTACCAAAAAACTGTTCTTCTGTGAAAAGTAAGTTACAGCAAATTTCAATTTGTGAATGTCTTAGCTCATTGTCTCTCAGAGGAGAGGGCTTTTTGCATTCCTGCTTTTGTAAAACAAAATGCACTGATGAGCCAAGAGGCTTAAACCATACAAAAGAATACTTATTTTTTTCTGTTTTTCTCTTTGAAGAAGTATTATCTTCTAAAAGAAGCTTCTAGCAAACACACTGATCACAGTCGCACTTCATCTTCCATACCCTCTCATCTCTTCTAGCATTCAGTGTACACAACTTCCTTAAACAAATGGATTTCTTTTTATGGAAAAACTGAAAGTTCTTCTGTATTGATTACTAAGTCAGTTAAATTGGAAATTCTTCTGCCAACTGACCTCATTTTAAATCCAAGGCATGGAGGTTTTGCTTCATCTTTCACCACTGTTTATTTAAGAATGGCTTATTCTGTCAGTTCCACTGAGGCTTTCTTGTCTAACTCCAGTGAAAGTGAGAAAAAACCCCACAGGCTTACTGAGTCTGAAGGCTTGTGCAAACAATGCAACCCTAGATGAGGATTCATGCCATTTATAACTATACATCTATAAATGTATACACACTGAGAGAAAAATATGCACAGCAAGCTTTAAAAAGGGCTTGGGTAAAATTGCATTTCAGTAAAGTCCAGGTTAAAAAAGCCTGACTTAATAAAACTTGTTTTGATAATATTCAGCTTTAGTATTTTCATTATTATACATATTTTGAAAAGAATTTTCAGAAGGTCTAATAATTAAAGACACTATAGAGCCCCTGCATGCAGGCCCCAGACCAGCTCATGCATCTCCCCCATGTATGACTTGGGGCATTCATAGGTTTGTCACTGTTGTGCAGACATCTTCATACAGCTACTGATATCCTTTACTGTTTAAAAACCATGCAAATGTTTATAAGAAGGACACTTTCTGGTGTCCTTCAGTTATGTCCCTTCTCTCACTGTTCTTTAAGAATCTAGCTTGATCAATCTGTTGGCTCAGGTTGCAAAGCTGATTTAAGAGTTCTTCCTTTCCCCACCTTTGGCTGCTCACCACTATTGCTGAACAGCAGGTCACTGCCCCCTCAGCAGTGCTGAAGCAACAGTTACATCTGAAATAACCTAAGATGTATTTCCAGAGACCTTTATATATTAGTGGGGTTTTTTGTTGTTTTAGGTTTTTAAACCCAGTTTGGTGGGTGGCTCACCTCCATAGAATTAAACCAGCACAGCTGAATAAGTGATTGGTTAGAGCTATGGGGCAAGAATAAGCAGCAAATGCAGGAACCTCTTAAATCAGCTGCCACTTGAAAAAAAGTTCCTATAGCTACATCGTTGTGTGATGTGCTGGGGGAGTAGAAGAGTATTTTTATGAATATAACTGCAGTGATTCATGTGTTTGGTGTTCTGGAATGTGTTGAGCATATGGTATTGCTGGCTTTATGTAAGTGACCTTGCAAGTTTGTATTTTTAAATCTATTATGGAGCAACTAATGAATAGGTTCTGATTTCTCCTTCCTACTGGGATAAATACTGAACTTCTGGTAAGCATACTCTTTGGGGCAGAACCCACAACTATTCCTGTAGGACTAGCATTTCTTTCATCCCAATGGAAAGAGGAGCTCTCCACAACATCTCCTGGGAGATTTTTGCTCATAGCATATGTTATCTTGTTGGTTTTTGTTTTTTTCCTGTGGGAAGAAATTATGTGAGCCATGGTAGCAATAAAGAGATATACTGTATTCAAAGTCTTAACATTTTCCAACAGCACAAATAAACTAGGAATTGTTTTACTGTTCTTGTTCCTTGACAGATATAACACTGTGATGATACCAGTGAGTGACAGGCTACCAGGGAGCATTAGTCACCCCAGAAAGTCCCTCACCCTTGGTGCTGTGCTGGTGGATATCTCCACTGTGGTCTTTTGGCCTGGCCTCCTGTGGGTGATATGATGAAGGAAAGAACTTGGTCTGGATTTATCACTTAGCTTGTTGACCAGCTCAATAAAACCCTCACATTCAGGCCACAGTTTTTACACAGTAAAAGGGCTGACACCCAAGGCACAGCTTAATCTTTCTTCTGAGTTTTATTTTAGCAGCAGATACTCAGTGTGCCATGGCACAAAGCATGGGGACCATAAAGGTGCTAATGCTAATGACATATTGTAGGCAAATACATTTCCTCTGTATTGCACTGAAATTCCTTGACTAGGTGCTTAATGATTATGTACTGTGCTTAACTGGCTTATGAACAGTGTCGTAAAAGTGTGATAACTGTATTTTTTTCATCACTAATAGTTAATTCTAAATATTACATCAAATGGTGTAGAAGTCTTTTAAGTAAAAGGCCTCAATTAGCACTTTGTGGAGTTCTGGTCTGCCTTTGGTTACACATATGGTCTGCAGGGCCTCAGATGCAGAAATTGATCAGAATAACTCTTTCAAACTAACTATTCTGCTGAGCCATTCTTCAGGCATTCATCCAAAATGTAAATGAGCATGTTCCAGAATAATTACTCTACTCACAAAGCAGGGTAAATATCCCAAGAAGAAATAATTTCTGTTCCAAATTAGGCTCTCTTTATAGAGGAGTCATTCGGTAATATTGGAATAGCAAGGAAGTATGGAGAGTGTGTGAAGATTTTGATTACTCATACAATTCTGCTGTCAGTAACTTCTCTAAAAAGTCATAGATTTCTACATTTGTAAAGCCATTTAGAGTGTGTGAGGTTGCTACAAGCACATCTAAAAAGCTAGATGGTTATGTCAGATATATTTGTACCAAGTAAAAAATAAATTGAGTTTGAGTTCCTGGTTTCCATATTTACTATGGAGATAAGGCTTTTTTAATAGTTTGAGTACAGCACATCCAATGTAATGAACTAGTTTACTTGCTTGAATGATAAATTGACTAAGGCCCCACTTAGTTGAACATTTATTTTTGTGGCAGAGTGTGTTCCCATGTCATATCTCCCCATCCGTATGCTCTCCCATTGTACAGCTGCAGCGTGAACCAGGATGAGAAACTGGTAACCTAGAGAAACACAGAAAAAAGACACCTTTTTAATCTGTATTAATTCCTCACTACACTTTGGGAGCCTTGTTTGGTGCCTCACATAGTTGTACCACACATGGTGTACAACGTGGAATGAAAGGCAGACTGGCAATAACAACCCATCTTCCTTCTATTTTGTTGAACTTTCCACTGCTTTATGTAAGTGTTGAAAACTTTCTGCTGTTAAAGGTGGTAATGAATATTTTCCAAATCAAAGATGAGTGAGCGTGTGTGTATATCCAGTGGCTGTCAATCAGTCCAAAGGTATAGTTGTGAAACAGGGTCATATTCCTTCACCACCTTTCAGTATATATATTAATTAGTGTTGTGTTTAAAACTATGTTAGCTTTTTTTTTTTTTTTCCTTATAAGACATTGTGCTAACTTCTCAATATTCTAGCTTATTTTCCCAAAGGCCTGTCAGAATTTGGTTCAGGTCTCTACAAGTAGCATGGCCAGCTTGAAATTATAGCACCACAGTTCTAATTATTTGCATGCAAAATTAAAATGCAAGAGGATAATTATGCCAAAAATGTTCTCTTGTCTAGACAAAACCTTTTAAGGTTGTCAGGATGGGGGAAGGCTTCTGCATTTGTCTCCAAGAAATTCTGCACTCCTACCATGCAGAACAAGCACCCTGAGGACAATGCCTCTGAGACAAGGCAGACCTAATGATTATCCCCACACACGCACTAAGAACATGGTTTTTTGATAGTGTCAGGCTGACTACTCACTTGTAAGGCCAACATGTTCTGGCTTGTGCTGGCTTTACTTCATACCTGATTTTTGCATCAAAAATGACTGTTGATTATGAATCAGTCTTCTTCAACCAGGCCAAATATTTTAATTGAGAACCAGTCTAGAAATACATGGCTATATCAGGTCCAGCCCCACTGTAAATCAAATCTTCAGAGAAGCCTTTAAGATAGAACAGTCAGCTGTGAAAAAATCCCTGAAAATGTCTTCTCAAAGGCATCTGGCTAATTAAGGAGGTGAAATTCAAGCAGCTACAACCTTAGGAAGCGTTTTGTGAATGTCGGTGCACATCTTTGTGCATGTGCCAAATTTTTGAATGTACAGCTCTCCCATTGCCAGAGATATGAACGTGAAAGCGTCTAATAACTAAGCCTCGAGCCAAGCAGAAATGAGACAACCAAAAAAATCTGGCTAACCCACGACACTTTTTGATATTTCTCTCCAGAAGACATCTATAAAGCACTGTATTTTAGGACCAAGGCTTTTTATCGTTCCTAAAGTGTTAGCAGGAAGACCACAGTGAAAAGCCAGGGCCAATAAATCGTTATGAAAAATCGTTACTGAGCAGACACAGAAGCCAAATTAAAATAAGACTATCATCACTTTATTAAGAGTCATATTTTTTAAAGTGCCCATAGGACAGTGCTTCTCTTACTTTTGCCCTAGGAATAAATCCTGGTTCTGCACAGAGTTATCCCCAGACAAGCACACACAAACATTTACAGATGGCTTTACTTTAATATGTACACATACCCTGAACAGCAGAAACCATACATGCCATATCTTGTGAAATGTATGCTGTCCACAGGCTTAAGCAGAGTGCCCAGGAATGTGAGTACAGGCTGTGCAGTTACTGCCATGACTGCGAGATACCATGAACTGGGTCAGTGATGGGTGGCTGTGGTCCAGGGGGCAGGGTCACACACCTGACACGTGCATGTGGCCCTGTGAAGGGGGCATCCCAGGGCACTGAGTGTCACATGCTGGGAGATGCTGCTGCTCTGTGAGAGCCCCTGTGGAGACACAATGACAACTGAGTAACTAAGTAATTGGCTCCTTTCCAACTAATGAACACCAAATGCCAGCTGTAGCCTGAAGTAGAGGAGTAACCATGGCACTGTCCTCTACATGCATCATGTTGGCTTGTGCAGGCAAAACATTATCTGCGTGCAAACACAGGGCCGACAATTTCTGACCTTTAAATCATACCAGAAGACTTTGGTCCTGCTCTGGCTTTATGTAGGGAGTTCTTGAAGGGAAAAGATAACCCTCTGGCCACATAGCACTTTGAGAGCATGAACTTTTTAACAGCTGTCTGAATGTGACCCAAAGTGATGAGACATTTGATTATCTAGTAGAGAGGACTCCATTCTGAAGAGAATGAGGTAGAATTCTAAGTTAAATTCCTCCTATGATGATAAGACATCAGTAATAGTAGACAGAAAGACTGAGATTGTACCTAGGAATCAAGGATTTCCCAGAGAGATGGTGGGGCTGGAAGACAGGGGTGTTAATTGCTCTTTTTTATTTGGTGACATCTAACCTGTTTCTTACAACAATAAGTGGGTCTTACTGTTATCTCATATTTGCTGTGCTATTCATTGTTGCACTTTCACAAAACTGGTCAGCAGTAAACATAAAAACTTCCTGCTCTATGATAGGAGTGACAGGAGGCACTATTACAAGTTGGGCTAAGATGTGAGACAGGATTTCAGGATCAGAACCTCTAAAAGTTCAAATGTATATGACCAAGCCTGCAATTTTAGATTGCCATTTAGGTACTGCCTTGACTCGAAAGCATGGAGTGCTTTGTTCCTGTTTCCAGTACAATTTCTATATGTCAACCCATGGCTATTTTATTAAAAACACTAAACTAAAGCTAGGAAGGGACTGGAATCCACAAATACTCTCTTGTGCCTTCAACAATAGGCCAAAGAGTAATTCTCCTGTCTATATTACATACTTGTCTCTAGTCCTTCCACTTCTGCAGTTACCCCTGCTTTCCCACTTCACACTGGGGTGAAGGAAAGGTAGATTGTGGTCTTCATGGAGACCAGTAGCAACAACTTCTGAAAAAAAGCCCCTGAAGTAATCTGACAGAATCACAATTTGGCTTAGGGAGCTGAGAAAGGATAGACCTTTCTTCCCCCCAACCCTCACACACGTTTGGTAGGACAAAAGTCTTAGCCTGAACCCCGAGCAACTAGTGGGAAAGTCTAGGGGAGGAGTTGGACTGTAGAAATGATTGCAGTTCACTTGCCTAGACAAACACATAAAAATGAAATGGGAGAGTCAACTGTGCTGATGGAAAGGCTGTAGAGAAATCCAGAAATACTGGTATGATAGCAGGATTTTCTCAGCATTAATTGTCCCCAAGCAGGTATGTCATAACAAAAATCAGGTGAAAGTTTAACTCCATCAAAAGCTGAAGCAGGGAAAAGTTCTATGACACAATTATCTCAGAAATTCTGCCTACCAGCGCTTGCATTGAAAAGAAGAAGGACAAATGTGAGCTTGGGATGCTCAAGACCTACCATCATTTGACTACCTTTGAATTTGCTTTATCCCTTCATTTCAATCCTGTTGGAGTAGGTGAGGCACAAACTTCCTTGGATTCCTTGAGGAAAGAAGACATCACGAGTGTTTGTGCTGCTTGCATGGGGAAACATATGGTAAGGTGGAAAGCTGGAGCACAGCCACCCGAGGAGTACTTTTGCAGGTGCTGTACAAGCAGTATCACATCACTGCCAGAGCAGCACATGCCTCAGGGCAGTCTAGTTTGGGGCCTTTACCCACACTCCCTTCCACCAGCCTTCTTCCCTTCCCCTTCATGGGGGATGAAGAGCCCTGGGTCTGCAGGGATGACCTCAAAGGGCAGTCTGGAGATGATATCAAATTGTGTTGCTTCTGCTTTCTCTCACAGCTGTTGTGCCTTGTTCCTCTGCTTGCTTCCAAGCCAACAGCAGCCTCACCTGTTGTCAGTATTAAGGCTCGCAAGCTCTTTAAGCTCTTTGCTGAAAGATGCTCCCCAAGTGTCAGATCCAATCGTGCCTCAGTCACACTAGTGAAGGTGCAACCCCAATAATAGTATGCAGAAATTATACTGAAGTGATAAATACTTGAATGATTAATCATTAGTCATATGACTTGCTCTGATAAACTAAACTAGAATAGCACTCTAATCTTGATTCAGGCTCTGAAAGGAAGTAAGCTGATTGCTGCAGTATCTAAAGGCTGGCAGCTGCCCCACGGCCAGCCCTCCCTGGGTTTCAGGGGGCTCTGTCAATTTGTCCTGCCTTCGGACTGCATTGCTGACACCTAGGCACACCATTTCCTGGGATTTCCTGGAGACAGACCCTAGGATCTGTCATTTCTAGACTGTAAGGTAACCCAGTGTCCAGTGAAACCTGGAACCAAACTTACTCTCAGTAGTAATGTGTTTGCTAAGAGTTTTCCAAACAGTGTTACTGCAGGTATTTTTACTGTACACTGTGCTATCAGTGGGCATCTCCCACAAAGCCAATAGAGACCTGGTAAGTGCAATGACTCTGCTAATGACTGATCAATGGAGAGAGAGACAAGTTATAATGGCACCACCCTTTCAGAAAACAGCAGCAGCAAATATGGCTGTTCCTTTCTGACATTTCAGTGTGTGGATCCTGCTAACTACTGAGATTGGTAAGGAATTGAATCACATCATTAGCTGGACTACAAGTCCACCTCTTCCTTCACTAGTTGCAGCAGCCTCAAGTCTCAAACTTCTGTAAAAACATGGGAAGATCCTTGAAGGCCAAGTAGTGAGCAGTTAAAATGCTGTAATGTATGTGTGTATTTAAATACGTATGTGTATATATGAAAATGTGCCTGTGGTGGGGACAATTATATCAGCACAGTAACAGGAAAATAGATGGCCTTTATTGTTTGAGTACAAGCAGTCCTTTAAGTAATAGCACAGTTGTGTAACAGCATGGAAATTTAAAGCTGAGCTCTGTTTGCTCTAACCAATGCAAGGCTGGCACCCTGTCAGTTATGACTCAAGCAGCACATTGTAACACTTCAGCCCTACTGAACTGTGCGTCACAAGGAGAATTATTTCGTACTCCGTTCTCTTACTTATGGACGTAGCAGAGCACAAGCAGCAGAATGGATTTTTTTTTTTTTCTGGTGAATTGTGGGTTTCTATTTGCTTTCACTGGGATGCTTTGTAATAGGATGACTGCCAGACTGGCTCTCTTACAAAATCACCTTACATGAGGAACAGTGCTATTTCTAGAGAGGAAATATGCTTTACACAGTACTCTCTACTGTAAGCATTGCTGAGGTAATGAGGTCATAGAAATCAAAAAAAGTTAGAGATTTAAGGATTTAAATTTCACTCACTGTTGACCAATGTGAAGAAAATAACTGCCTTGGTTTTTCTCTTTACTTTTCTGCAGAGAGGCCTGCAGTCACTCTTAGTGAAGATCACTGAACAAGCAATAGAACTGAAGCAGCTGTGATTTCATCCTCATTTTACCTCTGTGCAGTATTATTGCCCAGTCCTTTATAAAGCTTTGTGGTAGTCCAAAACTTGTAACACTAGCAGTTTACACTGTTGTGTTTGGGGTTTTTTTTGGTCAAATTCTATTTAAGTCTTTATTTTCAGAATTAGCAAGCATCTCACGTTAACTTTTGTCCTGATTAGCAAATGTTTTTTATTCATTCATGTACTTCATGTCATAATTTTAAAATCTCTTTTCCTCTCTTATGTTGTGACATGCAATACTCATGTATGTCATAACTCGCTGCTTAATCTGGTGTTCAGTTCAGAAAACAGTTAACCCTTTTTTCCCCTCAAGAGTAGCTGAGTAGGCATCCTCCTTTCTTCTCCCTTTGTTCTGACAAAGGCTCTTTCTCTCTCTCCCTTCAATGTAGCTCCCTTCTCTGCTAGATGGGAAGAAGAAGATAGGATGAAAAAGATGGGAATGAAAGAAAAACTTTATGACTTTTCTCTTGCTTAAGTACTTGAAGCAACATTCTGTGGGTAGTGATTTCTGTAACCCTGTGTAATCATTCACCAGGTTCCACTTCACCTAGGGAAATCTTCCAAGTAGCAACAGAAGGAGACATGCCAAACTACAGAGCTTGTCATGGGCATCAAGAAACAAGTAGTCTTATCCAAAAGTGCTTTTAACTAAATGTTAGCCTCCTTCTGTTTTTAAATTCATTATGCATCATTGCCCACATTCATACGGAAATCTTATTCTCTGAAGACCTGAAATCTTAAATCTCCTTAAAGTAGACCTACATGCAAAAGGGACAGGTGTTACCTTTGACAGTGGAATTTCTGGATCATTTGGGTACTGTAGATATTTTTGTGTAAGCTTTACAGCTATAAAGGAAGTTACACTCTACTTCAGGTTGTCAACAGTATAGAAGAAAAACAAGGCTAAGATAAAAACCATAATTCTCAGTACTTTGGAAAACACCAAAAGAATTGGACATTTTTGTGCCACAGTGTTTTTGAATATTGTTCTGATGCACTGCTTTACAGTCCCAAGTAAGTAATACTACAGATAAATGATGCCAGAAATTAAAGTCAGATTTCTTACGGGAATGTTTGATAAACATGGATTATTTGCACTACCAGTCCCACAGAATTATGTTTCACAGGATATTTTAAAAACTGATTTCGAATAATTTTTAGGTGGTTGTTACCACCTGTGGTAATATGCAAGAGTCTCTCTGTCACAAAACAGCCTGAAACTTATTAGGATTTCAGTATATTGACTTCAGATGAAGACTGTTTGAATCTTGGCTTTGACTTGCATTTAGAAATAGATTTAGCTGGGAAGTGGCCATTGTCCCAGCTGCACACTGCTCAAAGTTCAACCATAATAACAAAGACATTTAAATGGGATTGACATCCAATCCTCTAGTGCTGCAATTTCCAGCATGATATATAACTGTATCATTAGCATTCACATACCCCCACTGATGCCTACCAGTTTCTGTTTATGGCTGTAGGATAAATTGTAAACAGAGGTAATTCAGACATGGATGGGATAGCTGTGAGTGCTGCCTCAGCTATCCCAGCTAAACTGGCCAGTGAACACAAGCCTGAGCCTTTTTAGAAATTGTGTTGTAAATTTATTGGAGCTGGAGGTGTCCATGTCTGTATCTAGAAGCTCCATTCAGAGATTATGAGTTCCCAGACAATCAGGTAGATAAGTCCTAGTTGGACTGGAATTAGGGTTGGCAGTATATTTCAGAGGCCTAACTGGTACAATCATTGCATCAAAGATGCTGATATTAAAACAAAACAAAACAACCCCCCCCAAAAAACAAGCAGAAAAGTAAGAAAAAAACCAGTGAAATATTTGACAACTGATGGTGCAGGTGACTCAGGTGCTTCTCCTGCTTCTTTTTTCTTTTCCTAGAGAGTCCTGTTAAGGCTGTAAGATAGCTCTGGGCTATGTCCTTTCAAATCACACCTACCAGTCATTCCTTCCTCACTTACTCATTGTCTCATCACTCATCTGCTCCCATCTATCCATTTGCTAATGTCATTCACTACCTACTTAAAAATGACTTTTTGTCCACTTGCTGAATGAAGGATTCAGATAGCTCAAGGAGTTTTATTTTCTGTTTTAAACTTATATTTCTTGCTCTCTGGAAGACTTTCTCTCAGAATTGAATGTGCAGAAACCTGTGGAACTTGGAAGGAGCTTCCTCCTAGCACAGTTTTCACTCCCCAGAAATGCCTCAGGGCATAGAGCTTTTGACCTTCTCTATTTTCCTCCCTGCTGCCATTAGAGCATAAGAAACTCCATAGGAGCAGGATGAACTTCTCTGCTTCCACGAGAAGCACTCGAGAATTTCTCACTCACCGCATTTACAAAGCATGTGCTGAGCTCTGAAATGCACCAGACTTAATTTATCACTAAGGCTAGTCACAAAAATAAATCACAACACTTTTTTATTAATCATGTTTGAGCGTAAACACTTTCTGCAGTGTACCCTGGTCTAAATTATTTTTTAGGCAAACTCCCAAACCTTCAAAATGAAACGTTTTAGACTTTGAAATCTGACATCAACATTTTTGATGATGAGGGTTCCAAATTATCTCTTATCTCAAAGAAATTTCTAGTACTTAACTTACTCCACAATTCCAAAACCTTAGATAATACTTCAGTTTACAGAGCTTTGAAAGTTTATGCTTCTCTTTAACATTATACATTTCCCTTAGATATAGAAGATTCTCCAGTTTTTATTAGAAGTTTCCTAGCCATCATCATTATTAAAAATGCCCAATGCTTTAAAATAGACATAAATACAAAGAACTACATATTTATCACAAGTAAAATTTGATATTTAAGCCAATCTCATTCATTTTTTCTTGATTCTTGACTGCTGTGTTTGGAAACACTATATAAAAAACTCACTAAAAGTTTACATTTTATTCTAATAACCTTGAAATCTAACTTTTTTTTTTCTGGTTCTAAGTACAAAGAACCCTTTCAAATCTGTGAAAATCTCAGTTGCGACCTACCTTTCTTCACCTCATTTCCTAGTGAGTTTAAAAAATGATTTTTCATATTTTGCTTCCAGAGGACTTACCTGAATAAAATAAACAGGTCAGTAAAAATATCATTTGACCACATATTTGAGCTCAAGAGAAATTTTCTTGGAGATTTAAGGAAATGAGAGACAATCTTCTGATAATTTTATTTCGCTTTGTATATAAGGACTGCAGTAATATGCCAGAAGCTAGTAAATCACAGGCTGAAACTTTGAGGCATTGAAAATTTTGAGCGAAATCTATCAGACGTTGTCAAAGAGCCCTTGGCAGACAATGCAGCGACAGTCACAGGAGCCACTAGGAGGCTGTGCAGGGTGGGGAGCAGCATCCACTGAACCTGAGCTCAGCACCTCTCTGGGCTCAGGCAGCAGGGAGGGAGGTCATTTTTAGCTCTCCAAGGGAGCTCCTGGCTGCTGGGGAGAGCTGGAGCAGGAGCCTTGGCTCTGCTCCCTGGCTGGACTCTCACACAATGAGCCAGGAGGGCTCTGCCAGCTCCCCGCTGGTGTCTGGCTGCTGGCTGGCAGATGTAAACAGCTCCTTAGCTGGAGGGTGACCATGGTGTTCAAAGCCAACACACATACACACACAATGAATATTTTTACTCCCTCATATAAATTGTTAGACATTTGCTGCCAATTATTTGCTAGAAGTTAAGGCTTAAAAACTTTCTGCAGTTCTTTTCTAGCTTTATTCCTCCCTGCCTCCTCCCATAAAAAAAAAAGAAAAGAGTTATCAATTGTTTTGTCTCTGAGCATTTCAGAG
Organism: Ploceus nigricollis; assembly: GCA_013399945.1. Lineage (NCBI taxonomy): Eukaryota > Metazoa > Chordata > Aves > Passeriformes > Ploceidae > Ploceus > Ploceus nigricollis. The sequence goes on from VXBC01004207.1 coordinate 891,970, forward strand.
TTTTTTATTTATTAAGGTAATATCTGGCTGCTGGTACTTTGTTTATATGATAGGAAGAAAATGTTTGTTTCCCCAGGAAAATGTTCTAATTCTCACACATGTCCTGTTAGCAAAAGGGGACCTGATCCCCTAAAGACAGGAGCTCTTCTGACCTACCTTTTCTCAGCCCTCAGGATGAGCATGGCTGACATTTTGCTGCTACCAGGAGCCTTGCCTGAGACAAGAACTGCAAGATTAGGCCAAAGTTTGTCCAAAAAGTGAAGAGACAAATACACTCCTTTGGCATCTCTTTTGAGGCCTAAGGGCATTAAGCACTACATGAAATCCAAAGTGCTGATTGATATTTTGCTTGTACAATTGGACATAAGCAGGGACAGGAATCTGGCACTCAGTTCCCACTTCCTACAGGAAACAGGGAAGAAACCTTTAATTTAATAAAACATTTCTCACTTACTACTGCCTTTCCTGGTTGAAAGAATCTCTTACACTCTGTCTAGAAATACTTCACACACAGAATCACAGAATCACTAGGTTGGAAGAGACCTTCAAGATCATCAAGTCCAACCCTTGCCCTAACACCTCAACTAAACCATGGCACTGAGTGCCACATCCAGTCTTCTTTTGAACACATCCAGGGATGGTGACTCCACCACCTCCCCAGGCAGGCCATTCCAATATTTTATCACTCTTTCTGTGAAAAACTTCTTCCTAATATTCAACCTATATTTCCCCTGACACAGCTTGAGACTGTGTCCTCTTGTTCTGAGATTTGTTGCATACAACAATTTCTCTCTAAAATCTAAATTATGATATTTTGACAGAGCTTCTATCTATTTCAGAAATCCAGTGACTTCAAGTTGTTCCTGTCCTTCCAGGCATTCTCACATCATGATAATTACAGACGTCTAAAATTTCGCTTTCTTCCCTAATTTTGCTGTCAACATGCTGGAATAAGGACAACAGATTTAGAAGGTCTACTTAGTATTTTGACATATTAAATACACCTGTTCTTTGAAGTTAAGGGGAATAGGTTTTTGAATCATCAAGTCACTTGTAATTTCATACAAATAGCATCTTCATGATCTGCAGAATTTATTTCAACTCATATTCATTTTTTGGAGTATTTTTGTTTTGTTTTTTTCTGAGATGGAAGGTGGCCTTTTCATTTTGTTTATAATACTACTGCTGTGAACTTACTACCAGCCAAGTACTAAAATTAAAACAACACACAAAACATGTACACAGAGCTCACTGCAGGGAGAATATTTGATTCCAAGTCTGTGCAGACATGGAGAGGAAAAGGGACTAAAATTTGCCAAGTTACTGTTGTGGCATAATGCTGTACACAGGTGTGCTCCCTAAATGCAGCCTGCCTTGAGGATGGGTTCAGTTGTCAGCACTCCAAGTGTATATTTTCTCTAAGCAATACTGTATTTGGCTTGCATCAATGGCTATTGACCAATGTATTTAATCTTTATCACCTTGTGGTTGGGTTATAGATAAAACTTGCTGCCAAAATGATCTTCCTACCTCTCCCGCATAAATCCATGCCTGTATCTCATGACTATTCCTGATTTTTATACTATGATGTCATTCATTTTAAACTTGAAGATGCACATTACACCACGAGTGTCTGCTCAGTTTTGCTGCTGAAGTCTGTCACTGCAGCAACAGGGAGCTCCATGAATTCACTGCGAAAAGGAGGGGTTAATACAAGGGAATGAAATTCTTTATTAATGTAAGCTTCTGTATCAGTTTCTGGGCCTTTTATGCTGCTTAGGCTTTTGCTGCCTGCCAACCGTATCTCTAATTGAAGTTCGAAACATCAGAGGAGATGTCTGTAACCTCAGTAGCATTACTCTCAGCTGGTATGAGTGGAATGTTGGCTCTGCATGGGAAACCATGGCTCCCCTTGTTAACTCCTACTGATAAAGCACTGCATGAAAGCCACGCATACATCTCATTTGTAAATTTGGTTTTGGTTTGTTTGAACTGGAAACTATCACAGCTCAGTGATCTTTCATTTGTTTACCAACAAAAATGTAAATAGGGGGATTTGTGGGCCAATGCACAGCAGAAATGTTACAGCCTGGTGCAAAATAAATTGCAGAAACTTTTATTTGCATTCTCTTCTGTTGTCTAAAGGAAATAAATAAATAAAATAAACCATTTATTTTTTTCACCAGCTGGTTTTCAAAGCACCTCCATATTTAAATGTGAGCTATAGACCTTTAACTAAAACATAAATTCTTGATTATAAAAGCATTAAATATAAGAAAATTTATTCCATATTGGTGAAAAATTCTGTGTAAATTCATATTCTTTCTTTGGATGGTGGGTAACTTGTTGCTTGTCAGTGACTGCTTAAGGGCTATATACATAGAATTTATTTTCCACTGAAATCACTGTGAGACTAACTTTACTTAATGATTAGGTATTTACAACATTTTTCTAAGTAATACATTAAATCTATGCCTATTTTCTGCATGCATATATACACGAGGTTGTGAAATAAATGTTTTCTGGGAATAAACCTGGCGTGACCACACTATTTGCAGATCATGAGGCTGCATTTTGTGAGAATGCACAAAAAAGTATGTCAGAAATCTATTACACAAATGATGGGCATGTGTTTCAGAATGTTTTTTAATGTAGTTTACTTTTTAATGCCTGTGGTACATCTCTATCAGCAGGTGCTGCAATGCAAAGTGGAAGAACTGAGTTTTGTCTTGCTGAGATCTGCTGTGGTTCCAGAACTGTATATCTGCATTGCATATTCAGAACAGAACAGCATATATGGTAGACTAAAACAGAATATTTCAGTTGGAAGGGACCTAAACAATCATCCAGTCCTACTGTCTAAAAAATTCCAAATGCCTCTTAGACACTGACAGGCTTGGGACATCAACCTCCTCTCTAGGAAGCCTGTTCCACAGTTTGACCACCCTCTTGGTAAAGAAATGCTTCCTAATATTTAGTCAGAACCTAAGCTGATGCAGCTTTGAGCCCTTCCCACACATTCTATCCAGGAAGAAGAGCTCAGCATCTCCCTCTCCACCTCCTCAGGGAGCTGTGGAGAGCAATGAGGTCACCTGTCATCTTCATTTTCTCCAAACTATACCTGTCCAAAGTCCTCATCCAGTCTTCACTGGACATTCTTTCCAGCCCTTTCACCAGCTTTGTTGTCATCCACTGGACACATTAGAGGACCTTCTTAGATTGTGGAGCTCAGAACGACACATATACTCCAGGTGAGGCTCCACCAGTGCTGAGATCAGTGGGACAATCACCTTTTTTCTAGCGACTGGTGATGCTGTGTTTGATGCACCTCAGGATGGGATTTGCCCACTTGGCTGCCTGAGCTCTCTGCTGACTCCTACTGAAACCATTGTCAACCAACACTGCCAGATCCCTTTCTGCAGGGCTGGTCTGCAGCCAGTCTTCTTCTAATTCATACCTTTGTGTGGCATTTTCAATCCTATCTGCAGAATATGGCGTTTAGACTTGCTCAATTTAATCTTAATTATCACTCTCCAATGATCCAGTCTATCTAGATCCCCTGTAAGTCCTCTTGTCCCTCAAGGAGTCAACAGCACCTCCCACTTTGGTATCATCAGCAAACTTGCTAAAAGTGCGTTCAATCCTGAATCCAGATTGTTGATAAACACAGTGAACACAACTGGCTGTCACTGTTACTGACCAGTCACCTGCAATGTGATTTGGCCCTGTTCCCTGCAACTCCTTGAGCCCTACTCTTCAGCCAGTTCCTCATGCTGCACAATATGAACCCGCTCATCCCATAGCTGGACAACTTGTACAGAAAAATGATGTGAAGGACAGTATCGAAGGCCTTAAAAAATCAAGATAAACTACATTCACCACCTTCCATTCATCCACTGGATTAGTGAGCTTATTAGAGATGGATATGAAATTAGTTAAACAGGACTTTCTCTTTGTGAACCCACATTGGTTTGTGCCTGGTAATTAAATTATTATTTAAATGCCTTCCAGTGGTGCCCAGAAGGACAGTGAGGTTTTTGGCCTGTGGCATACACAATGCATGCATGGCAGGTGACTGCTGGAGGACCTTGAGCTCACGCTTCATGTGAGGTGCCCTGCTGGTGGCCCTCTGTGTTTCCTCAACCTTTATTACCTCTGCAGGGAAACTGCTCTGAACACGACTGATGTGCTTTGCTGTAAATCACTAACACAGAAGCACAGATGGCATTGTTGTGTTCCTCATTCATTCTGTTACCAGCCTTACAAGGATGTCTGTGTATGTGATATAGTCCACAAATTCCTCGAGTCATATCAATGATGATATTGTAATATATAATATTATACCACTTATAAATAAATGGCATAATACAGAAGCAACATATACACACCTAAGTATGTGCATAGTAATATATTTGCCTTTTCCAGGTCTTTTAAAATTAGTACAGAGAAAGTCTTTCTTCTAAAGTCATATTTTTACTTCAATGCAAGGTCTTTCCACTCTGTCCAGAGGAACTGGGTGCTGTTAGGTGGTAAGTACCAGGGGAAAGCAGCCCACTGACTTCTTTCAATTAATGACATGAAAATAAGGGTTTTTTGCAAATTGTGTGGTTTATTGTGCTTCAGCAATTGTCCCAAAAACCTGTATAATTTATTATGATAACTAGATAGCAAAAAAACTCCTATGAGTTCAAAAGATAGATGGACCTGTTTGTTGGAGCCTCAGAAAAAGGCTGTGTGATACGAATGTCAATACTTAATAATTTATGACATTGTAAGGTGATTTTGTTTCAGTGTTCAAATGCTGTTGTTGTATGCCAAAAGTCTTTCAAGATCATGTGTTCAGAAGTCTCTTAAATAGCTGTATATTTCAAGGGGGAGAGGGGGTATCAATTTTCAGAAAAGCTAAAAGAATTTTTAAAAATTATTATTATTATTATACCTTGGTTTACTACAAAATACGTACGGCAACTAAGACAAAATATCTGCAAGGTTTAGGTATAATAAAAGTAGAGACAAAGATTTAGCTGTTCTAACATGGAAAGAAATCTATAGACAAGGGGAAATCTGTAATGTGGTAATTGACTTACTGTGGAATGATTCATGTCTCAATTGTTTGTGAAGTACAGGTAGGAGATATTCCAGAGCACAGCACACAATGTACCCTGCACTGTAAAATAGCAAAAGTCTTTAGGACAGAAAAAGCTTATGAGATAGGTGCAAATACTTTAACTACTGCTACGAATGGGGGAGCATAACCATTCTGGTTATTAAGCTTGCTGTAATAGTAGCTCCCATGCTCAGTGGAAACTGATGCCTCTCATGTGATGAGGGGTAATCTTGAAGATGCTGACACATGCCAGGTGACTAGATGCAGAAAGTGTCCCCTACCAGCTCCTCTGCCTCATGTGACATTGGTACCCTTTAACTGAATTTCAGTGATATATTTTTTTTGCATTTTCTCAAATGTATGCATTTTTCCGTTCTACAATTTACCTCATAATGACCAAATTAAGTAATTAGTTTTTCTACCAAATGTGAAGAGAAATTTTGATATCACTAAGTGGAAATGCTTATCATAATTCACTTTATCTCTTAATAATTGTCCGTTTTCAGCAAAGAAGGGAGAAGAGAGATAAAGCCTTCTCTGATGGTCTCATCTAGTGGATAGCTAAGACATTTTTTAAAGAATAATTTAGTGAAGTGCTATTTAAAATTATTAAGAATTTAAGTAATGGTGTTAAAATTGCTGCTCAGCTCCAAAGACAGCAAATAAAATATGGGTATGTCAGCTACAAACTTGGAGGTAGTTTGGAGGACAAGTTTTGGGAAGACATGTCTAGACTTCCTTGAAGAGATCAACTTTCTCACATGAACCATTATTCAAGACTAGGACCTTGAGCCACCACTGCAGTTTTATTTCAGGGCCATTGAAAGTAGTCCAATAAGTTCTCTGTAAAATAAAATATATTTAAATGATAATCAACAGTAGATTAAAATTATGCCGTTCATAGATTGTGTAAGGAAAGACTGAGATGTTGTCTGCATCTGGTCCTCGGAAACTTTTAAACTGCTTGCCACAAACCTTCATCATAGAAAGGCATAGGGCAGTCTGCAAATAAAATTAGTGTTAAAACAGACAGATCTGATCCTAAAAGTTTAGGGTCACTTCTCTCAGACTCTTGCTAGTTTTTTTATTTCTCCAGATGCTAGTTTGAGAGGACAAAATATAAGTGCTTACCCACATATTTCAGGTCATTTTCGCTTTCTCTCTCCTCCATCTCCAATGAAGTTACTTACTTGGTTAAGCTACTCCCGAGGCCCTCCTGAAGTAACCTCATGTCTGAAACATATACACTTTGAAATACATTAATTTCTCAACAGTTCAGCCTATCCTTGTCATTACTCTCTATCACACTTCCTCAGACATGAAACTTGTCTTGTTTCTGCCAGTTGCCATACTTCTACAGGATTTACTGATGAGGAACCAGCCTTTGATTTTTTACTTTTTACTTTACTAGGTTGGAAGAGACCTTAAAGATCATCGAGTCTAACCCATGCCCGGACCCCTCAACTAAACCGTGTGGCACCGAGTGCCACATCCAGTCTTTTTGTAAACACATCCAGGGATGGTGACTCCACCACCTCCCTGGGCAGACCATTCCAGTACTTTATCACCCTTTCTGTAAAAAACTTTTTCCTAATATCCAATCTAGATGTCCCTTGACACAGCTTGAGACTGTGTCCTCTGCTTCTGTCAGTTGCTGCCTGGAGAAAGAGACCAACCCCCACCTGACTACAGCCACCTTTCAGGAAGTTGTAGATATACATGGGCACCATCTCCTTCTAGATGTATTTGAAAAAGCAGTGGAAAACCAGGTGCTTTTCTGTTAGCCCTCTGTCTACTTGAATTTCTAGTTTTGTGGATCTGGCACCTTTCAGATGGCAATTCATTGTGGTGGGGAAGTGAGCACAGTGTTTTGGCTTCCGAGGCCTTCTTTGTGCTCTGCAGTAACCACGTTCCTGCTGCCAGGGGACCATGGCCAAACTGCTGCTTTTAAAACTGAAAGAAAACTGACAAGCGTTTGCTTGAAGCCTGGAAAAATACTCTCAGTAGGTAAGTCCTCAAGCGCACAAAAACATGGAAAGAAAAATTCCTTTCCCAGAGTTCCAGGTCACCAGTTCTTGACAACTTGTGACTTTGTTTTCCCTAATCTTGTCACTCGGGGTAGGTTCTGAACATGCAGATTGTTGTAAGTGGGAATGGGTGACATGAGCAGGAATCTGTATGTAGACCCTCAGCAGAAAAATAAATTTACTGAAGTGTTGTCTGCATCTGTGTACTTAAAGAATTAAGCATTTAGCAGATATGGATTAATATGAAGTCTTTGAAATCTAGCAACTCCTCCCATTTACACTACACAGGAAATTTGTCCTTGAGCATCTTGTTCCTTTTGTTTTCCTGGATTCTTATTAGTATCTTGCAATTCAATTTTAATAAATTTTAGCAATACACAGTAATCTGACTACAAAAATTGTCAACATAACTTTTAGCAAAAGAAGCCCTAATTTTTGAGATACAGACAACACTTAATACTTACTGAAGCTGATGGGAGCAAACAACATAGCATTTCATAAAGTGGTCTGAGATTTTTGTAACCAAAATGATCCATTTTATTTTATTCTATACTTACCAAAAGCTCTTATATAATTGCCTACTTGGCTTCATGACTCACACTAGGGAAACTGAGAGCACTATTCTTAATGACTAATAAAACTGTGTTGAGCTTCTCACTGATAATGGAATGGGGTTTATGGTGCTCCCCATTCAGTATGCTGGAGTTCCTAAAAGTAACTTTTAAACTGAATCTAAACCACTAGTATTACCTTGCAGCTAAATTTTGAAGTAAAATATATGTATTTGGACAGTACTGCCAATTTTTTTCAAGTTATAAATTTAGAAACACAGGATATCCTATGCCTTGTATAAATCTTATTAGTTATGAAGTTGCTGGAAAACTGGCTTAAATCCACAGCTTCCAGGTAACAAATAGTTCTCACTTTGCTTCTAAGTAACAAATAATTCTCACTTTGTTTTTCCATGTATGAGGGAATATAAATTCTGCCATCTGTTTCAGCAATTAATTTATTTTGCAGTAACTTCAGCTAATTGTCTGCAGTGACTTCAGTTACAGCTTTAAAAACTCTCTGATCAGACTCGCCAGTAATGTATTGTAGGTTTTCATTTCTTTGTTATATTTATGGAACCCATCACTTTTCTACAGTGTTTTTTAATGCCTACAAGAAGAAACTGATAATTGTACATCAGAAAAGGCTATTAGAACACAATTTCTTGCTTAGAATTTTTTGCTTGTTGCAAAATCCACAAAGAATAATCTTTATACTTCTTTTCCTTTAGGAATTTTTTTTTGTAACTAATGAATTTTGGTGTGTTAGTCTTTGACAGTTTATTTTGAGCTGTTATTTAAAGGTCTGAATTTTTAAAAAGAACTTTTGTTTTCCATTATTTTGAGTTGCCTAATTTGAATATCTGAAAAGCTACCCAAGACGTGTTTTCATGGCATAAAGTGTTCAGTGAAAAAACTGTCTTCAGATACTCTTTTCCTCTTTTTATCCTGTTGCCCTGTACTGTGGCATGAGGCTGAAAACACACCCTCAGCACTGCTGAAAAATTGCTTGTGGCACCGCACTGTGAGGTTGAACATGAACTAAAAATCTTGCAGATAAACTGTTTGTAGTGTGAAACCATGGCCCAGAAATCACTTGTCACTCTAGACATTGCAGGTCTTCCTGTTCCAGAATTTGGAAAATCATCCTGCCCTGTTTATTCCACTTCTATGACTCAGTTAAATAATAGTCTTTGAACCCCTCATACATGTCTCCTCATACAGCACCCTTACAGAACTGTTGTTCACTGGATCTTCTTTTCCATTAGGACAGCATTGTTCAGATCTAATAAAAATGTGGAGGCATTGCAGGCAGGCAAATACTGTCATTCCCTTCTGTAACTGTTCTTTGAGGCTGAGGGTGTAGATTTGTTCCTCCAAAAGGGTACAGGCTGTATCTGATCAGAATTTGGCAATTACTTCTACAAAAAAATTGCAGTGTGATCTTTGTATTGTAAATTCTGGTTTTGTTATTTATCTATCTGTTAGCTGTGAGTGAAACTGGAATGAGAAAAGTGACAATTTTTGTTAATGGGGTAAAGACATTCATGATCAGAAGCAGGAGTTGGACAGTCACATTTCTGCACCTCAGTACAGGAGGAAAAAATTGCACACTGTGGCATCCTGTGCTAGAAGGAAACCTGTTATGTCTGTAGCTCTCCTGGTAAATTCAAGCTTAATTAAGTATTTCTGGAGAGTCATGTGCTGTCAAATGCTTCCACTGGGAGCCCAAATACATGAGGAATTACATAGCACTTTTGTCAAAAGATAACACATGGGGCACTAATTGGTCTACGGCAGTGACAATCATAGCCTTGTCAAAAAATAACCTTTGTTTAAGCAGGATTAAGAGCATATGAATGTGTCTGCCCATAAACATTATCCACTATCAGCAGTATTCACAGGCAGACATTCAGAGAAATCATAAATCTTGACTTCTTTTTCTCCATTCAACATGACTGATATTTTAAATTAGATTGTACGTAGTTCTATCCTAGTACAGATCAGGCTAGACTGCAAACCACAACTACTTGTGGCTCTATGGCTACTCAAATAATAATTACTTGGAAAGTAAGAAATGCTAATTTCCTGGCACATATTTTCTTCTCAAGAGAACATAAGATCTTATCTTTCTCTATTAAAGAGAGACGCTTTGATTCTACCCATAGTCCCAAGGATATTTTGATAGCAAAAGTCAAATTATTACACTGTATCATTGCTACAAGTTAGAAAATTTCTTAGGTTTTTATTTATGTGAATTGATAGGGTGGCTGGGATAAGATTGTCCTTTATGAGAAATAATGAAATAATATTTTAAATCTGACAAAATCATTATTCAAGCTGATGACATATTAGCAATTATTTTAGCAGTTCCTTGATCAACCTATGAGAAATAATATAGTATGTTCAATTACAGTTTTATGTACTGTTGATACTTGTGCTATAAATAAGGAATTGCACGTAGGTCACTCAAAAGTTTGGCTGTAAAATCGTTTACTTAACAATCTGATGTTATTTAATTATTATTGCAGGTCACTGGGTAATCACACTGGGTGATCACTGGGTAATTTTTAAAAGAAGGAATCATCCTTTCATGGAATCAGCTTCTAATTCAGCCCATGAATTTCTTTAGTTCCAGACCTATTTTAAGCAAAATATAAAGGGCTGCAAGTATCTTTGTGTTGCTTACACTTCTCTGTGTGAAATTCATGGAATCATAGAATGGTTTGGGTTGGAAGGCACTTAAAAAAATTCAACTAGTTCCAACAACCCTACCATGGTCAGGGATGTCCCCCACTAGACCAGGTTGCTCAGAGCACCATCCAGCCTGGCCCTGAACATTTGCAGGGATAGGGGTCTGCAGCTTCTCTGGGCAGCCTGTTCCAGTGCCTCACCACACTCACAGTAAAGAAGTTGTTCTTAATATTTAATCTAAATCTACTCTCCTTCAAATTTAAGCTACTGTACTTTGTCTTATCTCTACATGCCCTTGTAAAAAGCCCCTCTCCAACTTTTAGTATTAATTCAGATATGAATAACTTGTTTTGGATTCTGACCTGAAGCCTTCTGAAAGCATAAGAAGGGCAGTCAGGTCTCTTATATTGCGTAACAAAAGTGGGATAGGAATGAGTAACTGGCCTGAAGTGCACATGTTCCCTCTGACCTGTAGCCACACTGCTTCAGGTTAGTCTTCTTATACAAGACTTGCCGTAACAAGCAAGATATGACAGGCCAGTGCAGAGCTGGGGAGTGAACTGTCAAATCACTGTGGCAGTGATTAAGATCAGGGCTAGAACCCACTCTCTGAGTCTTGCTTATTTAGCCAGGTGTATCTTCATTGAGCTCCCTGAGGTTTGGGTTAACATCTGCAGTAGTGATGTTTGTTATCGACTTATTTGGTACAGCAGGAACAGTACATGGGATTAATGTAGTCTTGACTGATGATTCATAAACTCTTCATGGAATTTATCCTCTTGTTTGTAGTAAATGTAATGGGAACAAGAATTCAATATGTCTAATTTGATTAATACTAGGTGAAAAGTATGGCTGTGCTAGCTAAAGGGAGAGTATGAATTCTGTTTCACAATAGTTCAGATTCAGTGGTAAGACTAGTTTCCCATTCTTTTTCCTCCTCTCCATCTCAGCTGGCCCTTTTCTGCCCCCAGTTGCTCATTCCCACGCCCTGTCCCCTCCAAAGCAAATGTTATTTGTAATCCAAATCAGTTCAGTGATCCAGTTTAGATTGCAGTTCCACAAACAGTTGTGTTGACACAACTGTGGAGGTGGTACAATATGGGGAGGCAGGGATGAGTGGTTAGGGACTGCATATTGTGAAATGACAGCTTGAAAGTGATACCTGGAAATGAAAGACTTTTTGCATTAGACCTATGGAACCATTATCATAATTATAAATCAACAAAGCAGAACATAAATCTCAGTAGAGAAAGTCAACAAAATAAATCACCTTGTCTTCGTACAAACCCTAAAGCTGGGGCGTTCTGGTAATCTGCTTTTTTCTGCCTTTTGTTCTGTCAAGCTGAAGCAATAGCTGAAATGTTCAAGACTGTCCTGAATTATAAAATGGGTTGCACATGTTGTTGTTTTCCTCCTCGTCCCCCTTCCTCCACCCCAAATTTATTTTTCATTTTGAATGTTGTTGTTGAACTCTGAGCAGTCATTCTACTGCTCATCTAATTCCTCATTCATTTTTATAGTTAAGCAGTAATTAGAAATTATCACTGGGAAAAAAGTATGCTGCAGCTATTTGATGTGATCCAGCCTCATACAAAATATAAACTGTCCAAAAGTAGCAGTAAGAGAATTGCAAAGGATTCTCACTCAAATTCAAAATAAGATGTTAAACCCTGTATCTTAGGACAAGTGCTACTTCTCATAACCATTTCCAAACAATGTACAGTAGGGTTTACAATGGAGAAAAGTGAGAGCAGATTTTTTTGCTGAAAGAACTGAAATGAAGGAAACTCAGAAGAAAACACAATAAAGCCAGCAGCTGTGTAACAGGTACGACAGGTCCTTCCCACATCCCAGCGCTTCTCTGGACAAAGTCCTCCCATTCAGAGGTTTGTGGGTGGATACGTGTTAGGTACAAGCTGATGTAACATTGCCAGTAAATGTCTCTGGTTCTCAGCCTCCTTGGCCACACAGTGGCTGAGCCGAGGGTGGGCTGGGTGGGGAGGGGGCGCTGGGACCGGGGTGGGCTCACCTGCCCCAGCACCCGGGTGCTGCCCTTGTGAAACGCACTGCCCGTCCCCCACTATGAAAGCCACCTTCTGTCCTTCAGAAAACCTTCCAGTAAGAACACTAAACTATTTCTTCAAGGTAGGAAAAAAACCCCAAACAACTGATTGGCCCTCTACCTACATTATTTTTTAACTGCTTTACCTATTCATAAAATAAGGCAGGAGGGGGCAAAATATTTATCTTCCCCTTGGGGACTAACATCCCAAAGGATCCCATGAGATTAAAGGGAAAGATGAGGAATGAGAGATCCACATATCAAACCCTGCTTTTTTAAATCAGGAATGCAGTGGGAGGAGGAAGGAAGCAAGAACAGTCAGGCTTAAATGAAAATATATTTGCAATAACTTTTGTCCAACATGTTTTCTGTAATTTTTATAACAATAGAGCAGATGCCCCTCCTCTCAGGAGGCAAGACAAGGCCTTAAAAATTTATTTTACATTTCTGTTTCCATTGTGGTATGTTTATTGGTTGCAGTAATTTTACGATTGCTTTTCAGTGGCTTGGAGGCATAGAGTATGCTTTATTTCTAGATCAATATCACAACAAATTGCATTCAGCAAACTGTGAAATCTGCTAGGATTTTTCATTGAAATTTCTCACCTAACCCATGGTAAATGCATTCTGGCAGATTTATTGGATAACATTATCTTCCTTCACCCCATCACTCCCTGACCTGACCCAAGGGCATAGAGAAGCTCCCTTCCCTGCCCTGCCCAGGGCCCAGGACCCCATGTCAGCCCCTGGGACTGTCAGCTCCTGCTCTGGTTTTGTCAGAGCACAGCTCCCTAAAGCCCTGCCCTGCTGGCCCCACTGAGCTGGGGTAGGGATGCCCCACATACCTATTACTGAAGCCTAAAGGTGAGAGACGTGTCTCCAGGGTTTTCATTACTTGGTGGGATCTCAGCCATGGACCTTTTGGCTGTTGCTTTGCACTGTGCACAGAAGTTCTGTGTGTTTCACAAATGTCACAGGCTATGTGTTCAAGACTTTGTCTGTTCCATGTCAGTTTACCTCACACTCGGCTAAAAAGAAGCCATGCAACAAAAACGTTGTGAGTGACAGGGGTGCAGAACCTTCTTCTGAATCAGAAAAAATAGCTTTTCAAATGGGAACTGCAAAGTCAGCTCTTACAGATCAGCAAATCCAGGACCCAGGCAGAGAGCTGAATAGACAATAAAATTAGGAAACAACTTTTGAATAACAACTTTTTGTTCTGGATAAAAATTCCAAAGTACTTATTAGACTTTAAGAGCTCTTGATATTCGTGGATTTCATAGTCATGACTAAACTTGTTTTCAAGGTTTTTTTGCACTGCAGGGTTTCCATATCATAGAAAACAAGTGTTCCTGGTTCTCCAGTCTCTAAGGACGGAGGTCCGTGAACAATTTTCCTTCTGACAATATTTTCCTCTCAAGCTGCTTTCTTCCATTCCCTTACTGATATTTGTCTCCTCAGCTCTGCCAGTGGAGTGCTTGATAAGATTTTATTCAACAGGACCAACAAAATGTTCTAAGCTAAGAAAAATGCTCCAGAAAGAAAAAAAAAAGGGGTCTTTTCAACACAGATTATTTCACTAATCTGATTTAGAGCATGGCACTGAATACACATTGTCCTGCAACACGGGCACAAATAAGGAGGTGATAGATTGTGGTACAAGGAGGGAACGAATAACTGGGATGAGAAAGGACTGAAATTTATTAAATTGGTTTTGTCACCAGAGAAAATGAAGTCTGGAACTGCACTACAGCCCTTGTCTGAGTAGGGCTGGGCAATATGAAGATTAAAAAGCACTGATAGCAGCCAGGGGCTCATCTATATGAGCATCCCACTGGATATGCTGCAGCAGGGAATTTAAACAAACAAAATGCTACTAAAACAAGGCTCCTAGGGTTGAGGATATTTTGGTTACAAAATTATGATATGTCTATCTTTCAACTGCAAGTCATTCTTTTATTCTTCTAGTGGAAAACTAGAACAAGTGTTTATAAAGTGCATCTTTTTGCACCTAGGTTGATTTTGCAAGAAATTTATGAGAAAGTTTCACAGGAATAAGAATTGAGAACAACTGTGAGATTTTGAAACTTTACAGGGAAAGTATTACCTTAGCTGGGACAAGAAGAGTTTTGCTTGGTATGTGTAGGTGTATGCTCTTGATGCATTAGCAGACTCTTCTAAGTCTATGGTGTTTTCAGCTCAGGTGCTGATTAAGAGCTTAGACCTTTATGATTACTTTATAAACAGTCAAGGCAGTTTAAGATGTCTACACCTGCTGTGTGGTTTGGAGGTGGAACCATCAGTGCAGGTGTTGTGAGCAATCTTGAAAGGGTTTCCCAGGCACAGCTCTGCTCGGATTGCTGTCCATGTGGGTGCCTGTGGCGAGGCAGGGGAAAACACTCCTGAGCTGTCCCTGCTATCAGCTGAGCTCGGGGGCAAAGACATTCTGCTGAGGATTGGGAACAAATCTCAGAGTGCCTAATTGTAAGCCCCATTTAGAGCCAGAAATGATCACCTCTACCACCTTACAAACCCAATTAGTGATATAACTTCTGTGCTTCCCCTGTTCTCCCTCTTGGATTACGCTCAAGTGAGACATTACAGGATCTAAACCTCATCAGAGTTTAGGAAATTAGCATACTGAATGCTAGGCTTAAACTCAAAAATTTCCAGATGTATCTGAAATGATTTTAAGTAAACCAGAAAGAAAATTCTTTAAAATAATAGTGATACTATCATTAGCTTTGCCGATGGTAAAGTACATTCACTTCTCAACACTTGCTCTGAGCAACCATGGCCTCTAATAGACCACAAAATTGTCAACTGCTAGCTGAAAAGGAGATTAAAATGCATACTGATTTGCAGTAATTTATTATCAGTCCTTCTAGGAAAAAGCACAGAATACTTCTGTCTCTAATAAAGTAACACTGAAATGGGATTCCATGGGATTCTGCTATCGTTCAAATAATATTATACACGCTCTTAATAACCTTGCACTGTTAATAACCTTCTACTGTTAATCTTCGTATAATATGAAACTGCAAATTAAGAAGTCTTTTCATGTACAGGGGCAGAACTTCATTTAAAGACCTTGATGGTGTAAGAAACAGACTGAACTAAATCCATATTGCAAACAGCCAGCTAATGGATGCAAAGATAAAGAAGGACTTAGGAAGACAGAAGCAGTGCAATGTCAAATCTATATTTTGCACAGTTTCTTACAGAAACTATTCCTGTTAAAGCAGGAATGTACCAATACATGAGTGTTTTCTGCGAACTAAGAAATGTTAATGGTAAAAATTATCAATGAGGTTGAAAAAGTAAAATTTCTTTATATTTGGTCAGACAGAAAATTAAGATTAATGGACTCTGATTAATCCCATATTCAACTTTGGAAATCTAGTAGCTTGGCAATACTAATTATCCTATTCACTTCTTATTTTTATATCAAGTTACAAGCCAAGACTTATGCTGATTTTATAAACATTGTTTGTTCTTATCTTAATTTACTATTTGTGCTTATCATGGTTTAACTTTGATTAAATTGAAATCAGACCATGGTATTGATGACTTTCATTCTAAGTTCTTCCTGTAACATTTTTTTCCTAAGAGGAACAGTCTGTTTTATTTTGATAGAGTAATTGAAATTCACTGAAATAATAAAGCTTACTCTTTAGCATATCCAGTTGGTGTACCCCTGCCACACAGTTGGACAGATCGCAGCACTGGCAAAAACATTTTTCTGGCAGCAAACCTTTCATAAACAAAAAAGGCTTTCTTTCATTATTTTTCAGGGGTTGGGGCTGTTTAACACCAAAAGAACCCCACCCTGGTTTTGAAACACAAGCATGATTTAGAACCAGGTGATTAAAAATGTATTTTTCATTATTCCACAATTAATAAAAAATTGAATTTCCTCCTGCAAACTCTGCTGTTCTTGTGCCTCTAGCCCATCTCAGCCACAACACTACCACTAGTGTTTTCATAAAATGTTATTGTACTCTTCAGTGCACATATTCCAAGGCTGACACCATGGAGCAAGGCTGTGGGAAGAGGACAGTCACACCCTTCTGCAGGTCATTCTGTCTTGGGGGCAGGATGCCCTCACTGCACGGCCCTGGAGCAGTGTTTGTGCTAAATAAGAGGCTCAAGGATCAGCCCCTGCTGCTGAAACCAAGTGGCACTGGGATGCTTATTCCCACACTGCCCAGGCACAGCTCCTGCAGCAGGATGGGTGTCCGTGCCATGGTGCACGTTGTCCTGTGATCTCTGCCATAGCCTGGACATCCAAGAGATAATTACCCCTGTTCACCTGGGAATTTCTTTCAGAGAAAGAAGAGACAGCAATGTCAATGGTCAGGGGTCCAGTGCCCAGGTTTGATTTATGGGCATTTTTATTTAACTTGTTGATGGCCCTTCCTGTCCCAGCCCAGCACACCCCCTCTGCTCTGCCTAGGCACAGGGCCTGTTCACATCGGCAAGGGGCCTGGGATGTGGCTTGGATTGTGACTGTTCATGTCTGAGGATATATGAAGCACAGAATTATAGAATCATAAAGGTTGGAAAAGGCCTCTGAGATCATTGAGTGCAACTGTTCACAGCCCAAAAAATCTACAGATCTCCCAGCCAGGAGGGGAAATACAGGAAGAACATTCAGGCAGGGAATGAGTCAAAGCTGAACAGTGAACAGCTGAATAGTGAAAAATGTCCAAATCTGGTTGCAAATCTTGAAAAGTGTGTCATGAATATGGCAGAGAACTTAAAATTTGGGTCCCTGCTTTCCTTTTATTTTTCTCTGGGTATCCATGTTAAAACACCTGGAGAGTACTCAGGTGATTGCTAATGGCAAATAATTGCAGCAGAAGTGATCAGGAACTGTACTTTGACTTTATGAAACCCTGAAGTCACCAAGTTTCTGAAAAATTCAGCTGAAAGGCACGTTACATTGGGGAAACAGCATTAGAGGACCTTTTTTCTTTCTTTTTCAGTGTCTTCACTCACAACATGCAAGAGAAAAATAACAACCCCACCAGGGTGTCAGGAAGATAAATTCATTAATATTTGTGGAGATCTAGAGCACTACAATGAGAGTACTATGGGAAAGCCCATGAGAAAATGAGTGATTCTCTATTCAGTGCTGCATTTGGATGGAGAGCAGTAAATAATGGATAGAGCACACATTGAGAGGTGAATCTAAAAAGAAATATTGAACAACTATCCATTCATTGTGCTCTGTTCGTCTTTTCCTGATCCTGCTCTCTGCACCTCCCATGAAGCTTGTTGAGTTTAATCTCATCTGATTTTAGTTTATAAAATAAGATGTCTAGTCTGTGCTTCCCCTGTAGTCAGTGAGAAGAGAAAGGTACCTTAGGAAGCAATTTATCATACTACCTCTGACACCTGTGTTAAAATTAGGTGATCACTGTCTGGGGCATCTATCTCTTTTCCTGGACACACACTGATGGAGTGCAGAGAAACAATTTGGCTTAGTCCTCCACAGTTGGGGTGACTTCAGTGTTTAGATTAATCCCTCCCTAAATCTCAATCTGAACAGAACAGTGTGACATCCCAAAACAGGTAAATCATTTTAACAGCCTTGTTTTCCTTCTGGTTTTCTGTGAATCATGATCTGTTTTTCACTGTGAAGTAAAGGTGCTGAAATTTGCATTAGATTGTCACTGACAAGATGCTTCAAAGGTGATGTTTGTGGGGCAGCTGGAGAGTGATGGCATGACACCTGATTAGATATAGAACATGTGTTTTTGTTTTCACTGTATTGACTAGAGAAGAATCTCTCCCTTTCTTTGTGTCACTGTATGTAGAAAGTTCCTTCATAGTACACAAAACTGAAAAAAATAGAGTGATTTTGAAAGAAGCTATTTTGCATTAGGAAACAAGTATCCTTCCTTATCCTGGGCAAATTATTTTAATCATTCATATTGCCAGTCTGACCTTTGTATTATGCCAGGATGAGGAATCACACACAGTGCACAACCCTGTTAGGAAATCGTACAGAACCAATGATGAAATTTTGTTTTGTGATTGAATATCACAAAATAAATTTTATTTAATTTTAAATCCAAGACAAGGGAGAGAAATAAAAGCTCAAATGAAATACAGTTGCTTGCAATTAGATGGAGAGGTTTTCAGGCATAATTTTTTAAAAATTAATTTATTATCTTTCTGTTATTAAAATGGATCTGTGAGAGATTACCTCTGTATTACAAGGACCAGGTGCCTATGGGCTTCTGAGGACTGGGCTTCTTGAAAAGGTGAGCTTAGATTTAAATAATTTTTGCTTTTCATGGAAACTTTTGTGAGCTCAAATCCAATTGTGTTTTATTTCTTAAGCATTCTTTTGTTTTTCCAGGATTGCTATTCCAAGGCATCTTTTGTAAGTGAAATTCATGATCGTATTTTTGATGGTTAAATTTAAAAACTTATTTTGAAAGGGCATTCTGTAGGAAAATGCAGAATAAGAGGTTAGTTAATAGAAAGCTCAACAATCAATCATCTTCAATTAAAATCTGGCTATAGCTAATGCAGTTACAAGCCTGTGTCAGCCTTTTCGCTCCAGGGACGAGTCAAATACATAATGCAAATCCACCCTACTTCTCTTCATAACATTAATATTCATTCTATAAAATTTTCATGGTAGGTGAAGTTCTGCATTTTATTTTCTGACAGCAACTCAAAATAGCAGTTTTATGTTTTATCCTTTCATTTGTTTTCTTTATTTTCTCAACACTCCCATTTCTTGTATCCCCAATCAGGCAACTACTTTGCCACATGCTTACACCAAGGCCTACTGCATCCTATAATCAGTACTGAAAACAAACCAATAAATCAAAGAGCTGACCAAACGAGATATGGCTTTAGAAGCTACCTAAATAAAAGTCAAGGTGGCTTCCAAATGCTATGTCAGGTATTACTAAGAATAAAGGTGGAATTGCTAAAAAGGTAAATTTCCTACTTTTAGCCAATGCTAAGCCATTGCTGGTTTTAGACTTCTGCAGTGACCTGCAGGAAGTGATCATTTGTAGACTGGGTAACCTGAACAGAATTTCAATGGACTGATTAAAAAGCTGCGACTTTCAGTAGTTTAAAAGTTTTATTGGAGGTTGGTATAGAGCTGTGTTAGAACTGATGACATAAAGACACTTCATTTGCTCCAGTAAAAAGCTGGTTTAAATTAGTTTAAGTGGCTTTGCACTGCAGTGGATGAAGAATACTCACATGGTTGGTTCTGCCATAGAAATGGTGTCTCAGAGAGAGGTGATGCTAAGCAGCTATAAAGTAAAGCATACTGAAGTCCATGTGTTCTGCAGTGAACATCTCCCCATGTCTCAGGGGGCCTAACCACATCAGACAGTCTGCTGAAAAGGCACTTTCATATGATGGAATTTGTTTCGTATTTTTCTGAAGGTCTGTGAGGTATGCTCTACATGTTAAATGTCCAGAACATGCAATGGCACTCTCTGTATTTTTATCTGTTCATGGGTGTGCAAAAATGAAGACAGGGGCTTCTGTACAATCCCTCCCTCAGCCATTAACTACATGTGTTTACATTACCTTGGTAATTTATTAAGTTTTACCTTGTTCTCACATGCACAATGCAACTTCAGTCTATAAACAGACAACTTCTTCTGGGCAGTCAGTCTGGATAATGCAAAACCCCAGAGCTACCTCTGTGGTAAGTTAAAGAACAAACTGAGGAAGCACCAGCTCTGGCCAGAACTGCTCCTTGAACAACTATCAGTGGCTGCAGTGCAATTTAATGTGGAATGGTTGCAAGAAGCTAAAGAGCTCTGAAAGCTGGATGATACGAGTTAGGATTCAAGGCATTTTCAATGTTGCATAGCACCCAGAAAGGCTCATGGTCAGACACCTCACCAACCATCCAAAAATAAGCAACCATGCTGCTACTTGAAAACATGAGCCAAAATGGAGAGCTATATGTTTTAAGGTTTTTTGATGTTTTATTTTGCCTTTAAAAATGTGTTTTGGTCCATTCAGTTTGGGTTTTTTTCAGCTTTTGAAAGTACAACCATGGACTCAATGACTATTAGACTTAGGGAGTATATTAGATTAGATTAATTTTAATAACACTATAGATACTCATCAATCTTATGTTACCTAATACTCTCTCTCTGAAGGGTTGCTTGAAAATCAGATATTTTCATTTACAGGCAAGGTCTGGATTGAAGAGAAATGTCTCATGCACCAACTGAAATTCATGATGCAATGTCTATAAATAAAAACTAAGTAAACAGTTTTGTTTAGTGTGCAGACAGTTTTCTCCATGCTTCAGGGCCTTAATACAGATTTCTTTTATGCTGACATTTGCTCTTGTCCATTGACTATTCTGTCACTATCTGCCAGTTTTCTATAACCACTTATACTGTCCTTTCTGCTATATTGTCCTGCTATTCTACCCTGTGCTATTTTCTCCTACTCAACACTCATCCTCTGAAAGCCTTAAGGAAATATCTGCATGAAACTCCAAGGTAAGAATAATTTAACTGCATGGGGTTTTTTGACTCCTGAAAAGATTTGAAATGTCTATAATATATTCATTTAATTTTCTTCCTCTGCTTTTTTTCCCCCCTGCTTTTTAGTTTTTTCCTGTGTTTCAAACTAGCCCATGTTAAGCTGGATTACTTAATGAGCAAAAATGTTAGCGCAGATATGTTGAGGATTTTCAGAAATCTGCACTGAATTTAGTGCCTAGGCTAATAATGTTTTTGAGTCATAACCAGGTGAAAGGCAGCAACCTTATTTAATTTGATAAGGATGTCTCCTAAACCAGCCAGAAAAATACTCCATTTTTCACCATCATTGAATGTGAAGCATGTGAACTATGTGAAGTACCTTTTATTTTCCTGTTTTGAGCCAAAGTGTGTTCTGAGTTGCCAAACAAGTGAATCAATGTACAACTAATATTATTCCAAAGTCGAGTGCTGAGTGACATTTTGAATTATGTATTCCCACTATTGTGCATAACCCCCTTCCAGTCTCTAATTGTGGGTCCCTTTTTGTGCATTTTAAGTAGTTTTTCATCTTGACTGAATTATAATTTTATCTGAATCCTTGCAAGTATGTGTGCTAATTATACAAAAAATCATTCCGCATTCATTTTGAAACTAGAATATGTTTTTAAGAAAATGTTTCCATTTAATAAATGTGAAATTATAACTACTCCTAGATTTGCCAGTCAAAAAGATTTTTATTCATGTTATATATTAGAATATATTTATGAGATATACAAATAACGTTATGACTTGTTTTCTACATTTTATTGTAGCACTTCTGTCAATCAGACAAAAATAACCTAAGAATATAATGATAAATTTCTAATACAAGATACAGAATAAAATACAGGGCAAAATTAATATAGGTTTTTTATTTTACAGTAATTTTAAGGAAATATTTCCCAAAAAAGTCACAGTTTTCCTTTTACTAATTTATCTTAGCTATGAGATGTAATTTCATTTTAATTTTAGATATTTAAAATTATGCCACTTTATTTCTGATTACTCACATAATAATAGGTATTCTTTTAAAATGAAAGGATACCCAAAAAAGATAGCTTTCTAATTATTTATTACCTAGTACTGAAAAAGAAGGACAATGAAATACAAATGATCACTTGAAGACTTAAGTGTTTAGTTATTAAATGATTGAAAGTGTAAAGGAAATAACTAATTTAAAGTAATTTTGAAATGTAGTTCCCCATTGTAACATCAGTGATCTAGACACACTGTGATTTACCAATGAAAAATTGAGCATCATATTAGGCAAGAGAAAACCTATGTCAACAGCTCCTACAACACATAAGCACTGATTTTCAGGAGAGAACTTGGTGCAAGATGGATAAAGCATAGTTTTGAATAATTCACAAGTTTTTAAATTTTATTACAGTTATTCAGAGCCAAAACAATAAGCCTGATTCCTAACTTGGCTAATCCTATCATGAAATTCTGATCTGTCAATGCTAAAGAATACTCTCCTGGCAACAGATATGCTAGACAGAGGAATTACCAGTATAATTAGGATCTCAATATTGATTTGAGCACAGTTTAACACTCAGATCTAAGTGTAGTTTAATTGTTAATTGTATAAACTAATTTCTGACAATTAGCATAAAGCCAGTACATGTGCATAAAAGTCAGCCTGAATGCCGTTTTGTTTTTGCTGTGCAGTCCAAAAATTAGTGTCATGGGCCCATCTGACTTAAATCACACCTCATTCACAGAAGGTATAGTATTTGAAAAACCGTCATAAAAATAGTTGCAAAAATATAATAAATACTCTAAAACTTAGAATATTTAGAATTCTAACAACTTTTGGAAAACTGTGTAAGTTCTATAACTGTTATATTATAAAGTATAGGAGTTATAAAAAGTAAATTGACTACACCAAGTCTTTTCTTAAAAAGTGTTGAAAAGAACATTTAGCCACAGGCAAATCAGATTTCTTTGAACATGGAGTCAGTCATTGTGTAGGGGAGGTGATCTAAGACTGCACTGCTTAAGCGGTGATTTTGTCCTGACAATGCTTTCGCATCTCTGTGAAACAGAAACTTTATGTTTGGTAAAATCAGCATTTAGTGATATCAGAAAACTGAACCATGTCACCTTGTGTGCCAGCATGACAGGGACAGCAGCACATGTGGCCACGGGCAAGGTGGAAGAACTAGCTCCACCAGTGGCCAGACTTTTCAAACTGAATTAAACTGTTTCTGATGCCTTATGCCTTTGATGTGGTAACAGGACTTTCCGTAATCATGTGAGGAATTGAGTTTTGATGTATGAGTGAGCCTTTCCACAGCAGGTAATAGAAGGTTTGCAAGAAGAGTCTTTTGTTCATCTTTCTAGGCTGCCAATCCATTGAATTGAATTGAAATGAATTCATTATTTGAAACTTACATGATAGTTCTAGAGAAGGTTTTTGATTTCTGTTAAGCAACACCTGGCTAAAAACTTTCCCCTTTCCTAAATGTGAAGAGAATAAAATAAATGATGTTCCTATCCAGGGAACTGGGTGAGAGCACTCAATCTTCAACTTGAAGAAGGGACAAAACTCCTGAAATATGTTAAATACACCAGCTCAGGGGTGGTCACTATCTAGGCAACACAGTAATTACAGATGGCCTACCAAAACCTAGAGTTTTCCTAGTGCTTCTCAGTCAAAACATCCTGTGTAATGGACATAAGGCTTGTACTTCAGCTTATACCAACTGACTCCTAGGAAATCTCAGATTGGGCACAAACTTGCTGTGTCTCAGATGCACAGCTTCTCATTGCTATGGTCACACTGGGAGCAGAGCACCAGACCCACCTTCTGGCTTGGGTACGGCCGCACCAATGGCAAGAGCAGTAACAGTATTTACACAGGATCGCTTGGGAAAGGTAAGGGGTATCAGCTGAAAATGCAGAACAACAGCAAACAAAAGAAAAGAGCACAGCTGGGACAACCTAGAATAGTTTATAGCTCCTGCTGACTGCTCTTCTCTTCTGGAAGAAACTGTTATCCCTTTCTAAACTTGAGAGAACAGACACTGGGTCTGGTCTTCAGCTGCCACTGCCTCAAGCTTGGCAGATTGCTTAAATGGCCACCAATCCCAGTTAAACCTAATCTGCTGGTCTGTGGTCTGGTGTGGCTGGGCAGCAAACACACTGGTTTTGCTTTGGGCATGGTGACGTTCACAGAGAGGTGCAGCAGATCCTGGGAGCACTACATGCTGAATTATTCCAGTGTGAATCAACACAGGTTTACTGGTGCCACTCTACTTTAAGGCACCCTTATGCAGTTGGATTGCTGTTGTTCATGCAGAAAAGAGCCTTTTTCTTAACTCTTTTCTAAGGATTAAGTTAGCATTATAGAGTCTGAGGCTTGGTCTTCGGCATTTCATGTGGCAAATGGTGTGTGTGGTGACCTGGACAAAAGACTTGCCTTCAGACAGTGATCACATTTATTTTCTTGCCTCCACTGTCTTCTTCAGGGCCAGTAGCTCTACAGACTCCTCCTGAGAAAGCTGCTATGTTCTCATAAGAATAGTCCTGTAAAAAGTCTATTTCTTAGTAAATTGATGAAAAACAAGACACAGAACAAAATTATCATTAACATTTTCTAGAGGCTCTCATCTAGTTCATCTTCCCTGCCAATTTAATCCATCCTGTTCATATATTACCTTTTCCAATAAGTATTACCTGAGTTGCCAATTTACTGTTAATTCTAGACTAGAAATCAATTCTGACTTGTCTAAGGTTACACTTAGAACCAAAATATATACTTATTAAATTCAGAACAAAAAAATCTCAATTTTTCAGGGGGTCTCAGCCTTTAGGCAAAGATAATTCAAACTGGTTTATTTTCAGCTGTATAACTATGTTCTATGTACAAGTTCCACTCTCCATTGAAAGCAGAGGGTGGATCTTCCACACTAACTGTGCAGTGTGAGTTAGGACCGCTACACAGTCACATGATGTCCATTTGATCCTGTTCTTGCTATTGAAAATTTATAAAGATGACAAGTGAATCATAGCATCTAAAGAGATTGTCACCTGCAGCTATCTGCTTCTCTACCTCCTACTTTTCTCCCTGGCCAAGGTTACAACTGCCTCAGGCAAACAGCCATTCACAACAGTGAGTGATCCTCAGCCACTTTACAGCAGAGTCAGGGAGCTCAGCATAAACTTATGTACAGGTGAACATAAACTGTCAGATTTTGGACCAACATGGTAACACATGGACTCATATTTGATCCACCTGGCTCCTAGCTGGGAGGTGATTTTCTGGCTGAACACAGGTCCTGACACTGTTTATAAGGGACTGTTTGGAAACAGCAGTGTTGTGGAGACGTCAAGGGGTCACCTCTTGTTGCGGAGAAAATGCAAGTGAACTCAGTGGGATGAAATGATGCTGACTCTAGTTCAGAAGGTAAATGATTTCTTTATTATATCTATATTATAATATATTAATATACTATTTAAAGAGGGATACTAAAACTACATTCTACATTTCTAACTACTATATCTAACTACTCACTTTAACTTCACGTGTGACTCTCTCTCCTGAGAGAGTCCAGACACAGGTGGATTCTATTGACTATCAGAGCCAAACAATTCTCACCAGTATCTAATTAACTAATGACTCTAGGTAAACAATTCTCTAATGCATTCTACATGAAAGAATCAAGGGACAGAAATAGAAATTGTTTTCTCTTTCTTCGCTTTCTGCTCCTCTATGAAAATTTCCTGAGAGAGCAAAGAATGTGCTTACCACACAGCAGCATACTCTGATAATGTTTTAATATCCTAAATTCTCAGTATCCTCTCAGGACAGACACCTCCCTCTTTCCCTCTATTACCTCTTTTAATCTTTCTTGGGTAAAACTGGCTCAGTTAACACAACATAACAACAATAGTTGTGTTAGCCATCCAGAGATGGTAGTAATTTCAGATACCATGGGCAACCC
Organism: Ploceus nigricollis; assembly: GCA_013399945.1. NCBI lineage: Eukaryota > Metazoa > Chordata > Aves > Passeriformes > Ploceidae > Ploceus > Ploceus nigricollis. The sequence goes on from VXBC01004207.1 coordinate 917,891, forward strand.
TTGAAGAGGATGCATGTCCATAAGCCAATGTCTTAAAATGGTCACTTAAATGTGACCAACACTGGGCAAGAGAGAGCATTTCCCAGGTGCAGTTCTCCACCCCCACCTTTACTGCAGGGTGACTAAGTCATGAATGAAGCTGCTAATGGCCATGAATTAAAGAAGCACATATTAGTGCTAGTTTATTTTGACAAGCCTAAAATCTTTGGGGTTATGGCTGCGTCCCAAAGAGCCTAGCCCATCTTGCAGTAGAGTGAGTAAACTCAAAAAGAGGGGAGAAAGCTAGACCAAAATAGATTACTATGAGCAGGAAATATTACAGCCACACAAGCATAAGCCATTCTAGCTCCTGAGTCAGAGTCCTGTGTGAGCATGAGTCAAGTCCCTTAACTGTGTCAGCACAACCACAAGAGATTTCTAGTTATGGCACCTTATTGGGGCCCCTAAACCAAGGCTAAAGTAGGAAAAAGCCCTATGTTATAAAATTAAATGGCTAACAGAACCAAACCATTTCAAACAGGATTAAACCCAGGTTAACATCTAGAAAAACTGTTACCTGACAAGTATGCTTTAGTGAGGAAAAGTATCATAAAACATTTGTTTGAAAACTTTCCTGTATGCAACCTTTTTTCACTTTGCCATACTTTGTGCTGCTGGAAAGTTCCTGAAGTTCCTGGCTTGTCCCTCAGTAATAGTAGTAATTTCAGTGCACACAGTGAATTGCATACGTCAAACCTACTCAGTACTCAAACTAATATGATGAGCAGAAAACAAAAAAGAATGGTGTGGGGGGAAAAAAAGGATGGAAGAAATGTAGCAAATTTAGTAAGCATGCACTGACTATATTTTCTGTAAAATATCAGGGACAAGCACCCAGGGTTTTTTTTTGTAGCTGTGGGTCACCCAAACCTGAATGAGTTTTTCATATTCTTGTGATTGTCTTTTCCATATGCAAACCCAACAGTTCTTAAAACACATGTAAATAAGTGTTATTTACAAAGGCAGTCTGGTCATAGATGTAAAGAATCCAAATAGATTTCCCCTTAACTCAGTTCAGTGTTATTTTCCAAGCTCCTCTCTTCACACATGCAAGAGTCTTGCTTTTAGAACAGGCTGCCTGAGGTCACAGACAGGATTTAACAAGTGCAAGCCTGCTTAAGGAGGCCGATTTGAACTGAGTGGATACAGAGCCTTATTTATGACACAATCATAATCTGAATGAAATTGGTTTATGTCTTGTTCGTGTTTAAGAGTACTGTGCTACCCTTATGCAATATTTGCATTGGAAAATAAGAGATTTGCATGGGAGTGAATAACTAACATTATTCACAAGGCATTACAGGATTTTACAGTGGATCTTTAAGAAGGAAATCAGGATGATACGGTGACATTGATTTAAAAATAAAACCTGGATGCTATGTGTGAAATTCTGTTGATTTCTTTTAGCAAAAAGACTGTCTCGCCATCACTCCGAATTTAAAATGCAAAATCTTTTACCTTTTAAATAATACCTTTTGCCTCAGAACACTTACAACCTATCTATCTGCATCATGGTGTTAGTGCAGGCATGTTGAACATGGAGAAGTGACTTAGTCAGAATGAGAAAGCCCTGTTTGGAGCACATAAGGTCATCCCTTGAATAGGAGGATTTTCTGCTAGCAGCTGCCACTGCTGAATCTGACCAGCGACTGGAAGGCATCATGCCAGAAGCTAGGACAAAAAAAGATCTTCAGGCTGGGAAGCACAAAATTGAAATGGAGAGGAGCTGATCAGCTCTTTTTTCTAGTTTTAAAGATAGGTCAGGAAGGTGAGTGAGGCAATGACTGATGGGGTTGGCACCTGTGGGTTTGTCTATGGGGGAAAGATACACTATGGTAAATTTAATTAGCTTTGAAGCCAGAATAGTTATTGCAGTGCCTGTCCCTGATATGCACCTTCTTGGTATAGGAGGGCATTTTTCATTTTCAACCTGTCATTAATGGATTCAAAGTAAGGGGGAAAAATCATGCTTACTCTGTCATAAAAATGTACACATGAAAGTTTGTCCTGATAAAAAAAGTAGAGACAAATCTATGTCAGGAAAGATTTGTCAGAATAGCCTTCCCAGAAAGCTCTCTTAAGACATGGGCATCCTGTAGGGGCAACAAAAGGCTTTACCTGTGTAACATGCACAAAAGCATGTGCAAAAGTGCCAAATAAGATGTACCACTGCTGTGTAACAATAATTGGGTTTCACCTTGGGGTGCTACCGGTATAAAAAGGTTGCAAGACAAAGCACCTTGCTGGCCATTTGTATGGCTACCAAGGTTACTTGTTATATCAACCTCCTTGTCTGTTTAAACTCACATCTGTTTTATTTTATACCACATTTTATGTCATTCTTAAGACTAGTCTGGTGCTGCATAAAGACACCACCAGACAGACTATTGTTCTACCATACCATGGTTGCTAATCAAGTTCTAATGCAAGAGTGAGTGCACTGAAGAAAATATTTAACACCTGATAACATATAACACCCAGGTAACACATTGGTTTTGCAGAGACACACATTGAAGATGACTCTATTGATTTGGACTTCACTGCTGAAAAGATTAACTAATTTTTTTTTAACCTTAGAGAAACCAACATGCGTCAGCTCTCCTGTCATAAGAACATAGTCAAGATAAGGTGCTTTAATTTTGGACTGAGGGGAATTTTCCAAGGTCAGACTCAGCCTAAGAAGACAGGGGCAGATCTTGATAAAGTTACCTTATGGTAAAGTATCCAGCACTTGGCTGTGTTTCCAGTTTGACATATCATATATACCCAAGTGATTTTAGTGGAAAAACATGTGGTTTTTTTTTTTTTAGCAGCAAATAACTAGTCTTTGTAATCTGTTGTCATGTTCAAAAGCATTTCAGCAGTTCTCTCCATGTAGCACAAAGCTTATAAAAGAGACCTAAATTCTACATGCAACTGAAATTTGCTGTGGACATCTATGTGTCTATGATAAGTCTCTGAAACAGGGAGCAGTATGTCCAGGGTGTTTCATTATCCTTGGTGATGCAATTTGCATTTGGAATAATCATGTCTACACACATGGAATTGCTATGCCTACACAGCTGTTACAACATTGCTGCTTTGCATTCTTGGGAGATTCCATGGTTTATTGCCTTACCCTTCTGTTTTTTTCCATGCTTGCTCACTGTGAATACTCCAGTACAGAAAGTAGTGGAGTATTTTCTATGATTTTCTCTCATTTCCTCACAACATTGGAAATGAGCTCTGTTTTTAAAGGACTATTGATCATCAGACAAGAAGCACTGAAGACCACTGAGAGGTTCCTGGGGCTACTTGCATACCTTTAGGGACAGGTGCACAGCTGAAGCTGAGAAGGGAACTGACTAAGAACTAATTCATGAAATGGTGAGGCTCGGTAGTGATGACATTTCAAAAGGTTTGGGAATATTAACCTTCAAGAGCCTTAAATGGAGAAATTGCCCCACAACTGTAAGAAAGGAATGTTTCATAAGGGTTTATCTTGGCTTGGTGAGATATAATCATCCATTTTCATCGGTAGAGTCACCATTCTCATTTGGTAACCATTTCTGCAGACAGAAATCCACAGAAAAAAAGGTCAGGTTTATTGTGAATGGGTTGTATGCAAGAACTAAAATCCTAGTTGGCATATATGAGTTGGCAACACACAAGAATTTCTTGATGAGACTAAATATTTGAAATTAGTTAATTTTGTTTAGGTCATTAGGTAATTCTATGATTCTACCATTAATGTGACAGATAAGGTTATTCTCACTTCAGGTTGTACCTAACAGAAGGTGGCATTTTCCTATGATAGAGCAGATGATCACTATGGGAAACTTGCTAATACTAGAATGACATGATAAGTAAGTTCAAGAAAGTTACATTTTTAGAAATACTAGACTATCTAATGCTATTTTTTTCATTAAGGGCAAATATAGAAATCAATAATGCTATGACTATTTTTGTCTGTTCAAAAGACTGAGCATACCCACGTTATCAATGCTTCCCCTGTTTTTGGAGACTTTCAAAGGATGTTTTATTATCAACCAAGTGGGGTGATTTTAGATTGTACATTAATAATACTCAAAAGCTGTATGCTTGATTGGAGAAATCTGCCTCATGAAAATGACTTTATCTGTAGAAAGAAACTCTGTAGATTTTTTCACAGCAAAGTAAACAGAAACACTGAGAAAATTTGAGAATTAAATAAAATACTCATGGTAAACTCCTCCATCTGATCAGAAACACTAGAGTCAGTGATGCCCCACAATTAAGTTGTGAAATGAGTGCACATTTGTGAACAAAATGCCTGCCCTCTTGGGGCAGAAGTAGGGAAATTTTTATATATGAAGTTTTTTAATATATCATACAACAGGGATTTTATTGAATTCTGTAAAGCTTTTAATATAATTAAGCAAGGTTAGGAAAATCATTTCAGAAGTATAAGTTAGGGCAAGAGAGCAGCAGAAAATATTCTTTGGAACTTCAGAAACACACTACCCCTTTGGGCAGATTAATAAGTTTATGGGGTCCCACACAATCACATTTTATTTGCTGCTTTGCAATGTGGAATGTGGAAGAACAAACCTGTACCTGCAAACTGTAACCTCAGTAGACACACTATTAGTGAACGAGTTTTATCTCTGAAAAAAGAACATATTTAGATTTATCTGCTGTCTGTCTCCTGCAAAAGCTGTTTCTAAAGGATCACGACCATTCTCCTCTACTCTTTCTCCTCTTAATCATGCTAAATTTAATTTTTTAAATTTCTCCATGATTTTATCACTTTGTTGTGTACAGAGAATCAGTAAATATGCTACACTTTGATTTCCTTTCCTTTTTGTGTAGATTGGACAGGTGTTCATCCAGTGTAGGCACCTGTGGCCATGGTTGCTGCAAAGTAGCATGGATGAGAAAGATAAAAAGTCATTACCAAAGAAATGGCCTCTGTGCCAAAAATAATAAAATATAGTTCTTTCCTTAAGTGCACAATATTCTTGCCAAAACAGGGAACTGTGTTTGCCTAAAGATTTCTTTTTTTAATACCTGTGGGTCAGTATAAAGTAATATGTTAAATAACTATGATTCTGCTGTCACTAAAGATATAAAATACTGAGAACTTCTGTAGTTATTAAAATATTTGTGTAGTCAGAGTTGGGTGATTTGTAACAACTCAGTCAGAAGCTGAAGGTATAATAAAAATAAGTCAGAATATTTATTCTATCCTTTTGGTTTTTTCTGTTGTTATCCTTTTGTTTCTGCTCTTACAATTAACTTACCTTCTACTTGTTAGGCCACACAATGTTGCCCTGTTGCATATGCATGTCTCTGATGGAAATGGTAGAATGGGAGAGAAGAGCAACCATGATGAAAGGCTGTTCAGCAGACTTCATCTTTCATCTAAAAGTTGTTTTACAGAAGTGGGACTGAGGTCTTGTACCTGGAGGCACTTCAGTATTCAACTCCAAAACTGGTATAGAAAATTAATGGTTTAAAATAATTTTTGTATCTTGAAGGACTTAGTTGCTTCTTTTCCTCATGATTATATAACAAACTTTTTTTTTTTTTTTTAAATCTCAGAGAGAAAAGAAAAATGCTGCATGGATGTCCAGATGTGGAAGTCTGCTCTGCAAAAGAACTAGATCAGGACTAACCACCACGGGATCCTTTTATTGTCTGTGGGGGGAAAAATGGAGAAAGAAAAACCAGTTTAAGGCATGATTCATACCATCCTAATGTAGGCATCTAAAATAGGTCAGGTTCATTGAGCTCTAAAATGTCTGTTTTTCTCTGTGGACAGCAGCAGGGTCACCCTGGGGAATCACTAGCTTAGATGTGGATATCTGTGTTATCAAGTAAGGTGAGATGATTTCCACCCCATGTTAACTTTTGTGACCAAGAAGAAATATCTATAAAGACAGAAACATTGCCTCTATAAAAAAGGGCTTCTAATAGAACGATATGTGCTAAAGCTCTTGTCCCACATTCCCTACAATGACCTAGATCCTATAAAACTTAAAGATTGAAATCTCATCCCAGAGAAAAGCACGTTATAATACTGCATTATCCTTCATTCTGACTTGTGAAAGTGATTTCTCACTCAACTTAAAACACATGCCAAGAAGTACACAGCAATGATCTAATTAAAGATGTGCACACAGAATTCAGAGCTGATTATTATGTGTATTATAATTACTGCATACAGCAGTACATCAATATGTTAGCATATATACACATATATGTGTGAATATACATGCTAATAGAACACTTAAAAGACAATTACAGATAATGGTTGTAATTTCATACATTAATAAATGCACTATATTGGTATGCAAACTAAATATATCTATGAAAATATAGGGATAAAGACAACAAGAATATATCCTTATTTTATTCTGAATTTCTGAAAGACTATTTAGCACAATAGAAATCTTAGTGCTGACATAGTTCCATCACTAATTGGGGAAAAGAAAAGCGTTCATTGAATAATTCTGTTTTGCATTTAGAAAGAAAAGCAGTTTCTGCATTGCCAAACTATCATCTATTCTGACATTTTCCAAAGCAGATGGTAAAGAACGTCTATTAAGTTTTTGAAATTGGCAGGTCCACATAAGTTGATTGAAAGATTTTAAAAACAATTTGTACTGCTCTGCATTGGCAAAAAGCTTTGGCATACTGGAGAAATCCAAGAGGACTGGAAAAATCTAATGCCGTGTTGATATTTCAACAACGTAAACAGGATGACCACGGTAACTCTAGATGAGTTGACTTGACCTTGGTTCCGTGTGAAAGAATGGAACAGCTGATACGGGACTCTGTCCACAAGGAAATAGAAAATGGTAACATAGTTACTGCCAGTCAACAGGACTTTATGCAAAACAGGTTAAGTTAAACAAACTGCATGGTACTTTTATGAGATAAGAATTTTGATTATTTGATTTGTTTAATAAAGGTAACTATGTTGACAAAACAATGCCTTTCAGACTTCTGTTAAGCATTGATACCACATGACGCTCTCATTAAATGTTACAGCAGAACAAAACCAAGACAACATATAATAAATGAGACTAAATCATAGAATTCAGAATTTCAATGTGTAATTGTTAACTAAAGTTTATCAAGTATCACCACTGTGCTGCTACAAAGATTCTTCCATGCCTTAGAAAGTTATTCAATCCATTTACCTATGGGGTGACAAAAAAAAAAAAGGGCACAAACTGTAATAATATCTCTAAATTCTGCAAATGGCAAGAGGAGAGAAATTATGAGGACAGATTACAAACAGGAACATTGATTTAGAAAACTGTAGCTAAGTAGAAATTATATGGGTATAAATATTGCAAATTAAAAGCTGTTTTGGGAGGAGAACACAGAGATTACACTTGCAGGACTGAGTGTAGTGGGTCTAAAAAAATTGGTAGGCTATGGTTGATAGTTAATTATTTAATGCAAAACAGCACTAAGTTGGTTAATGTGATCCATGGTTTTACACTGGAAGGGGTGAGAAATGCTCTTCTTATGGCTGTTGTAGTCAGACCAAATTAAACTCTCCATAAAGACAGAAGAAATGAAAGCTACCACCCTACAGACACATATTACTCTATTTTGGACTATACAAACCAAGCAGTCTCCCTGGGATATATTGCAAACACAGCAGATGAAGAAATAGTTAGCAGGGGTTATGTACATCTGCATAAATAAGGCACAAGAAGAACAGCAGGGAGTTTTTCCTTGTTGTGTTTGGGGAAACCAGACTTTGGCTACATTATTTGTAAATAAAGTTGCACAACTTTGCTAGCCCTTGTGGTGTTTGTTTTTTTGTTTGGGTTTTTTTTTATTTCAGTGAGTACAAAACAACTCTCAGAGTGAATCAAGAAGCTTGAGGCTGTGATGAAATTTTCAAGATTTTTACTGAGAAACCTATCCTGACCATGTCCTGCTTATTTTCCTGTATTCTGGTCCTCAGGGATTTGCTGTGCAAGGGTTGGAATTCTTTCCTGGTCCCTCCCTGGCCAGTCATCACTGGCATGGAAAGACAGAGCTGTCTGTGGCACACACATACACACACACACACAATCCACAGTTATCCTGCTTCCTCCAGTCTCTTCCAGGAACACCAGAGGAAGACACTAATTTTCCACTCTTTGTTTTCCTTCCTGGCATGTTTTTAAAGGGAAAGATGATAAAGACAGACTCTCTGCAGGTCTCACCTCACTCTTTCTCTTCGGAAAGGAGAGAGCATGTATAAAAGAAGTTTGATGGGAATTTGAGAAGCTATATGAGATTGCATGCAGCCAGCCAAGGGACCCTGATCTCTTGGTCCTCTCCAGTCTCCAGGGCCAGGGTTTCGGATGGAAATCATGGATCAGAAAAAGGGGACATTCAATATTTAAGTTCCATTTCTGTATGGAGTCAAACCTGAAGTTTGAAGAAACTGCTTGGGACTCGGTAACCTGGTAGGGCTCAGTAGGCTGCTAAAGGGAAGCAGAGGTGAAGCTGCAGAGAAAAAATGTGGGGAGAGGTGAAGCTGAGGAGAAAAAAAAATGGAGAGATGCATATCTCTTGGTATTAGTGTCTGTGGATAAGACAGAAATAATGGCTGATAATGTGATGGGGAATCAGACTGGTGCATCAGGCCATGTGAGGGAGCAGCCCTCACGCTGCCCTGCAGCACAGGCCTATACCCACGGGCCTCAGGCTGCACAGTACCTTTGGTGACTCACTACCTTACAGTCCTGCAGCCTTTTCTCTCTGATCTGACACATAACCCTCTAGTACATCAGTTCATGGAATAGAAGAGCCTGCAGCAAAAATAAGTACAAAGTGGGCCAAATGGAGAGAAGTCAGGCAGGAGGAAGTGTGCAAATCTCATTGTTTATGCATGAGATTCGACAGATTGGGAACCGAGAGGCAAATGGGGGGCAGGACTGATACCGGGGCTGGGAGAGTGCAGGAGTCAAAAAAATCACCTAATCTAATCTAATCTAATCATTGCTGGTACTCATATGGAATGTGAAGATCAATAATGATGAAAAGGGATAGGTTATAAATAAAGCACTGATGAACAACATCCCTGCCCCTCAGCATCTTCACCATCAAGGATACTGTGGGCTTCTGTCTTTAATCCCTCTTCTAAATAGCCTGTAATTCTACCCTTTCTAAAACAATGACCCAACAGCTGGTGTCTTCCTTCTTTCTCTACCATCATCAACAAACCATCTGTGAGAAGAGAGAGGGAAAAAATGAAATGTCTATATTTTGCTCTCACCAGCTTTCCTCGCCGGCTAAGCATCTGTCCCACAGCTGTCACACAGCACTTGGAGAGCAATGAGTAACCTTAAAGTCCAAATGTCTTCCTGTTTCCTGGTTTTCAGGAAAATCATCTGTGTTGTGCTCCATAATGCCTGAAATGTTTCCTGAAAATTTCCAATAAATTCCAAAGTGGTCATATTGTATCCAGGCAGGCAAGCAATCAAATACATTCATCTTGGTCTTGTAAAAGAGAAGGGGAAGTGTTAGCTAGCTCTCTAGAGTCCTTTTGCAGCAAATGGAGGAATGTTATTCTCTAATGGAAATATGTCACACCTTTTTTAATGCATTGTTTTGTGATCGCTGACACCAAAACTGTATATAACTAAATATAAGAGTCTTTCAAATTAAGCTGAATGCTTTTGTTAAGTGACCAGAGCACACAATGGTGTGAGTCCATCAGGGTTTTATGCTTCAGAAGCTCTAAAAATGCCCTAACTGGCAAGAAGATGAAGTGTGGCATGGTGAGAGGGGATGATATCTGTCTGGACATAAACTCCCTGGTACAAAGTTAATGCCTTAATTCTTTGTAAAAAATTTGAATTAGTAGTTGCAATTATAGGAATCAATGCCTACATAATGTGGCTACACTATCTCCTCCATTATTAAAATACACATTAACCAGATTCACTATGCTTAATGTTAAACTTCAGAACTACCTGAAGAAAGGATTAATAACCCTCCCTTCATTACTTTGAAGGAACTCTAGAGGCTAAAATGCATTAGTCATTCAACTTTTAGATAGCTGTGGTTAGCTAAGACGAAACCACCTCACCAAACATGCAGGGACAGCCAATCCAGCCAAGATTACAGCATGTCTTCACTTACCCCATCACTTATGGATATAACCTAATGGCCCTTCAAGGCCTGTACAGGAAGACTTAAATATCATAATCGAGTTTGATCACAAGTTGTTTGTGTTGCAGAGGACATGAGATCTGAAACCTCCATAGCTGGCTTTAAAATTCATGCTGCTATAATAAATACAACTTAAATTGTGAATACATGTTCTTAAGTGACTTGTTAAGCCTGCAAAAAAAGTATAAAATCTATCCAAGAAAAGCAATAAAGTAGAATGAGGTTGTTGAGAGAAAATACATCTTGTGGATTGTGATGGTTTTCTTCAGATATAACATATCCTCTGGAAATGCAGAGTACAGCTGCTGCTTTTCTGTAACATACCCCAGTCTACTGTGGTGGTTCAAAACCTGGTGAGAATTAAACTCCAAATAATCTGTTCCCCTTCCCCCTGCCTCTGCTCCAATGAGAGAGGAACAAAGGAAGAGACTATGTGTTGAGATAATACTTTATCAAAACCAAATAGCCATGGAATAAGAAATGCACAATAATTACAACGGCATTAACAACAAAAGTGTACAAAGGAGAAGGTGCTTTACACACAGAGGCGTTCACCACCTTGACTCAGTTCTGCATGGCTGATGAGACAAAGACAAGCACTCTCCACAGCTGGCATTCCCTGTCCCAGAGCCCAAGACAACGGAAAACAGTGATAGACAAACACCCAAAGAGCTGGATGGTCTGCACTGTGCCATGCACTTCCCAGGCTGCTGGCTCCGTTGCGGTCGGCAGTCTTCAGCGCAGCTCTGGGCTTGGGCTCAGCTCAGGCTCAGCCCAGGCTCAGCTCAGGCATTGCTCAGGCTCAGCTCAGGCACGGCTCACCTCTGCTGCTCCATTCCTGTGGCTGATTCCCATAGCAGCGCCACAGCCTGTGCGCTCTGCTGGGCTCAGCTGCGTTTGCCACCTGGAGTTGCTTTCTTCCTGAGGGATGGGAAGGGATGGGCAGCAACGAGAGAGGGACAAAGTCTGCAGGGCTGGTCCTGGCAACTTCCCCAGGAAGAAACGGAACAAAATGGCCTCACTTGCAAGGTGTGTTCCCCTTTTCTTCCCCCCCAAAGCCACTCTCCCCAGAGAGGATGCACATGGTATAGAATAGCAGCCTAGCTTCACCCCCTTATCAGCACCTGCAAGAAAATCTAGGACATCTGTTCAGCACTTAAAGTTTAAAATGAGGGATAGGAATTAATTTACTGAAACTAATGAACTTCAGACAAAATATTGTCAGTTCTGTGAGGTCGTTTTCAAATAGAAGGGAGCCTTGTCAACTGATGTGCGCTCCTCAGTCTTGCTGAAACAATTCAGAGGGAACTGAAACACAGGAATCCTGAAGCACACGAAGTTCCATGTGAAGCTAGGCAAGAACTTCTTTACTGTGCAGGTGACAAAGTACTGGAACAGGCTGCCCAGAGAGATTGTGGAGTCTCCTTTCCAGCAGATATTCATGAGACATCTGGACACAATCTTGAGCAGCATTCTCTAGGGTACCCTGTTTGAACGGGGAGATTGGTCTAGATAACCTCAAGTGATCCCTTCCAACCTTACTCACATTGTGATTCTATGAGTCAGTGACTGGTTTGTAAGATTTTCAGGTTTCTCTGAATATTAAAATCCAAGTGGAGGCAATGTTTAAAGTAGTGTATCATTTTGATTTGTGTGTGCAGTGTGGTTACAAAGTTGAACCTGCACTTGGAAAAAGAAAATAAAAATTAATTCATTATAGAGAGCCTTCAAAAGTGAGAAATCTGAAAATAAAAAAAAAAAAACCAAACCAAAAACCAAAACACTAAATCGATAGGTCATTAAATAGTGTAGTAAGGTTATTTCAGTATTACCTGCCTAAAGGATTGGTAATGTAAGGATGTCTCCAAGTGTGAATGTTTTGGGGACTGTGATTTTTACCTTGTAAGTATTTCTTTAAATACAGACAACAACTGTTGTTTTTAAACTTGATTATACTGCAAGAATAACAAGATCACTTCCCCATAGGCATTTTTCAGCAAATGTTCAATTAACAACTTTACAGCCAACTACTGACTTTAAAACTATCTGATCGTTCCACAGTCTAGAAATTGTATCTGTTTAACCTATAACAGTGCGATAGCTACATTTTTAGAATACTGGTTGTGTTTATCCATTACTAAACAAAGCAAAAATGTCATTTTATTACAAAGAAGGACACCTTCTCAGGAAATAGTTGCAGAGGAGACTTCTGTAAATAAATGCTGGCAAGGGTAACCCAAAGGCCAAACTGCAGTGCAGCCCAGGGATCTCTCACTAGGTTCAGTTTAGTTGGAACAGAGGTTTTTGTTAGCAAACAAACTCAGAACACTTTGTACCAGAAATGCAAGGTCCTCTCAGCTCATTGGAGGGTATAAGAAGAAGAGACCCCTAGGAGGCTTCATTTCTAAGGCATCTTTCATGTCCTTACACAAAACCTTACTACAAGCTGAAGAAAGGGTTTACTTTGGTTTGGTCACTGCAAGGTAGTGAACTGAATCTCAGCTCACTGATCCACTTCCATACCAGCTGCTTTCAAGAGGCGACAGCAGCTCTTGCAATGTCTGCATTTGGAGTCATTAATCTACAGAAGTAGATTTAAAAAATCTACTTCTGTAACCTTGAACGTTTTTACAAGTCAGTAAAGAGTCTCTCAAAAAAGAAGTGTGTAGGAATGAAGTGAGGCACCCAGAAGCATTCCCTTATTGTATGATTAAATGCAACAGATGAAATTAAAAACATGTTCATGTGCCACAATTACCTCATTCTCTTCTGTTACATATGCTGTTCCTTTGCTTAATCAGCAGTTTAACTTAAAGCACACTCTTCACTTGTATTTCATTTTGTGGTCTCACACTTTGGTAATGAACATGTCACGTTCACATGAATTTTTAAAAAACATTAAGTGACCATTTAATTTTGCATCCATGAGCACTTCGCAGAACAGGCAAGAATCTTTTTCTTTTTTGTGGAATTTACTTGACAGCAACTTTTTAATCAAGTTATTACTATTAGACATGCAGATTGCCTCCAACCATGGTAGTGCTTGATGCAACAAGTATCTTGGACATGCTACCTCCTCCTTCTTATGCCCCACAATGCATGAGAGAGTCTCCAGCATGCGTGGGGTGTTTGAGCCCTTATGCCCAAGAAGTGGGAGAAGGTTTTATTCAACCTCTCTCACAGGCACATGAAACTGCATGCATTTCTGGTGCCAAGAGTTTTGTACTCATCTTGTTGTGATGCTTAACCATCCTGAAATTAACAGTTGCACTTAATCTGCATACCTGAAAAAACATGTTTCCAAAAATATATTTTAAAAAGATCCTCCACCTCTTCCCTCAGGACATGTGTTGCCTTTGTGCTTCCCCCATGCATATAAGCCCATCAAAATATGGAAGGTTGACACTTTTTAGTTCTTTACATGCTGAGTGTGTCTGCAGTGTCCATTAGTTAGGAAATGGGTGAGCTGAAGCTGCTGCTTGTCAGCCACAGCATCCACGGGACTGCAGAATTGCATTTGCCTCCCCACACTGGCAATATTCCTCAAGTCATTGCATATGTACAATATATACATTAAACAAAACAGAAGGAGCCCACCGTGAATTACCCATCTACACAGTGTCTAACACAATGGAAGCCTGAGGCTCCAGTGAGTTTCCCAGACGCTGCCTAAATAATGCAGATAGATGTTAATTTTCCTTGAAAGCAGTCAGCCGACTTTGAGGGCACACCTTCCTCACCTTATTCACATAAAACTTCCACTGAAGGGGTACACTGAGAAAAGCAGGCAAGATTTCCCTCTGTAGTGTGTCTATTTCCTCAAATGTTTCTCCATATTCCCAGTGCTCTTGTGCATGCACAAATCCGATCAGCAAATGTCCTGCACGAGTAAGAACTGCACCAAAAGTGTATCCCAAACACTAAGAGTAAGCAATGATTCATAAGCATAGTTTTACACTCTTTATTTTGCACAGTCAAATTAGCAGACAGAAAAAGAAAAGAAAAAAAATTAACAGAGAATGTGAAGATTGTTCTTTTCTCTTACAACAGTAATAATCCTGAAGCTATTTAAAGATATATATATCACAGAAATCCAACAAAATAGGACTGGAAGTAAACATGAGATCATCTAGACTATCACACTGCCCTGAGTCAGGACAACTACACTTGTGTCATTCCTGAGCAATATTTGCGCAGCTTAAAATGCTCTAGTGATAGGGACTCTATAAAAATCCCTTGACAGTCTACTCCAGAATTGCATTACCCCTACTGTTAGGAAAATTATCCTGATGTCAAGATAAATGATGGAGGAAGTTGGGCTACCTTCTGAAGTTTTTTTTTGTTTGTTTGTTTTTTAAGGCTAGAGGGAAAAAAGCTACTACCTAAAGCAGATGCAAAGGCCATGTGAAACAAAGGCAAATAGCCAAATGAATAGTGAGGCAGAGAGGAAAGCTGAATGACTGGAATGATTTTGCTACGGAACAGCCTTCAAGAGCATTCAGAAAAGAAGAGAAAAAGTAGCTAGAGTAACCCGCCTAGGGAGAAAAATGTGAACAAATAGATTTTCCAACAGAATGCTACCTAGTAAGAAACAGAATTGAAAAAGCAGAAAACAGACAAACAAACAAGCCCTCTTCTGTTCAAGTGCTATGGTGTTTGGGCAAATGAGGCTTTGCAAATTTTCTGTAAATACTGCATCAAAGAAATATTGAATTCTACCATCCATTCTCTTCTTGGAGAGAAAAATACCCTAAAGGACTGTAGATCTTGGCTATCCACACAGGTCATAAAAGTACATTACAAAACCTCTTTAAAAACAAAGCAAAAAGGGCTGTTATGTTCTCAAAGGCAAGAGGGGTATTGACTTAAATTATTGCTTGAAAATATTTGTCTCTGTTGCTTAACAAACACTATTTTTTCTCCTAGGACAGAACTGTTTATATTCTATCAGGGTTTTTTTCTTTGAATAACAATATTTTTAAAATCAGTGATCAATCCAGTAGGAATGAAAGA
>VXBC01004207.1:940224-989300 GCA_013399945.1 Ploceus nigricollis
GAGCCCCCTCCAGTGCGGGACCCGGGGGGCGGCACCGACCTCTACGGCTACATGGCCATGGAGCGGCCCCCGAGTGGCCGCTTCTGCTACCGGCCCTGCCCCGACGCTGCCGGCGACAGGGGCCATCGGAAGCGGACCTACTCGCTGACCACGCCGTGCCGGCAGCGANGCAGCCCCGGGCAGGGGTGGGTAGTGGGTCCCCGGGGAACGGGAGCAGCTACAAGACCAGCTCGCCTGGGGAGAGCTCCCCTGACGATAGCGGGTACATGCGGATGTGGTGCGGCTCCAAGTTGTCCGTGGAGAGCTCAGATGGAAGGCTGAGTAACGGTGACTATATCAATATGTCCCCTCGGGACCCCCAGAATGGGCCCCAACCTCCCTCCCTCACCCCCCCAGACTTCTTTTTTGCCCCTTCAGGGCATGGGTCCAGTGAGCCCTCAAAGCCCAGCTGCTATTCATACAGCTCCTTACCCCGCTCCTACAAGAGCCAGGGCTTGGCAAAGGACAGCGACCAGTATGTCTTCATGAACTCCCCGGGGCGGATGATCCCGGAGGAGGCGGTGTGTGGAGCGAGCCAGATGCCTGCAGGCACCTTCGCCCCCTCCAGCCACACGGTGCCTTCGCCCCTGCGGCACAGCCGGACCGAGAGCTTCCTTAGCCAGCGGTGCCAGCGGGTGGCCCGGCCCAGCCGCCTCTCTTTGGAGACCTTGCGGACGATGCTGCCCAGCATGAATGAGCACCCTCTGCCGCCTGAGCCCAAGAGCCCTGGTGAATACATCAACATTGACTTTGGGGATGCTGCCGTCTATTCTCCCCCCTCGCTGCCTGCTGACAGCCCAGCCTCCTCCCTGGGCTCAGGCACGGGGCAGAGGCGCTCCCCTCTCTCTGACTACATGAACATTGACTTTGGGTCACAGTCACCCTCCCAGTCAGGCACGGTCTCAGTGGGTTCCTTGGAAGCTCTCTCTCCAGGTTCTTCCTCCAGCACCAGCCAGCCCAATGGGCACTACCTGAAGGCGGCTGTGGGGATGGCTTGTTCGTCCAGCCCATCGGATGGCGGTGATTACACCGAGATGACCTTTGGAATGGCCACTACCCCACCTCAACCCATCGTTCAGAAACCAGAAAGTGCCCGGGTCACCAGCCCCACATCTGGTGTGAAGAGGCTCACTCTCTCTGGGGTGGAGGCTTTCATTCTCTCCAGCCCTCCCCCAGACCCGAATCGGGGGGCCAAAGTAATCCGGGCAGATCCCCAGGGTCGGAGGAGGCACAGCTCAGAAACTTTCTCCTCCACCACCACTGTGACCCCAGTGTCCCCCTCCTTCGCGCACAACCCCAAACGACACAACTCAGCCTCAGTGGAGAACGTGTCCCTCAGGAAAAGCGAAGGCCTGGAGGAGGAGCAGGGTAGCAGTCCCATGTGCCGGGAGACCTCGGCTGGCTTCCAGAATGGCCTCAACTACATCGCCATTGATGTGGTGGATGGGTCCTTGGCAAACTGTGACAACTCCAGGTTGAAAGCTAGGCACCTCCTAAATGGGGGCATCAATGGAGTAGAGATGAGCACCTATGCCAGCATAGACTTTCTGTCTCACAACCTGAAAGAAGCCAGTGCTGTGAAAGGTGAGTAGCTACCTCTGACAGTGCCTGCTGTGTGTGTTTGTGCTTTGTGTTTACCATCACAAGGTTGTGTGTTGTGTAGAGCACTATCCCTCTTCGCTTCCTTAGAAATCACTTTTATCCCTTTTTACATGTCCTGCAATAAGCAGTCTTGGAGGAACTTGGTGGCTCTTTGTATGAGGAAAGAGGTTTAATTTTGGAATATTTATTCATGTTTCAATACTGCTGTGCCGTTATTATGTGTTTATACTTCTGGGTACCCCAAGAGAAGCTGCTGTTTATACAGTTTCTATGTTTGGGCTGCATTCAGAGTTTTCTTAACTAAGATTTTGGAAAGTGTTTGGAAAATGTGGCCTAAATAGTTTACGTTAATGCAGCTTCTAAATACTATTTAAAAATGTAAAATGACTGAGTTAAAACCAGCATTGTTTGACTCAGGACATCAGATTACAGAAACAATCCTTGGCTCTCTAGCTGAGAAGGTCTGGAATATCAAATTGAGAAGGATAAATTTAATATAATGGTTTTGAAATACCTTATCTCTTGCAAAACTTTAACAGTAAATCATAGTGAGCATGGAATGTGAATTTTCAAAACGGTAATTCTTTCCAGAAGTCACTATATGCTTGAGCTGTTGTATGCTGCATCGCATATTTCATTTAACAAGCCTGTGTTGGTGTGTAACGATGTTCCAGTTGATGGCTCATTGATTGCAAATGTTGGGTGTCAAACTGAAGAAATCTGAAACTTAGGGTGAGAGAGAATTTCAATTTTCAGTATGTAGCTATTCCTTTAATTAAGTGCTGGTTGTGCTGAGGAAAAAAAGGAAAGAAACAAATACCCTTCCTTCTTCCCCAAAATAGTACTCCACCTTCTCTCAGTGAGTGAGGGTTTGTACAGAACTGGGGGCTGGTTGAGGAGGGCGCAGAACAGCCAGTCTGTCGAGGAGGAAAAGTTAATAATGGGACACTTTTAAGGATTCTGTTGGATTTATGCAAGACATGGTAGCCAAACCCTTATGCATAGATAGCTGTAACGTGTGTTTGGGTGAAATGACAAGCCATGTGGTAGTTGCTTGGAGGAGAGTAGGTATTGCTTCTCTATTCACAGTGCTGACAGAGGCATCGATAACAAGTGAGCAGCAAAAGCTTGTAAGAGCCACTCGCAGGGTTTTTTTTCCTTGTGTTTCCTTAGTAGCTAGTTGATTTTGAAGAAGAAAATATTTTCTCTTTTGATAGGAAGTACAGGAAGATGGAAAAGATGAGAGATCCCACCGTTTGCAGAGCAAGCTTTGAACCTAATTAAGACGAGAGGATTGTTGAATGCAATGTCAGAGTTTGAAAAGATGAACGCTTATTCTGAATGACTGGAAGGGTTGAGGGCTGAGCCTCATTTGTCTCTTGCGTTTAGTTTTGCTGGGGTCGCTTTCAGGATCCTTGTGGCTTGCCCGAGCCCGGTGCGGATGCTGCAGCCCCCGCTCTCCTTGCCCGGCCTTGGGATGGCGGTCCCGGGCGCCGGCAGGCGATCACGACCCTTTGCTTTGCAAACGGATTATTCGCAGAAACGAAGAGCTTGCCTTGAGCCACCTAGAGCCCCGATTGCAAATGAAGCCCGGTGTTGGGAAAGAGCTATTTCCACAGCATTCCCCAAACTGCTGACCCTACGGGGTNTGTAAACAAAAGGATAATGCAGAGAACGCAACCGTGTTAATGTGGTACGCGGCTTACAGCGGAGAGGGCTCGCTGCTGCTGCTGCGTGTGTTTGTCCAAGGACGGTTATAGGCTTGTCTTTATTTTAATATTTAATCTGCATGTGTGTTTGTTTTTCCTCTTTCCCGTAAGCTTCTAAACGCAGATCACATGGAGGAGTGGTGCGGGGAGGCTCGTTGGGATTGACCCTATCTGTAGGAGGTGGGCTGTCTTCTCCAGCACCTCGCTTCCCTGAGAAGGGTGCCAGCCTGTAGGGTGCACTCAGAGGTACGGGATGCAGGGATGGATGGATGGAACCAGAGTCAGGTCAAGGTAGTAAGGAAGAACCTCACAGCACCAGCATCCTCAGCCAGCAGTGGGTTGGGTACCAAAAGCGGGGCGTCAGGTTAATTGCACTTGTGACAGCCAATCTGGGAAAGTCACAGTGTGGGGAAGGAGAAATACATCATAAAGAACTTCATTGGTGTAAGTTTAACCAAATAATAAACTTTTGCAAATTTCCTAGTTTCCCTTTTGATTTTCATTGGGATTTCATCCTAAAGTTTGTTTATGGAAGGTCTTCTGCCAGTGCTTAAAAGGTCACCCAGAATTTTGCTAAAGTATTTGAGTTTCAAACATTGTGATTTGGGAGACTACTAAGAATTTTATGTTTTACTGAGAAACGTATTCTGTTCAAAGAAAACTGTATTTTGCGCATAGAAAAGATTATTTCAACAGTAGTAATTTGGGTAGATTTGAGAAAATTCTGTAAACATTACTTATTTGCGCAAGAGAGCTTATATAATCAGCATTGTTTGTTTAGTTTGCACTTTTTTCAAACTTTGTTTTTAACTACATTAGAAAAATGAGAAGTTTTACTTCAAGAGTGGTTTACAGTAATTTTGAAATGATGGAGAATCCACTTGTGTTTAATATTTAGAACAGGAGACTCTGACATACAGAGTACACAAATAAGCTCCTTGCAATTACCTTCTCGGAAAAATTAATATTTTGATTTGTGCAAAATACATGTTAAAATCAGTTTGACTTCTTCCTTAAGTTCTGTAGCAGTAGTTATATTTCCATGTGGATAAATGCTTTAAGGAAAATTATTTGTATAATTTAAAGGTGGCTGGCTTCCATGTGTAGTGTATTTCTCTGCTATCAGTAACTCTGCTGTAGGGAGTGCTTTGCTTTTGGAAATCTCTGTCCATATTATCCTGTCATGGCAAGAGCAAGAAGTGCATCTGCAGCTGCTGTCAAAACAGAACAGTTAAAATGTTGCTTGAAATTATTGCTTCATTTAGTTCTACTGTGTTCTAAAAATGTGCAAATATTTAGGAGTTGGAGAAACAATTGCCTTCATCTGATATGTAAATAAAATAATACTGTCATTGGTGGGTTAAAAGTTGTTACTTGCTAATAACTAGCCTTTGTTCTTAAACTGTGACTGCTTTTTTTGCTTAGAAACGTGGACTGTGTATGGATTTCATTATTTATGGAGATGTTTGCACTCATTTTTCTTATAAAGTGTGAATTATTTATTCCAGTATGTTTATGACAGATTACAGTCAACAATGATGTGAGTCTTATGGTGGATCTTAGTTCTGAAGTCAAAGTTGAAGTCAGATAGAAGTTTTATTTCTGTCTTAGTGGGGTTAAGATTTTACCCTTTGTGTGTAATACTGGAATTCTTAATTAAGATTACCATTAAATTTAGTGGGTGTATAACAGGGAATTTTCCTTAATATAGATCACCAGAGTGGGTTATCTTTGTTTTCTTTTCCATTCACAGATTGCTCTGTAGTTTCATCTTGTAGATGTTTCTAGTAGTTGGCCTAGTTTTCTAAAATTGAACAGATACTAAGTGTAATAATGCAAAAAACCTTGAGGGTTCTTTCCCTCCTCTGTCAATTTCTTTTGCCTTGATTTGTTTGAAGGAGTCATCATCTGTAATGCATCTGCTTAAGATCGTAATAAGGTGATTTTTGATAATAATGATCCTCCCCTTGCACTCGCCTTGTTAATTAGCTTTTAGTTTTGTGAGAGTTTTATGGTTGCACCTAAACAATAAAAAAGCTTATCTTAAGAAATCTCTTTCTCTGTCTTTCTAATGGCATTTTGGATTGTGGAAGACATAAACTTTGTTTCCTTTTTATTTGGGATTACTTTACACAGTGAATTGTATTATTAAGTTGTTTTTTTGACCTCCTCTTCATTTGCCAACTGCCAAAAAGTTTTGGTTCTCAGAGCGACATGAGAATGTTTGTCTCTTTAACAAAATTAATGCTCATTTTAAAACGATTTCTTTAAAGTCTTAAAAGAACTATATGCTGTGCTGGAAATCTGTACATCTTTTAAAGTCTTTTTTGAATAAATCCGTTGTAGTAGTTTCTCTTACTGCTAAGTTCTGTAAGAACATCAAACTAACAGCAGAAAGAACTGAGCAACTTTGAATAACTTACATAGCTTGAGTTTTTAACTCAGAATTAAAAATTTGAGGTTTTCTTTTAAACATCTCGAAATTCACTTACTGTCTTGCAGGTGACCAAACCAAAATGGTTAGATTTGAACCTAGCAGTGCCACTCATGAAACATAAAATGTAAACTGAAATTATCTAGGATTAAATTAAGCTTTTAATATTTTAAATTGCGTTAATTATATGGGTGTCAGCTTGTTTGTTACAAGCAGATAGAATATCAAGACATCTATTAGACTTTTTTTTTTGCTTTATACTTTAAATTATGTTTAGCTATACTGCTCATAGGAAGAATGTCATGGTTACTTTCAGTCATTTAAGATAAATTGTTATAGACCAAATTGAATGGTGGGTTTGTTCTAAAATGAACCAGTACAGTCATTGCTCAAGGCAGAGGAAATGCTTAGGTTGATGATTGCTTCTGATTACTTGATTTCTTTCAAGATAGCTACAGAGACTAACGTTCGTTTGTAAGTAAGAAAAATAAAGGAGTGTTTGAGCAGAAAGAGTATTAGGGCATGTTTTATATGGTGGGGTTGGTTTGTTTTTGTTGGGGTTTTTTTGTGTTTTTTTTTTTAAAGAGAGATTAACATGGGTTTCTTTACACTGGATTTACTCTTACTTTATATAGTGTTAATTACACTGGAATGCTGAAGTGGTTTATAAGCTGAAACATAGCAAGCATCCATTGAAAAATTTAGCCAGTTACTGTATGTAATCTAACTTCCCTCCCTATTCAGCAGTTAAATGGCAGCATAATTACATCCAGGTATTTTCTATCTATAAGTTTTTCTCTAAAAGCACCATTAAAATGTTTCTTTTTAAAGTAATAAACATCTAAAAAAATGGTTATATCTGTGGCTTTTTTCTTCTGAATTTGTTGAAATATACTGGTTGTCCATATGTTTTTGTGTGTCTGTGTTCATTGTGTTAGTCATGATACAGCAAATTTTGTGGAAGTTTTAACATTAAGTTGGTACACAATGTGTGAGAGCAATTTAAAGTGTGTATGTTGACTGATTTGGTAAATTAGGATGTATAATTATGAAAGTTTCACAACTTTCTGGGTTTTTTTTGTAGTTTCTTGCAATGTTTGCTTAGAAGTGATCTGTGTATTCATGGAAAAATCAGTATTACCCCTGGAGTTTTCAGAAGATGGTGTAGTGACCTCCAAAGTTCAGATATGTTTTCTTTGTGTCTGTTGTCTGGCATGTAGTTCTTTTTAAAGTTTGGTATGTATGTATGTAGGGGGTCAGGAGTGGCAGCTTTGAAAAGCCAAGTTCAGCTCAATAGTCTTGTTGTTGCAAATGCTGGCTCTCCTACAGCAGAGTTTTCAAAGGAAAACTTGTTTGTTTGTTTTCTTGTTGTTTTGGGTTTTTTTTTTTGCACTTGTGTTTGTGTCAACTGCCTTTAGCTATCTAGCACGTGGGCTTCTTGGATTAGTCAGTCTGCCTGGGCTCTGGAGAGCCAGCAGCAGTAAACAGAACCAGCAAAGGTGACTCCCGTTGTCTTTTAAATGCAAGTTATAAAGTAGCATGCATTTTCCCCTTCATCTCTGTCAGCTTTGGAGGAAGCCAGGGTTACTGGTTTAGATTGTATTTGCAGTTTCCACACGAATTCATGTAGAATGAATCCCTCAGTTATAGGGTTGTGTTTGTAGTTAACACGAGCTTTTAAAATTTGGATATTACGAGCCTGATGCAAACCACAGAAAAATCAATGCAAAGATTGCTTGCATCTTTACAGAGGGTCACTTGAAAGTATTTCTTGGCGTGTTCAAGTGCTAACACATCTAGTAACATTTGAGGCTGGCTCAAAGACAGCAGTAGGTTGTAATCCCTGTGTAGCCAGTTAAGCAGTAATGAGTAATTTTTCTGAAGAATAGGTGAGTGCCTGCATATTTCCATGGAGTTATGCTATTGCTTGGTAGCTCATGTGACAAACTGGATACTAAACTGCGACTGTTTAGGAAAGATTTTCAATCTGATTATGAGAAATCCCTTTAGAAATTAATTTAAATGACCAAGGACAATACTTGGAGTTCTGTTACTATTTTTGCTTTAAAAAAATACTTCAAAACATTGTCAATTATTTTTATCAGTGATGATGACCCCAAATTGTGTATAGCTGTATCAAAATAGTAATTTTAAAAAATCAAGTTCTTGCTCACACTGCAGGCAAATACTCTCTAGAACGAGACTTGTTAAAAGTGAACAGTGGGGAGATAATTTCCAAAATAAACATATTTGCTGCTAGGGTGTTTTTTTTTTGTTTATTTTCAAATCCAGAATTGCCTATCTCAGTTACATAAAAGTTATTTCAGAGTGTGTTTTTAATCTCAGTCACAAAAATAATTAGGAAAAACAATGCAAGCCACAAACCTAAGCCCCCACCTCTGAATGGTGACATCTACACTGCAGAAGAGTAATGTAATAGTTTTATTGCATAGATTAGGAATGATTCAGTGTTTTGTTTACATTATTTGTCAATCTCTTCAGCATCCTAGAGGAGAACACTTCCTTCCTGGCAGATGGCAGCCCCAGGGCCATGCACCTGCCATTACAAGCACTACACAGTAGTAATCTACCCCAGCATCGCTGATGACAAGAGGCTAATGATTGGAGACTGTCTGCCTGACAGCCTAAACAAAGTAGGAACATATTTGTCCTTCAGTGAGGGTCTGAGAGATCTGAGGTAAGACAGTCGGGACAGTATGCTGACAGTACTATGGGACTTAGTTTAGATCTCTTTGGTAGCATTTGTAGTATGAGCCACTTGTAAGATAATGATGCTTCCAAAAGGAAATGGTGTCTCAAAGAAGGGATTTTCTGTTTCTCTGGCAGAGCGATGTGACGTGTGTTAATGGCTCAGTGTTGATGGCAGGAAGGCTGGCGTGGTGGCGCGGGCTGTGCGCTGTCCTCTGCGGCGCTGCGGGCAGGGAGCCAGATGCACTTGGCTGGTGCATGGGGCCATGAGCGCTCTTAGAAAGTCAGAATGTCTCCTCAGTTGTTTGAATGGTGTGTTTGGTGTTTGCATAATGCATTCCTATTTCAATAATTTGATTTGTAATTTTATGTGTTTTCGTTATGGCATTAGACCACAGTCTCTTTTATTTTTTGTTCACTTCTCTTGTGCCTGTGCGTGCGTTTGCTTTTCTTTGGAGCTAGTGTGGGCGATGTTTCTAGGGGACACTACCCAAGGCAAGGGTATCTTTGAACTAGGCCAGGATGTTCTTTGCTAAATTTAAAAACTACCCAAATATTACCCAGAGTTTGTAGGGTATTAAGCAGGATTACATGACGCACGGATTAGACATTGTTGAGCAGCTTGTTTTTGTTTGAAGGGGTCAGAAATGGAGGCACTGGGGCTCTAGTGTGATGCCAAAATAGCAAACTTGCTGATAATCACGAACAGCAGAAGTTTCTTAGAAATGGTAGAGCACTTTGCAGAATTTTCCAGGCTTTCTCCAAGTGATGCTTTAGTAGAATTTTTTTTATATCTGCTGTGATATAAAACTCACTGTTCTGTTGAGTTTCAATTTCCAAATCTGTTTCACAGGTACTTTAAAGTAGACTAAGAACACCACTGTAAGTGCAACTCGAGGCAGAGGACTTTGATTCTCTTCAGTCAAAGACAAATCAATAAATCATTCCAGTAACAGTGGGAAAATCATGTCAATGAAATAAGATCTAAGCTGGCTTTGATTAGTCTCTTATATTGTGTCCACTGAGGCAGTATATTATTTTAAAAAGTGTTTATGACAGTCATGTCTATCTCATTAAATTGAGTGGCGTTGTCAAGTTAAGGTAGGGAATTGGAATTATGAAGACTTTTTTTCTATTTTGGGTTGGTTTGTTGGTGTTTGGTGTTTTTTGTTTGTTTTGGGTTTTTTTTTTTTTTTACTCATTTGTGGTTTTTTTTCTTGGTTTGGTTTGGTTTTGCTTTGAATCTAGGCTTTTTCTTACCAGAAGTCATGATATTGATTGAACAAGACATAGTCTTTTGGGGCCGGGCTAGGCTTAACTCTTATGTAGAAGTCAGTGGTGTTGAATAGTTGCTCAAGAGCAAGAAAACAGTAATGTTTTTTGTTTAGTCTGCCTTCACTGACAGAGATAATTTAGGCTATAGAAATTTACTGGCAATAATTGGTAATGTTACATTTTAACATTATTTAAAAGAATAAGAGTAGAATTGGCAAATGGATGCAAACCTCACCAGTTTTCTAGTTAATGCAAAACTTTTACATCACCAAATTGATGGCTGCAAATGCTGTGGTCTCTCCCATGCTTGAATTACTGAGAAGTTAGGGAGTGAATTTCTTATGTAGTCTTTTTACTAGTTCCTCTAGTAGTGACTTTTTCAAAAACTCCAGTGAGTTGTTTTCAGTCTACTTGAAAAGTCAAACCAAAATCAGGTGATGTGTCTAACCAAAATTTTCACTTATACCTAGAAAAGACTTCTTGTGATGGAATAATGAGATTTGGAACTGGAAGGTGGAGGTAGAGTTCTCCTGAAAGTCAGTTGCACTCAGTTGTGTTTTAACATCATTCATTTTTGCATCATAAACATTTGGTGAAGTTTATAGGAGGCTGGACTTGCATCTTCTACAACAGCTTTCATTCCTGATCAATTAGTTCTGCCAAAATTAATGAAATAGAACTATGATAATACTGTTTCTTTAATATAACAAAAAGAAAAATTACACTTTCATTGTAACAATCCTGTACATAAGTGATAAAGATTTGTCTTGGTGATTGCTGTGAAAGTTGTTTGTGAGCTGTGAAAAGTCACTTAGTTAAAAATTATTTACAACTAATTAGTTTTAATCTAGCATAAAGCTTCAAACATTTCTGTTTGGATTTGGAGTCAATCTTGTATAACAACACAAAGTTAAATTGTTTTCTGAATGTTGAAGTTACAGAATTAGTGCTCATGACTTTAACAATAGTTACAGAAAATTAACTAGGTGGATGAGCATTAGGAATAAATATATATGACCCTGATGCAGAGAATACTTGAAAGAAATTGCCATAAACTTAAAACTGTTAGTACTTACTGTTTTACAATCCCCATAGTCTAGCAGTTACTCTCACAAATAGCAGAGAAACTCTTAACATGCTCTAATGAGTGCTAAGATAATATTGCTTTCTTTTAGATATCTACAGAAAGGTGACTTATTATACAGTTCTGTTTTAATCTTCAAATGTCAAATGAAAATTCAGTAAAGATAAGCTTTTAACTTTAACCTTGAATGATGTATTTTCATATAAATGGTAGATTGTGTGGGCTATAAATAAATAAGTTGATGATAATTGGATGTTGAATGTTAGCCAGTAGGATGATGTCCAACTACAAATGCACTGATGTATTTCAGCACTGTAAGTGATTTCTAGTTGAGGTCCTGTCTTCCCTCATACTACTCCTTCCCCACTGTTAGTGTGAATATTCAAGGGACAGTGAACTGACAGGTTTGTAAGATAGGGTAACATGAGATAGTGTATCCGTTATTTAAAAAAAAAAAAAGATCAGAACTTGATACTAGTGAAATATTATTGATTTTTAGTGGAAGTCAGATCCAGCCCTCAGGAAGTAAATTGATGGACATTTATTTTAGTACATGTACACTTGGCTCTGTGAGGAAGTCGAAACAACAGCTTAGATATTGCAGCTTGAGTGAGCACAGTGGAACTGGTGTACCTGAATGCAGAGAGAGCAGGACTCTGCTGTGAATGAGCTGTGTAGGGTGTTTGGATGCCAGGCTGCTGTTTGATGGAGTCATTGTGAGGGGTCATTTAGAGAGTCTTCTGAGTCTGAAATTACTCCTTAAATCTTGAGTCTGCTTCATCAGTCATGAACATGGCAAGCTTTAACTTGCCATACTGGCCATGTGGATGCTATGTTGTCATATTAAGAGAAAATGCTGCAATATTTTCTATTCCTCTCACTCCTCAGTAGATGTTTTCAATTTTCTGTGTTCTCATAGATTGGCTGTTGTCACTTTTACAGGGTGACAACATTTTAGCCTTCCTGTTTTAAAAATACATACTGGGAGTTATTTCCATGATATTTTGTGTCAAGTAGATTTGGGCTGATATTCCACTTACTTTGCTAAAGTATTCTACTCTACTTTGCTGAAAAATCATACTGATTTAGTAGAGCTTATGCTGTATCCTTTATAAGGCATAGGAGAAACAGAATGAAGGATTTATAACAATAAAAAAGAAAAGGTGCTGGGACTTTAGAACCTGTTCATAGGAAATAGTGAGTTATTTTGGGAAGTGATACATAAGAGACAACTCCTTTTAACGCTCCACCCCTACTGGGATGAAGTTTGTGCATCCTGTCTTTAGCTGGGTGTCTTAACCCCTCTATCAGGCATTCATCTTTTGCCTGTCGTCTTGAGGGATTTTCAGTTTGTTTTCTATGGGTTACCTGAGTGGCTGACACTTCATTCTACTCTGAAGACAAAGTTTTATTAAGCTCTGCTGAAGGTGTCAAAACAGTGGACAAAGAAGTCTTTTATTGAATCTATATGTTAAATCTTTTTGCAATCTTAATTTATTTTTTTACCATGTAAACCCATTGTTTTATTGGGCTGTGAAGTGGCTTTATCTTATTCATTAAATAAGCTGTGTTGTGTGTGTGTACCTGACTAAGATCTTAGTTTTGATTCTGTAGTCAAACATTTTAGTATGTCTCAAAATACATTAACTCATTATTTGCATTAGATACATGTTATTTTCTTACTCCAGGTAAGAATTAGCCTTGTTTGTGCTTAATGCATAACAACCTGTTGTCTCATTTTTGGTAATTGCAAATTAGTTCAGGAGCAAGAGGAACTTGGTGTAAATTCTGTGATTTAGTTTAGGAAAAATGGTGAAAATAAGTGTTACAGGATATAGTATACAGTGGCTATGACTGTAGTGGTTGGAATGAATGGCCTTACCATCTGTCTTTTAAGTTTGAAATTCTGTTTCTTCATTGATTCATGTGCTACTGGAGGTTTTTTTTTCCTAGTAGGTATGTTTTTCTTGGTGTATATGGTGACAATATTCTTTGATTTTCCTGTTTCTGGAATGTGGTAACTTTTAATTTGACAGAGATTTCCAAGATTTTTTGTAGCAGTGATGAGATATTAATAGGGAAGCTCAGAACCATTTCTCCTCTTTGTCTTAGGTCATTTTTTGGCCATTTTTAACACATAATATCTTTCTGAAATACTAATAATTAATTGCTTCAATTAATTTTTTAAGGTATTTTAGCTAAAAATAGCTAATAAGGACCTCTAACACAGTTGACAGAGTATTTTGTACTGTAATTTGAAAAGCTTTGATTTAGAGAAACCAGTCATTTACAGGCTGTTCATGCTGGGTTTATTTCATATATCTTTTGTGGACATGGTTATATGATTTTGTCCAAGACTTATTCCTACTCTACAGAAAAGTGTATCTGTGGTCTTTTGTCTCAAATGTAGATTGAATCTGAATATTTTTTTTTTTTTTGGATGATGATTGTTGGAGAGGCTGACTCATCAAAGTGAAAGACACCCAAAATTGTTGTATCTTTTATTAGTGCCTCAGGTTGCTTGGTTGCTTGATTTTTTCCTCGTTGTAAACAAGCAGTTTGTGTTTGCTGTAGAAATATTTTGGTAGGATTGTTTAGCCCAGACAGGATGGGATTATTTGCAAGCTGGGGGAGGGTATTCCAGAGGAGGCAATTTATCTGTGTTTTTCTTAATAGGTTTTGTGAAATTCAGCTGTGCTGGGATCCTGTTTTGGTCTGATGGACACGACTCTAATTAAAAGGGAGAGGCTATAGGTTAACCACAGGACATGAGAATCTTAAGGGACCTTCATGTATGTATCATAAGTGAAGCTGCTTAATGTCTTCTGTGCTGCAGATTGCATCTCAGATGTCTCCAGTATGTCCTAAGGGTCTGTGTTCCTGGTTTAGATTTCCAGGTATATGGTGGTTCTTTTTCATCTAGCCTAAGCTGTTGCACTTTATGCAGAACTGTAGTAATAACTGTGTAATGCCTACATTTGCACCTTAGGAGCCTACCAAATGACTCCTCTTCAGAGAAGGATCTGTCTTCTGTAACTAGTCATTAAAAGGATACAGGTGCCTTTTCAGTATTGAAGAGGCTGGTCAAAGCCTCTCGAGATTGGAGATGGGCACAAAACCACCTCCCTTGATCATAGAGAGAGCTTATATGCTTGGCATGAATGGAACATCTAACTTCCAGAGATCTGCAGCTTGTGAGATCAACCTTGCTGTGCAGTGTCTTATTTTAAGCAGAAAGACTTGAAATAAGACTGGTATTTGTATGTGGATCAGCTGGCATAGTTATGTATTCTTGCTTGACGTGGACTGTACTTTAGTTAGTTGATGATATATTGTACTTGTTCAGGAAATGTGAAATTAAAAGGGATTTGTGTTCTCTCTAGCTGTGCAGCTTCTGCACTGTTGACTGAACGCTTTTCAATATATTTCCTGGTCAATCACAATATGTGACTCAGGCAACAGTATCAGGGCCTTGGCACTTGCCAGCAAACTTGGGCTTTAAAGGTGCAGATGCCTTTGGGGGGAAGTACTGGTGTTCTGTAAAGCATTCCTTCATGGCAGTGCCTGCGAACTTTCTGTTCTTCTAGAACAGCATCATAGCTATATAAAGTCTCAGCTGCTGCATTGTATGCTACAGGAAGTCATTGTTCCTTAATATGATATCCTGGGGTATTCATCACACCTATTAGAGATGTCCTAAGCAGCTTTAAAGAGCTGGGATGTTGGCAGCAGGAGAAAATGCATGCAGGTCTTGATGTGCTGGAAAGCCTCCCTGAAATTTAGGGGAATTCACTGCTAAGCACTGTGGGACTAGAGCCAATCTCTAAAGTAGTCCATCTTAAGTGAAAAAGATGGGTTTTAATCTGTTTTAAAACAGTCCTGGCAGCATAATACAATTTCAGAAAGATGTGAGTGTCAGTTGTATAGTTGTGTGGTCAGACATATTGCTGTAACTAAAATGTATTTTTAAAAAATGCTGTATTGGTACTGGTGAGCCTTTCTTAGAAAATTGAGTGTAATTGGTTGTTTATAAATATATTTGCTGGCAGCAAATATGGGGAGCCATAAAACAAAACAAAGACACCTGTGTAAGAGCACTTGGGAGAGGAGGAAAAAACTGGTGAAACAGTAGAGTACACCTCTGTTCCTGTAAATACTTACTGAGAGCTCTTATAATTACAGACGAAAGTGTATCTTGCACTGGAGCTAGTAATGTTGCAAGTAATTGACACTAATTTTTTGGATCTTTTAAAAGAAATCCGTTTGAAGCTTTGAGAAAAATGCTGTGAAAGCACACTGTGCTCTGAGAGCATAGTATTTTTCATACTTTAACAGGTTGGGTTTTTTTTTAGTTTTTTTTTGCTTGTTTTTTCTTGAGGGAGGTAATATTTTCTACTGCAGTCTTATGGCTGAAAAAACAATTAAATAAGTGCTATTTTCTAAACTGAGATTGATTGCATGTCTCACATATTCTTGTTCCTGAAGGTGGGTAAACTTGGTGCTTTGCATTCACCTTACCTTTCTTAAAAACACAGAGCTTTCGTATCTGCTTGGTCTTGCAGAGCAAATCATTCTGGGCTTGCTTCACTTTCTTTGCAGTAAACTATTAGATGGGGAGGATTCAAGGTGCATCCAGTGGAGTTGGCAACAATTGCATTCATTCAGTATAATCTGTGTTTCTTGCTTGAGAAAGAAAGTAAAATATGGGTAAGAAAGAGGACATAATTATATGCTTTCTGCTTTCACAAATTATTTTCTGACCAGCGTCCAGTGTCGAAACTGGTGTTCTCAGAAGATTTAACCACGTAAATTACTTTTCTAAACAGCTCACTAAGCTTTTTGCCTCTGCTTTCCAAGTATTTCCAAGTATTTCCAGAGTATTAGTTAGCCTCTGGGAGTGATATGTAGATGATATTTATCGTGTCTGTGTGACAAAAATACATTTTTTCCTTTCATGTCTTAATATAATACCAATTTCTTTATGCAATAAAATCCATATCAACTACAGAAAGAAATGCTAATTCATCTCTAGATTAAAGTCAGAGTAGGAAGTTACAGATGCCCATGTTTGTTTTAAAAATGCAACATGAAAATATTTTAAAATTTTTCTAGCATTTCTTAGCAAACTATTTCATGCAAAGGAAAATAGAAGAAAAATTGTAAATAACAAATCCAAGT
This sequence comes from Ploceus nigricollis, assembly GCA_013399945.1. Taxonomy (NCBI): domain Eukaryota; kingdom Metazoa; phylum Chordata; class Aves; order Passeriformes; family Ploceidae; genus Ploceus; species Ploceus nigricollis. Next base: position 956,255 of record VXBC01004207.1, read on the forward strand.
ATCATTCTTTGTGACATCATTTTGGTTTGATTACTGGGACTGTTGAAGGAATAGTGGGAAATGTCTGCTGCGGGATTTTGTTAGAGTGGCTGTTTTTGAGAAGACTAGGTGGGCTTCTGTAGAGTGATAAGTATTAAGGCTGAAAAATGTGAAGGTGTTGAAATCACAGGTTTAGGGCACCCTGCTAAATTTGTGATTCTGGCTTTCAGAAAGTATGCACTGTGCCAAGGGCTGCTAGTCTGCAGTACCAAGGAAGTTAAGAAGTAACAAGCTGGCTTGTCCTCATAGATATATCACCAGAAAGTAAAGAGATCTTTAGGCAGTATCTCCATTTGCAAAATCCGAATCTTGGATTTTGTATGCAGCTGGTTTTGACCCACTGTCAGAGAGAGGAAACTGGATTAAGGAAGAGTATAACCTGCTTCAATGCAGCACTTTTGTGTTGTATTGCTCACTTCACTAAATGGTTTCAGGGAGTGGTGATGTATTTTCATCATGGAACATGATGAAACTTCTTGCCTAGCTTCATCTTTTCCTCACTTCTCTGTTACTGACAGATTCATGTTGACAAGGGTGAGGCCAGGAAAGATCTTCAGAAAAGTATTGATAAAATTGGAAAACAGTTCTTTAAAATGTTTATCCTACTTCAAGTTGCTCAAGAGTTTTAAGTGGGGATGTGGCAAGAAGAGAAGGCTGTAGGGAAAAGGTTGCCTTCCTGTTCATGCCAGGTTGTTCCTCTTATGCTTTCCCTGCTTTCTTTTTCTCTCACTTCTCTCCCTGTATATCTCTTCTGCAAGAAGATGCATTTCTCTGGGCATATCTCCTAACCTGAAAGTCCAAAAGCCAGCTAACATTTAGTATGTGACCATCCAGTGTGTTTAGGTGGCAGGTGAGATGCCTAACTGACTGCATGTCCTGCCAGGGGTATTTGTCTCCTTGGTAAGCCGTCTGAAGGTTAGTTCACAAAACAGGAGGGTGGTTGACTGTGAAAGTTGGAGAGCCCTGTGTTTTAAAACATGCTGCTCTCTGGAAGATAAATGTCTTCCTCTAGGAAGCCCATTTGGCAGTGTTGGAGACAGGCATTAGTCTTTGAAAGAGTGCCTGGATGTAGTGTTTCTGTTCCCCTCTCCACAGTATTTATGAGGCAAGAGCACTTACCTGGGACTGACCAGTGTCCAGTACCTTTCTGGCTGAAAAAAAGATCTCAGTCATCTTTTCCCCCTCACAACCTTATGGCATGTCTTAACCATATATTGTTTGGTAGAGTGCTCTTGTTCTTTCTTACTGCAGCTGTTTTCATGGAATAATTAGATATCCACTAGAATGGAAAGGGAGACTGAACATGACTTCCACAACTTAATGAGTCCTTATCCTGGTTCCTATGAATATTTAAATTTTTAATGTGAATATTTCTTCAATTTAACCAGTGGAAGAGATTACTTTTTATCCCAAGTGAGAGAGGGAAAAAGCATACTTTTAAGCTCTTTGAGAACACTCTTATGTTGTGTTTTCAGGCATGTGTTTTCAGCCTAGTGGCTCGGGAGCAGTTCTTGAACTTTGGTATTTGTCTAGTGTTACCTAGAATGGCAGTCAAGCTCTCACTTGTGGATCTGAACCAGAAGTCTGATTGTACTGTTTTGGTTTTTTTTCCACCTCACTGTTACCTGCTGGAAATAGGACAACTAAGTTTGATGGCATTTCAGTTGGCAGTTATGTGAGAATATCAAGCTCTGCTTCACAAGAGCTCTTCTTCCTTGTCAAAACTTGTTGATCTTGTTAGTGACTACTGATATAAATTAGAAGAGGCGCAAATATGCCTTTGACATCCCAGCTGAGCAACCTTCCCAGCAATTGCAAAGGTGTGTAAAGGATATCATCTCTGTTCCTAAAAGGTATACCAAGTTGTATACCTCACAGAGTTTGAGACCTTTCAAAACTCTTATTCATCAGAGCCCAATATAAAATAGGGCAGAAAAATTGTTGCTTAAAAGTCACTGTTTCTTCCCTTGACTCTAAGGAGTTGGAATGGCTGGCTCCTCATAGAGTGAGGAGGTCAGAAATGCAGAGGTACACACAGAGTTGGTAGGATTTAGCTGAGTATTGCCTAGTATATGCTTTTGGGGCAGGCATGCTGATTCAGTTGCTGTTGTGTCTCCAGAGATGGGATTGGTAGGTAGTTCAGTGTGTTAGTCACTGATCCCTTCCAGCCTTACTCTTCCATCACTTGGAAGGTGAGCATGTTGTTTTGCAAAAATTCTGTCTCTTAAGAAACTTCCAGCTTCACTCTGTGTGCAAAGTGGCATTGCTGGAGTTCCCACATTGCTGGCAGGCTGCACCTGGGACAAGCTGTGCTTTCTCCTTGCTATGGTGAATGGAGCTGTAAATTCAAGCCAACAGCCCCACTGAGGCCATGTTTGTGGTGTTGGGTGTTAAATCTGCGCTGATATGGGAATAGTGTGATGGTTGTAAGGTGGGAGGCAATTTCACATGTGTGATAATGGTCATCAACCAAGAGCATGACTTCTTGTTCCACGATGGTTAAATGCTGTGTGTGTACTGTGGAATGGCTCTTTGACTGGCTGCCACAGACAAATCTCTCCAGTGGTAAATTTTCTATGTATCTTCCACATCTGCCGCTGCTGCGTATGTGTTTCTGTCCTTCTTACAAGCTCCCAGTGGAAGGGCAGAGGGACTAAACATTTTTATTTTCTAGCATTTTGTTTACTCAGAGAAAGCTGCTTGATTTTGTTTCATGTAATGCTTCTGAATGGTTGTCTATGCAACTTGCAAGGGAGAGGATAATTGAATGTATTTCAGATAGTACTATGTTGAGGGGTTTCTGTCTAATTTATTTTATCCCTAAGCATGGGATTAAATCCCATCTATACAAATTTGTTTAAAAGTAGACATTGGCTGTGGCTCTGAAATTAAGAGATATAATTGCAGCTGTATTAAATTAATCTTGGGAAAAATGAGCATGTCTAGTTTCTTAATTTTAAATTAGAAGTGCCTATATTTATTATAATTTATATGGAAAATATATTTCTGGACCAGCACTAGAAATTCATTATGTTTACATTTGTAAGTTTAATCCTTTTATTTTCCACGTAATTACATTTTAATGTTTAGTTATTAGTACTACAAAACCTATAAGAACCTTGACAAAATTATATGAAACACAAATTATATCAAATTCTGAAGTCAACTAAGCATAGCCCACATTCTCATCTGTACTTCTACTATAGACTCAACTGCTTAAACTCCAATGCAAGATCATAGGTAAAATAACCTATGGTTTTTAGTACCTTTGGTTAAAAGTTGATGCTCATTAGAAATTCTGGGGGATTTGTCCATGACAGCAGATGAAAACTTTAACCTCTTGACAGTATGCTTGGGCATACAAACCCAAAAGGTATTTGCAGGTACTGACATGTAACATCTTTTTCCAGATAATCTAGGAGTTTGTTTCCCACTTTAAAAGTTAATCTTTCCCCATGGTTATATTATTGCTGTTCAAAGTGATACTATTCTAACCATTTGACACAAGAGTTAAAAGTACTGTCAAGCTCATTTTAATATAGGTTACTGTGGATGCAGAACTTCTACTTTACTACTCTAAGGAAACTTAGTGATTTTTCTTATTATTTGTCATGAAGAATCTATGTTGACCATATGCTCGCTTTTTTAAATTCATAAAATGAGACATATCTGAACAACATCGTGTACTGTTTCTTAGTGGAATAACATATCAAAAGAGCCTGGTTACTTGGTGCAGCATGTTTCCAATTATGATCAACCATGACTTGTTTAAAAAGTAAAAATAACGTGGCTTTTTCATTTCATGGTTTAAATTGTTTTTCTCATCAAATGTGGAAACATTTTACTTTGGATGGATATTATTCGTGAGCTTTGTAAACTTTTAGAGAATACTACTTCATGTTTTCCTGCGAAGTGTTGGTAAAGTGAATGTTTAAGCTCTGACTGAAGCCTGTTCCTCTGAAAGTATCAGTGCTCAGCTTTATTTGGTAAGAGTAGTCCTGCTAAGTGGAGCATAGATTCTCTGGAATTACTTCTGAAGGCCCATAGCTCAGCACATGAGTTGTACTGTTACTGCATTTGGGTGCTTGGCCAAGTTTGTGACCTTATGAAGTGTGTGCCTCCTGTGATGCCTCAGTAAGGAAGCCCTTGGAGGCTGTGGTTCAGACCACCTCTGGTTGCTGTCAGTGCCTGGTCTGCAGGGGTCTATTACCATCAGGCCTGTGCTGTTCCTTCCCACCCTCAGCACCCCTCTCTGCTCCACTTGCCTGCAGACACAGGCTGCTGTGGGTGTGGGGATGGTGCTGCCAAGGCTCAAGGCTCCAACCTGTGTGGGTGCCTTTGACCCATCTCCTCTTGAGAGCCCAGCCACACAATGCCTGGTGCTGGGAAAGCTCGAGTGCTGGGAGGACAGTGTAACCTGCTGATGGAGGCTACACTGGCCCTTTCTGGGTGGCCAGCAGCTTCGCCCAGGGCTGTACATCTCCTCTCGGGTGGCTGGTATATCAGAGACCTCTGTGTGAGTGGGATTCAGTTCCTTGGGTTATGCTGTCTAATGGCCTGGCCTGATGCCCGCAGATGTACGTGTTGTTAACCCCCAGTTTGGTTGTATCAATAGGATTGCTCTTCCAGGAAAAGATAGTTAGCAGAATCACAGTCTTAATCGATTTGGCAGACGACATGGGGAGGAGAGACAAAGGGATAAAGCCACTGAGTGATTTGCCTGGAGTCAGGGCAGAAGCCTGCAGAAGAGCTGGGGGTTCTGTGTCCAATGCCTGATGTGCTCTGGCAGTCACACTGCCCGTGGAATAAATTTACTGATTATGAATAACCATTATGTGCCACAAGCCACATGAATAACTGTTTCTGCCTGCGTGCTTGTTAGCTTGTTAGAGAATTATTTTTAGAAATTAAAAAAAAGTTGTATTTGCTGCTTACTGACTTTGAAAATTAGTAAGCAGAGTAGATCTTCTTTAATTGACTAACCATTGTATTCTCTTCACAGTGTATTTAGCAAGTCTATGAGTATTTGGTAGTTTCATAGCAGTTTGTGTGTGTGTTTATTCTCTGATTTATTCTCTGAGAAGCACTGGTAGAATCAAATTACTTAAGTAGTTTTGGAAACTCGGCAGTGATCATGGATGCTTTTCTTAATAAAGCTCAAAACCAAGAGGAAACCTCAGTATTGACACAGTGCTGGACTTTGTATTTTGATTAGTGCATACCCATGGGGAATGAAGCTACCAAAGAATATGTTCATGTGCTGAAGGAGTTTTGAGTTCCTGTGTAAAGACGGTGTGTACTGCTGTGACTTGCTGTGTGAGTGGAAGGTTGACCTGAGGCTTGAAATAAATAAAAGATACTAATCACTGAGGTAAAAATAAACATGATACTGATTTTTTTTTTTTNTTTTGGTTGGGTTAGGTTTTTTTTTTACTTTGGTATGGAACTTGGAATTTTTTTTTTCCAAGTAGGCTTCCTCTGAAGCTGACATTGTTATTACATTGGTCAAGTGGTAACAGTAGTTATTTCTCCTTTATTGATTCAACGCTTATTCAAAACATGATTCAAAGCTTATTGAAGTCAGAGGAAATAGTTTTATTATTGAAGACTATGTTTGGGGTGGTTTTTTGAGTTACAGCTCATCATTATAGACTCATTGGATGATGTGTTTATTGCATCATAAGGTCTTAGGCTTGTGCCCACAGTCCTATCATTGTCTACAAAACCATGCCAGCTAAGTATGGAAGTGCTTTGAAGCATCAGCCGCTTCACCTCCTCCAGTTTACTTCTGACTGAATAGTATCTGCTATGCTGTAATAACAACGTCAGATATACTTGGTTGCTAATACTCTTCCCTCATGTCTGCCCTAGACTGGCATACTTCTGGAACCATACTTGTTTGTGTCCTTTGCATTTTCCAGCAATTTCTCTATCTGAAGATGAGGATTTTTAATTTTTTAAAAAATATTTTATTTGGCTTTCACTCCCATTCTCACTTTGGGGAATGTAAATTTAGTTGCTGTGTTGGTTTCCATTTGAAGGAGGAAAGCAATAGCGCAGAGTTAGCAGGTACCTTTGAACACTCACTTGTTTGCCTACATGATGCATCTACGGTACTTCCCTGAACAAAAATGGGAACGAAGTGGTTTGTTAAGTGTTTCTTCCTCAAATGAGGAATTGCTGCTCCCATCTGAGAGCTGTCCATCCTGCCCCATGTTTGCCAATGCAGGATGGACGGGTCTCAGATGGGATGTCCTTCAGGATGGTGTTGGCAGATTTGGAGCTCCCCCCCAGATGCATCATAAGCCAGTTCTTGAAACACCTGTCAAGAACAAACAATGAAAACTCATTTACTGAAGATTGAATGGATAGATTTGACTTAGTTTCTGATCAGAAAAATGGCAGCAAATAGATGGCAGTGGGTGGGGGCGATGAGGCACGTTCCTTTTGGTCTTGGCAAGCTATTAATTAATCTCAAGATATGGCATGAAATAAAATCCCAAGTAATATCCTAAGTATTTGATCATATAGTGGCTCCAGTTGACTCCAGCAGGACTAATGCCTTGAATAAACCTTAGCTGTCAGAGATTCAAAGCAATTTAGCAAGTCTTACGTGTATGCCAAGATACATCAGCCTTTGTTTTTGTGTAAACTTGAGGGAAAAGGCTTTGTATTGGTTTATCTGAGGCTTATATGGATTGAAACTTGCACTGATAAGTGCTGGGCTTACTTTGACATCCGTGTTTTGTATCTAATGTATTTTGGTTTTGTGGTCCCAAAGACATTAAAATATATAGGAGTACTGACTTCCTGTATCAATACAGTCAAAACTATAGACTTTTCTAAGTAACAGTGTTTGTTCCCAAAATGTTCCAAATAACTTGTTTTTAGAAAAACTCATGTAATATATCATCTAAGTAAAATTTTCATTTAACTTGTAAACTTGGGAACAACCTACAACAAAGAAAATTGCTATAACTATCAATTTTTGATTTTTAATGGCCATGTTATCAAATCATTTTACTGCTGTGAGTTAATAAATAATAATGTTCCTTTGTGGGGTAGGCACATGCTATCCATTCATTCTTTGCAGTGAAGAAACACTACAAGAGTCAACTGCATTCTTTAAAATAGAATGGGTCTCATTTTAATCAGTTTCTATTTTACTGCATAATTCACCTTGACTGTTTAAAGCAGCTTTATAGTCAGTAACTGGGAGAAGCCTCTTTACTTTTGCATACCTGTTCATTTTTTTTTACTTCTGGAATAATAGTTGTTTAGTAAATCAAATAACTAAATTAAATGAAGGTTCTTTCTATACTTTGCTTATGTTTTTAGTAGACTTCTTCCCTAAAGACAAGGTAACTTGTTTTTTCTCAAACTTGTTTTTAATGTCTGGAAATGGAAAGCTTTTTGTAATATCCAGCTGACAAAAAAAGAAAGAATTAAGCTTCTACCTATTTTCTCCAACCCCTTTTCCTTTCCAGTGATGCAAAAAAACTGTGATGGTCACAACTTGAGTGGGGAGGATTTTGTGTCAGGTTTTCCAGCCCATTCTGTGTCCTGCAGTTTGCTGATCTGAAGAGCCTTAGCTGAAAGGTTCTGAAGAAAAAGGAATGGTGTTGGATTGGGGAATACACCCTTTATTGCCTTTGCAATACTTTATGGGGTATACAAATATGAAAGCAATTATTGAACAGCTGGGTTTTTTTTCAACAAGAAAACCCATTCTGAATCATCTCTCTGTTTTTTGTGTTGTCTGTATCATGCATATGAAGAAATTTTTGCAGCTTTGATTGACTTTCTTTCATTTTTCTTTTCAGAGTGAAGGAAGTTTTCTCATCATGACCTCAAACAACAGAGTTCAACATTCAAAGAAGCTGCTCGGCATACATCTTTTTGTTTATTTGTTTTTTTGGTTTTTCTTTTTGGGAACTGAAGCTGCTTAACGTTTACTTTTTATTGTTGTTAGTATTGGTCCTAACAGTTGCATAACTGTTGTGGGCTCAACCATACAACAAATCTGGGAGGAAGGGAAGGCAACCTGCCTAACTCATTACCTGTCCATAACATCTATGTTATCATTTTGCTGCTGTTTCGACAGAAGTTGGAGATGCTCTTTAAATCATAGGAACTTTTCTGCCGGCCTCTTTAACTAATGGCCAATGCCTTCATTTTCTTTTTCTTCAAAGACAAAGGTATTTATTCTCTGGCATATTAGGGGATTCTGTAACACCTGCTGAAGCAGCGAGATCTGGTATTTACTGGCATAATTTCAAGCCTACGACAGTACTACCTCAGTTCAAAGTAAAGCCGGATTTGCAGTGTTGGTGTACGACAGGAACTCCTTTATCTCTGTGCTGAGTTTCTCAAGAATGGTCGCCAGCCTTACTGAACTTGCAACTTGTACAGCCTGCTGCTGGGTTTTGGATCACTAACCGCAGGGTTTACTTCTCAGACAAAGCCTAAACAGGGCACTGAAAAGTCTAAAATGGGATGAAACTCTGTGAATCAGACTTGGACAGAGGATTCAGAGTAGTTAAAAAGTATAAAATGTGTAACTGAAGCAACATAAGTTAAAAACGTCAATCTGTATTAGGGGTATCTCTGTACCTTTGACACACTTGTTTAATCCTCTCTATGTAGGTGTTTATGTAGGTACTTCAGATTGCAAAAGCCTTTTCTTCTATTTACAAGCTCACTTTTGTCAGCTAACTGTTCTTAGCTGCATTTCTTGTAACCAAAAATCCACATAAGCATGCTAGGAATGCAGGGATGATAATAGGTATCAGGCAGATTCAAGAGCTAATGTTAACACAGTATTATCTTGCCATCTATAGAGTCCTGATATTTGCCTTTTACCAAGAAAGCACCATTGTAGCTGCAGGCACTACTACAGGGAAGAACCATGCAGTCACTTATCCTGAGTTCTTTTCAAGGCTAACTGTGCATCACATTTCCAGTGGCCTGAAAATCTGAGTGGTGTGGCAGCAGCTGTCACAAAAGTTGCATACAACTGTTGCACCAGACTAGCAGAATGTCATGCCACCTTGTTTCTCCTTTGCTTGAAGTGTTTGTGTACATTTTAAGGGTACCCCACCAGTGCCTGCTCTGATAGACATGTAAGTATTACTAAGTTATGAGTTATGTGAGGTTCTTTCTTTTCTTTTCTTTTTTTTCTTTAATCATTGTGCTTGGTGGAACCTGTACTTCACTATTGACAATGCATTATCTTCTTTTGGGATTTTTTTTTCTGAGGAAGACAAGAGTCAATGTCTTACAAATACAATGAACGGCAATGCAGTCTTCCTGCTTCATGCTGAATTTTTAGAACTGAGGATTGTATTACAAGACAAAGATGAATGTAAACTAATTCCTTCCCTACTCCATGGCACACTTTATTTTTCAGTGTAATTTTTGGGGTCTTAAATCACAGCAATGCATAGGTTAATACAATATTAGATCTAAATCAGTTTAAATATCTGATCTGATTGAGTTTTTCTCTAATACTAATGCTATAAATGGTTCTAAGACATCCTAAAATGCTGCTTGTTCAAGTCTGGAACTAAAAAATCCTGCATACCTTTGATATTTTCTGTCTGACCCCTCTCTGCCCCCCACCAGCACTGAGTGTGGTACCTGCTGAATTCAGTGTTTTGAATGCCTCTATTTTCAAATATCCCTCTGTATCAGTTAAGAAATCATGCCACTAAAACAAATGGCTAAACTGCATACAGCAACTTAAAAAAAAAAAAAAAAGAAAAAAAACTTGACAAAATAATAAAATATTCTCTATCCTGTATATTTCACAAAGGCATATGCAATACTTACATTCTTAATTTAGTTTACAGAATGGAACCAAAATGTATAAATGTTATGTTTGCTAAAACTTCACAATGTATATTGGGTCTTTGTACATTTTGCCTGACTTACCTTAAATTTAAAATATTTTTTGCTATATAACCTTAACAGTTATTAAGCAGTGTTTTCTTTTTGGGTACGTATTGTTTCTGGATATCAAGATGTTAAATATATTTCTTGCTATTGTGATATGACAAGAGACTTAACTTATCTTGCTGTGTCTTCCAATGTACACGCTGTATATAAGGATAAATGTGATGCTGCTGGAGACCAGAATAAATGGAACTAGAGTAGTGTATTGTATTTAGTCTGTATTGTTCATGGATGCTCTCCTTAATAGCCATATGCAATAAAATACATTATTTATGAAAGGAATAAAGTATTTGTGTGCCTATTTTCTCTAGGGGTGAAGTGGATTTTTCTGGTTGTTTACATAAAATCAGTTATTTCTGTCTTTTGGATGGAAACACACTTTCTGTGAATAAATCTTACTGCACTGCATATACTTGCTTTGCTTTTAATTCCTGAAACATCATGAAATCATTTTAAATCTTGTTTAAGGATAAAACAATTGGTTTTATAGAAGTGAAGTTTTTGTATTTGAGGAAATAACTAGGAACAGAAATCATCTTAATTTTTAATTCCAGTTTTAAAAGTGAGTGGAAGATTGTGGGAGTCCTTCTGGCAGCCTATTTAGTGAGAACAGGCTTGCCCTCTAGAAGCTGTGTGGTCACTTAGGCTGGTACAAGGAGAGTGGGAACCTAATGCTGTTTGTAGTTCTCTCCTGCTGCTGGTTTGCATGTAGGGAACCTGGGCTGCACCACAGGGTCACTGTAGCCTGATTTGGTCAGTAGGAATGTCTCTTACACCTGACAGTAGATCCTTTTTCAGTGTTCCTTGCACCCAGGAGAGTGATGGGTGTGGGTCAGGCGCCTGACCCACAGGGAATGTGGCAGTGAAGGGCAGGGACAACAATAGTAACTTCATAAAAAGCTTGATGTCTGTTTTGCAGCAGTCTTGGTGAGAACTCCTTTGCTTAAGCTTGAGAGTGTCTGAGTGACATATCTTTGATCAGATGCAAGGCCTCTTGGTGCAAGGAGGAGATATAATCTCACTGTCTTTGGTGTTTAAACTCATTTGAGGTGAAGTCCTGCCTTGGGATATGTATGCTATATTATGTTATGTATGTATGTTATATTCTTCTGGCCACAGCTGCCACTAAGTGGCTGGTAATTTCTTGGTTGCCTGATGTTTTGGGGATAGTTCAAGGACCATACTTGTACACCTTGGCCTTTAAAGGGCAAAACCTGGCTCACTGTGGTGAGTTCCTTCCTCTGAAAGTGGCTTGAATGGAAAAGAGCAGTTCTCTTTCTTGCAGCCATAGGATCATCCTGTGGCTGCTGGAGTGTCCATATAAGCCACAAAGTGCAGAAATAAATGTAAATGCTCCCCAAGAGAGAACGTTCAGTTCCTTCTCTCATCTGTCCTGACCTTCTTGTCTGTAGGCTTTTCTAGGGGAGAGAAAATGGGACACTGAGTTTCGTAGTGCCTACATCCTTGGCAAGAAAAAGCAATTGTTTCAGTCTTGGAAATTGCTCTGGAGAAATACAGCTATCCAAAAGAACTTCCTCATTTTTCTGCTGTCAACAGGGTATGAGAGTGGTACCTTACAATACTGTAGAAGAGCAATGTCTTTGATAAGACATCTGGAAATCCACTATCAGATTCTCTGGAAGGTACAATTTCTGATAAGCAGAAAATAAAAGAAACCTTTGGATATTTGCTTCCCTCAGCTGTTTCATGTGATGTAGGATGCTTTGAAACAGAGCAACATTTGCACTGACTTGGAAGTGGTGCTCTTCAGTAATTTTCTAGTGACTGTACTTCTCAAGGATAAGGGCTTCTCCATGGCTTCAGCCTCCTTGAGAACCTGCATTTACTCTTTGAGGCACATGGTTCAGAGAAGGGGTGATACGTGTCCAAGTTTCATCCTAGCTTGCTTTCCATTCTCAAACGCCGTGGGAATGTGAAAGGGTTTAGGTCCTTGCTGTGCTCATTCTAAAGTAATCTGGGGTTTGCTTTTGGGGGGGCCATTGCTGAATAGCATAAAGGGAACAAATTTGGCTGGAGGTGCAAGCCTTAATGCTCTGTGGGAGACAAATCACCGACCAAATCTTTCAGTATATTACTACAGCTTCAGTCTTTTCCAGATGGCTTTTCCACCTTGAGAAACTTCAGCTTCAGCCAGCTCTTGAAGAGATCAAAAAAGTAGTAGGGGTAGAAAATGTCATCATTCTTTTTTGAAAAGATAGATCCCGCTTGGGCTTTTTTTTTTTCAACTTTTTTTTTTTAGTTTATCATTGTGATTGTGTCCTATCTATATATCAGAGTAAACATATGTTTTATAATGTTCAATGTAGGCGTGGGGAAACCATGGCCTGTGGGATGGATATGGCACATAACATTGCTTCACATGAGCTATGGCCTCATTTTTTTTCATTTTATTAGGCAACATAGTGTCATGTGTTGAATGCACGGCTGCCAAAAGTTTTTGAAAAGTCCACTTGACCTTCAATATTTCTTTACAGGGCCTCCTTTTGTTTTCTCTTTTCGTGTTCTCTTTCCCCCTTTGTTAAAAGTGAGTAATAAATGCAATCATAAAAATGCATCAGTAAGTGCTAAACTGAATGTAGAAGGTGCATCTAGAAGGTGAGGAGCACTACTGCTAAAATACAAACTCTTGTGTAAGAAGAGGATGTAAACATCAGGCTATGTTTACATGTCTCAAATGGAGGAGGCAGAAGGTGGAATTAGACACACCTTGAAACATCCATTAATATGAATACGAGGAGGGACTAGATAAAGGAACAGGATTCCCTTTGCTGGAAACATGCTTTCTGCAGATGGACCAGTTCAATTTAACTCCCACATTTGACAGCAGTTAAGCATTAGTATAGTATTCTGCCTCAACCTTTAAAACTTCTGCTACTGCTCATTAGTTTTCCTTCTCATTAAATAATGATCCTGTCTGAAAAGTGGGTGTACTGAACAATTCATTCATTGGTGTGAATAAGCTGTGTTGCAGAGCTGAACATCCAGACCTACCATTCTACCTCAGACAAAATTAAACATGGAAATTTTGCTCAAGCAAAAGGGTCCAGACCTTGTAATATGACTTAGATTTCTCCCCACAAAAAGTGAACTGTAGTGTGTGTGTAATTAAAAATATAAGATCAATTGATGAAACTTATAAGGGATGAATTAACTACGTCTCCACTAGAATATTATTGTGTAAAATCTGACCTTAAAAGTGTAGAGTTAATATATGCTCTTATGCTCCTAATTACTTTTAAAAAGATTCCTTTCACCAAGGCATAATGGCTTTTTGAACAAGTACACTAAATGACTGTGAGAAGGTGTTCTGGTACCCCCTATAAGGTCTCCAAGGCATAATCTAATTATCTGATGCTACAATATATTACAACTGTATTTGACAGAGTAGTTACTCCTGGGGGAAAAAAAATTTCTGTATCATTGGTCCTTTACTGGCAATTTAGCTGATTTAAATTCAGATGTTGAAGAGAGAGGACCATCCTGCAAAAGGACGAGAAAGTGCAGGGACAGGGAGTGTATTATGCCTTTACTTGAGCTGTGTGATAAATGTAGGTGAAGGTGTCATGGTTCATGTACATGAGTATACACTTAAGCTACCTAGAGAAAGGAGAAATAAGGAATACAAGGCAACAATGTTGCCATATCTATTATTTTACTTAATCCAGTCCAGAGGTAACTATGAGGTATTTACCCCTTCCCTATGGAGCAGTGATTGCCTTAAATTATCTCACACTTGGTGTTGTGATGACACAGACACTGGGGAGTAAGTTCACACTGGTCAGCTACAACATGACCACCAGTTGCCCTTTTACTGCTGCCAATTTGTAGTTTAAATATCACAAGCTGTTGCACAAAGATAAACTCTGGAGCCCTGGTCCCAGTGGCCACAGATTAGGAATATTGCCACCATTGCATTAATGGTGATTTACTGCAGCTGCAGCTCTGATTCAGAGTCATTTGGGAGGTTGTTCATGTATTTCTGATACATTTTTTTTTTAAACCTTATGTCTTCTAAAGGCTGTTCTGCCTTGTGGTGTAAGATTGCCTTTGAGCAGTACTTCAGGAAATGTAATTATAGTCAGTTATTTATCATGTCTATCAAGCTGTTCCATATAAATATCTTGGTTCTTAAGTGAAAGATATTTTCTTTCCTAGAAGGCCAAACCTCACAATGGCTGCCCATTTTCTCAAGGCTAAATTGTTTTTAAGTGACTTTTTTTTTTTTTATTCTGGTTCAATGTGTCAATGGAAGCAGAGTGGAATTTTCACAACTAGTCTATGCCTTTAGCCAATGAATCAATAAAGCAATCCAGTATTTATTTCAGCTGCAGATAAACGAATGTTTCTCTAAAGGTTTCATAAAAGTAAAGGTTAAATTTTAATCTTATTTATCTAAGAACAAATATTAAAGTGTTTCTACTTTGAGTAGAGTCTTTTCTTAGTAACAGACTTGACAGAAGAGGAATAATGTTTTCCTTCTTTACCTGTGATGCATCATGTTTAATATCCCAGTGCTGGATTCTATATTATTTTAATCAAATAATGGTTTTACTATTTCACAGGAAAGACTTTCATTGTATAAACATTTCATTTTTTTACCGATTATGCCTGTATTTCTCAAATGGTAACAGACCCCAGGATTTTTCTGTTCTAAGGGAATAAAAACCAAAGGAAGTTTCTAATTTGGCAGCTGTAGTCCATTGACTTCCGAACCAGAGAAGAGGCACCGCAAAAAAATTCAAGTCAGCATAATTTTCATTTTGAAAACTTGCTGGTTTGTTTTTGGACAATCACACTTACGTGATGTACTTTGGAGTACACCATTGCCAGGTTATTTCCATGATCTTTGCTCTTCATTTACAGGCATGCAGATTAGCGGAAACATCCAGGGGCCATGGACAGAAGAACCTCATTTATGCTTGGACTTACCTTTATGTTTGCCAGCCATTGAACTCCCTGTCCTGTGACAAATTATGCGTTCCAGAAATTCTGTTGTTCTACACTGTGATTGTCGTCGATTTGATATATAAGGCAGTGATATACCATCTCAGTTTGAGGTGCATCATCACTCTGTGTGTGAAGTTCTCCCACACTGTTCAGAAAAATGCTCTGGTTCTCCTCTTATGCAGCAGCCGCACAAAGATATCAACAGATACTCTTGACAAAGGCCTAATTATACTTGTTACTACTCAAGAAATCTCATGCTTTGTGTGTGTTCAAATATAGTTTGTCAGATGTCGGTGTATTTGGAGGATATTGGTTGGTTGGTTGTCCTGTTTTGCTAATGAGTGGGTGACTATTTTACTTGTCCTCAAGCGCAGAAGATTTACAAGGTGGTATCTCTGAATGTCCCCTGAATGATAATTCAAATGACCCCGCAACTTTTGTTAGCCACCAGACTTCATCTTCCTGCCTCAGAGCCTGAAACACGGGCTGTGCCCCTCTCTTAGTGTGTCTGTAAATCATCACATTGATCTGTGGGACTGAGATGTAGTGAAGGCAAGAGCTCTGCAAAGCTCTTTTTGAACCCCTGTCTCACTCATTAATCTGCGAGAAGGCTTTGGAAGGTGTCTGACTCGAGCAAAAGAAAAGTGGGACTTTTTGTATCTCCTTTAGCATTTCAGGTTTTTCAGGAGCCTTACAAGGGAAGAAATAACCCCTCCAGCTAAGTACAGAGCTGTGTGCGTCATTAAACAGGAAACCTTTTATGGTGGTGGGTATGGAAGCAGTGTAATACTGAATGCAAGGTCCCCGGGTGAACGAATGGGATGGATGCATCATCCGCCCGCTCCGCTCGGGCTGCTCCCGCTCCAGCCAGCCACGCCGCTTGGGAATGGCACCAAACACCAAACTCAGCCTCGGCCCATTCCGCCCTCCTGCTCTCCCCAGTGAGAGGGCAGGAGTGGGACCCTCCAGGTATTGTAGCGCCTTGCCCTGGGCAGCCTCCCTGGCTGGCTGCACTCCCAGCTTCCCGCCCGCCCTCCGCTGTGTGTGGCACGGCCATCTCTCACTTTGTGTCTGCCTCATTGACAGCGCTACAGAGCCTTCGTCAGCTGCTTTGCTGTGTTTTCAGGGATCCCCTGCCTGATTTCCACGCATGCCTCCTTGGCGAGAAGCCAGCATTTTGTTTACCTCCTAAAAGAAGATTCATTAGTGTGTTTTTCCTGTTCAAATTTATTTGTGTATCGTTTACCCTGCATAGACAATTTTGCCTTTTCTAGTACTGTTTATATTTTCCGTTGGCTGGGGAATATGGGAGGTTTGTTTTTATCATTAATATATCGGTGAGCTAAGTAATTGTTTGCAAAATGAACCACATGCCATTTGTGGTTAAAGGGGTTTTTTAATTTTGTTTTTGTTTTTAAAAATTTTTTTTAGTTTCTGAACCAAGTTTGGTTAGCAGTTATTTTTATGCATCCCCACTGAAGTCAATACAATTCCTTAGTTATAACTGAATATCATACTCAGCCTACTGTAGTTTTCTCTCAAGCCTTGTATAAAGGGTGCATTTATGTGACATATCCAGGATTACCCGCACCAGTGGCCCTGCAAAAGGACTAGATGCAATCTGAATGTTAGGAAATGAAACCCCATAGTTCTAAACTGCCAGGATAAAATAACCTGACAAATTTAAAGAAGCAATGCTCAAGATGTTGATCTGCATTAATATTACACTACTGCCAAAAGTGGTGGTGCTATTTTAGCAGAGAAATCAGATTCAGGTTTTTTGATGGTGTAGACAAGTGCATCAATCAAAGTGGTGAGAAAGTAGTAATTTCACAATTTTCACTGCACAGCGTGTATTCTACAGAGTGTGTAGCTTTTTGTTTTTATTATTATTTTTAAATTATGAGACAACAATTAAGTTAGCAGAGTCTCTTCCCTTCTTGTTACATGCGTCAAATGATTTTTCAAGGTTTCTGTGGTCACTTTCTGTATTCTTGTGCTGTGAAATGAGAAGATGCTAAAGAGTGCACTCTGCTCCCTTCGCTCTGCTTTTGGGGAAGGGAACGGTGCCTGGGGCAGTGAGACAGGTAGGGAGCAGTAACCTGTGGCTGCCTGGGCTCTGAGAGCCCCCCAGGTAGAGGGGAATCAGGGAGGCCAGATGTCCAACATATTGCAGGGGTATACAATGGTCCTCATGTGATTATTTAAGCATAGGAGTTCATACAAAGCAAGAATCATAGCACAAGCTTTTCCATTTCTCAGTCCTGGAGCTTAATTAAGTTTGTCCTACAAACTGTCATTTTGGGATGAAATTATTTTAATCATTTAATCAAATGAATTCAAGGTCAGATTGAGAGAAGGAACTAATGAATACATTCTGAAAGAAAGACACTTTCTGTTCAGTGCCACTCTGTCAGGGAATAGCTGAGATCAATTTCCTTTTCCTATAAAGCCACAGCACTGAGGCTTAAAAGATTTATGTTAAAAAAAAAAAAATCTCCTCCTTTCAGGATGGAAAAAATGTGATTGATTGGGTCCCTCAAAGAAAGGAAGTCCTTGTCTAATTAACACCCCCATTTGCTTTCTTTTAAGGTAAAGCATTAGGCAATGATGTGTAATGATCTTTTGTTCCATATTCTGTTTCCAATTCTGCTAGACCAGTGAGTCAGGGTCAGCAATGCAACATTTTCCACTGGCCTCATGACCACAGCGAGGAGGATTTTGAAAGCCAGCTTCCACATTCACTCCTCAAAAGACAGACATGTTCCAAAAAAATGTAAGATCTCTGTCATCATGAATACCTATGTTTCAAGTTTAAAAACCCGTTTCCTTGGTAACTAGACTTGTTAGGCTGGTCTGCTCATACCATACATGCAGAGGCCACCACATGCCATACAAAGCTTATTGAGCCATTTAGCAAAAGCATGTAATGCATTAGAATTTTGTACTAATTTTAAAGAATTCCTGAGAGATAAAAGAAAAACTTTGCTGCTTGCCTTGTGCTGTATAAAATCTTCTCCTATGATGCTGGAAGGTATCATGACAGAGGATGGCAACAGTGACTTTGTGAAAGTCGTTCCTCTCTGGACTCACCTCTCCATCACAATTCCTTCCTGGATTCCTCCCAAGCATGGTCAGCTGTGACACCCATTTACTGTATTTTTTCTGTCTATGACTGCTGCTGTTACGGAAGACATTTTAAAGATGGCTATTTGGGGCATATCTCTGTGCTGTCGTCACATAGCTGTGTGATGGGCATTAACTTGGATATCCCTGACTGGCAATTTGACTCCCCACACCCAGACAATGTACATTCATAGCATCTTGGTTGCCTGCCATTTAGCCCATCTGTTGGATTGACTCTTTGCCCATTTAAAAGTCAGTCAGACAGGGGTGTAGGTGCCAAGAAATGTGAATTGAGAAGAGGAGTCTGCATAACACTGCTGGCAGAGCATCTTCAGTAAGAGCCTCCTCCTTTGTGGCAGCCATCACTGCCAGATGCCTCCCCACAGTGGGTTACAACTGCTGACATTTGCGTACCAAGAAAAGGATACACGAAGCAGAGAAAAGGAGGGAAGAGTTTCCAGGCTAGCCTTGGCAACTTGCGAGGCAAGCTGTGCTCTTGCAGGTACTCGGTTCACAGCACAAGTAAGAGACGCATGGAGATTGCAGGGTATTAAAAAGTTACTCAGTAGGAAGGAGAGCACATGGTTAGTGTGCTAAGGTGAACCTGAGGTAGCCCATTACACTTAAGGAGAGAGCCAATGACCCAGCAGAGGTAGCTGCAGGAACCCAGTAAAGGTATTTCTCCTTCTCTTCTGTGTAGGAGACCTATACGAGAGTGTTAGCCCTGCCTGGGGAGTGTTTCTGAATGTGAACTAGATCCAACCATGCCTTAAAGTCTTCTCTCTCTTAGCTATAATTGGGTTGTGTAGTGAATTAACTCATCTGTGTCTAAAATTTATAATCCAATTCTGGAGTGTCAGGCACACCCATGTTTGCAATAATGTCCATAAACACATGTTTCACTTCAAGATTGGCTCTCCAGAATTACTTTATCTCTGAGACTAACTGAGACTGTCTTCTTTGCCTGGACAGCCCTTCATTTCTGCTGAATAGCTGTTAATGCTGCTGCCCTTTATACCAGAAGCACAGGTAGCCTCTTTCCATCATCATTATTATACTTGAATATAGCAGAGAAATATCTCCAGTCTGTCAGTGGCTATGGTTCAGCAGTGCATTGCAACCTAACCAGACAAGATTATTTTTGTGATCATCCAACACCTTTTCTATCTTTTGTTATTTTCTCTTCCTGATGTCTTTTGCCCAATGTCTAATCCCAAGCAGAGAACCCTAATTTCTGCAAGCCTGAGCTAATGTGTTGAAGAAGTAGCACACCAAAAGTGATGTGCTGTGCTCCACTTTCCCTGATGTCAGCAAGCAACACTGAGGAATCTGGTGTTCAGCATGTCGTCTCTGAGCCAAGAATTAGGGACCACTGCCTGAGGGGACAAGAAGCAGATTTAGTGTGCCTACTTATCAGTTAATAGTCAGCCTTATGTTGTACAGTAACGACTCTACTTGCTCTCTACAAGGGATGATAACAACCAGTTAGAATATAGGAAAAATTCCAAGCAAGAGTAACAGTTCTCCCCCCATGCCCTATTCACATCACTGTTAGGCAGCTTGCTGCAATTCTAAACACACATGGTATCAAGTTGCACCAAAATTATAAGGTGTTGATGCACGTGTAGCTTTTGCAACACCAATCTGCTGTTCTGCGGTGTGCTAGCCATGTGACCCACCTTCTATGCCTCTTTCCCCACCCTTATCCCCTCTGATCTTACACCCTTGGTCTGTTAAGATGTAGCCTGCACCGTCCTCTGCCTGCAGAGTGTAGGTACATGATGTGGAAGTGAGTGCTCTTGCTTATCCCCAGCCATGTCACTGATCCATATTCCAGGAGGGTGTTGTGGGGGGATGAGTCTGGAAAAGGACCAGGGCTTTAGGGATACAGGGACTGGTGGGGATAAGGTAAGCCATGCTTCCAGAAAAAGGAGAAAAGCAGAAAGCCAGGTTGGAAGGGAGGAGTTCAGTAAGCCATGGGCTGAGAGAAAAAAAGAGAATTCTAGGGATAAAAGAGGAGGAGATAGGAAGAAGAGAAGACACTGGAGGTGCAGTCTCATGGTGCTGCTTTCCTTGTGTCTACTCCAGAGTGGTCTGCTGGGAAAGTCCCATTGTCTGGAAAACAGAGATGTTAAATATTTATTGCAAGGTGCTGCACCTGGGTTTGGGCAATCACAGACATGACCACAGACTGGGAGAAGTAATTGAAAACAGCCCTATGAAAGAAGAACTTGGGGGTTCACATAGATGAAAAGCTGGAAATGAACCAAAAATGTGCTCTCAGAGCCCAGAAAGCCAATTGCATCCTGGGCTGCACCCAAAGCAGCGTGGCCAGTGGGTTGAGGAAGGTGATTCAAATGGCAATGTGTAAATCCAAGCAGTCCAATCCAAGTAGTTGCTTGTCAAATAGATCAATCCATCCTGAGGAAAGAAAGAAGCACAGAAGAACGATCAGCATCACACAGAAAATACTTAATATTCTGTCTGACTGGTACTAGGAAATATGAAAGTTGTAAGAATTGAAAAAAAAGTAAAATATCCTCCTGGTGTTAAAGCACTGCAGCCCAATAACAGTTCCAGTCAATGAAAGCAGCCTTTTAAAATAGCACAGCCTAATTCCTCACTCTTCTTCCATGTACCCTACAGGCAGTCTTGCCAGCAGACTGCTGGTTTTTGGTCCCAGAAAAATATTGTGTTTTTTCCCCTTATTAAAAACTATTCAGAACTTAGCTGAGAAAAACAGATATTATTTATTTAAAATGTTTGTCAATATCAGATTAATTCTTTTGGCATTTATTTTTCCCTAGGTCTTTTTCAGCCAGAGATTGTGAGTGTTTGGATAATGTCTTGTTATCCAGTGTTTGTAAAATGCATCCTTTTGAGTTCTAGTGGATATCTAATGGATACTCAGCATTCACATAGTTAAAACCATTTGTAAACCAGAGTAATATATGTATGCTGCATGTTCTGTATATTTTCTTTTTGTAAGCTTTATGCCATCACTTTTATAAATATCCTGTCTATGTAACAGCCTCTTAACACTTTTACAGCACGTTGCTGTGGAGGATGCACTTCCAAAACAGGTCAGTGAATGTGGAGGCTACAGCAAGAAGGAATGGCTCTGGTGCCGCAGTCATTCCCAGCCAAGTTAAACTAGCAGACAGCACTGCCACTGGAATAGGCAGGCCTGCATTCTCTTTCCCCCTGTGCAAATTTAGAATCACTGAGTGGTCTGGATTGGAAGGAACATTAAAGATCATCTTATTCCAACACCCTGCCATGGGTTTCCCCCTTGAACTTATGCAATCCTTGGTGCCACCTGAGGTTCCATGCAGCTGCACATCATGCTAGGCAGGGAAACCCACCCAGGAGAAAGCTGTGTCAGGAAAAGGGGCTTGGATAGCTCAAATGTGGGTCTGGTCCTCACTCTGGTCCACTGCAGCAACATGCACATTTTGAATGCCAGAAAAAGTGAGAGGGCAATGTTGAATCAGAAAAAAAAAATGGGATTACTTCTTTTGGCCTCAGTGTTGGACCAAAGTGTTTGTGAAATTAGTCTCTGAGTAGTTAAGCCATGAATAAAGTCTTATTCTGGCTGAGAATTTTCTCTGGTCAACGGTAAGCAGCATCCATTCCATCAGGCTCCTGGAATACAGGCAACAAATCTATTTATTTTTACTGGGTTTTTTTGTGTAACTTTGTATATTAATGCTTGACTGCAGCAAGTCTTTTCCAGTCTGAGTTAGCTTATTCTCCCTTTGCTTGCATTCCAAACTGAGATATTAGGGACTGACACTTTTGGGGGGACCTTCATTGTCTCTATGACAACAGTGCCCTTCAGCAGTCACTGATGGGGTCTCAAGTACCTCCAGGTATGAAGCCTACACTGTGGTGTTCTTGCATGTGTGTAGTTAGCAGGAGACAACCAGAGAGCAGTAGGAATGACTGCTGCCCTTCGGAAAGGTGATCTGGCTGCTGCTTCCTCCCGCAGTCTTGCAATCCAAGAGGCAGATGAGGTTAATGTAACAGTCTGCAATACAAGACACTTTTTCAGGTACTTGTGTGGGGGTGTCTGAGGCACTCGCCGCTTTTACCAGTGGTATTTATGTGTGCAAGCACAGCTTTTGCCCCACACTTAGGCTACAGCTGTTTGCACAATGCATCTGAGTGAGGTAACCACGTATGAAGCAAGGTCCAGCCTGACCAGCAGTCCTCAGTGAAAATATGTGCAGTTCAGCACAAAAATTGAAGTCTTCCAAACATTGCACAATGTCTCACTGAGAAATCCCAATTTTAAGAAAATCAATTCAGATACCCTAGATTTAGGGAGGGACAGTGCGTTTTATGGGCTGTGTAAAGGCTTCAGAAAGTAGCAAAGGGGGTCTCCATTCACAAGAGTGCCAAGGGTAAGTGGCAGACAGCCCCCGACAAAACCAGGCTGAGTGATGGGTAAGAGGTGCAGCTCAGCTGAAGCACAAGCATCTCAGGTGTTTGGGGGAGATATGTTAGAAGGCTAAAGATCTTGGGATTCTGTAGACAGCTCTAGGTGGACTGTATAGCAATTGGAGACTGTTTTTGTCCTCTATCCTTGTTAAATAAGTCCAACATATGGATATTTGAGGTTGGAGGAAAACACTTCAATTGATATGCAAAAATAGTGGCATAGTAGGATAAAAATACAAGTTCTTTTATCAAACACACTGGTCAATATTGTGTTTGTGAAATGCTGAGAATATATAAGTACCAATGAAACATCAGGAAATAAAACTGCGTTCCCATCTTTACAGCCTTTCCCACCCCTTTATAAACCTCTTTCTATTTGTTTTCTTTTATAGGGTAATGCATTTCTTCCTTCCTTCCGGCTTCACCTCTGCTCCCCGAACCTTTTGTTTTACTGTATTTGTGTAGGGAAACACCTCCTTTATTGTCAGTATCGCTCTCATTTGTAGTTCTACTTTGTTTTGCAAAATAATTCAGGAATTCTTGATCCAAAGGCATTTGTTTGAAAGCATTTCAGTAAAGTCTGTAAGGAGAAAGACATCTATTCTTCCGCTGTTCATTTTCTCTATAATTTTTCTTCTCTCCTTGCCTTTGCTAATGATCACTAATTTGTCCACTTAGAATCCAAGGAAAAAGACACTTCTACATTTTCTGAAAGAGCCAGTGTTATTTTCTGTCCTTTGCAAGATGCCACATGTGCAATTTCCTTCCTGCCTGGAGGTCTGAAATCACCACAACAATGCCTTCTGCATCAAGGGCTCAGGGACTCCTCTGCAGCAAAACACTTGAACAAACCCTTAAAGTTAAGCCTCTGCATAGCCTCATTGAAGGAGGTGAGGAAGTATGAATGTACCTTGAAATGCACTGAATTCTTGTATAAACATTTGGGCGATTTGCATTCAAAAGTGAACTGATGATATTTTTACACCAGAAGTTGCTTTTCACTTGAAATGTCATTTCCATTGATAGCAAAATCATTTGACTTTTCACAAGAAGAAAAACAACAAACTCCTCAAAGCCAAGCCTCCAACAGGAATAATTATTGTTTTTTTAAATTCTCAGAAAACATGAAAAATTACAGGAATTTTAGCTGGCCTTTTTCTTTTTTTTTACTCAGGAAGGAAAAAAGCTATGACCATTGACCCTAGGTCTGAATTTTAAAAATGACATGAAAATGAAGAGAAGAAAAATATGTGGCGTTTTGTCTGTTTGTTTGTCCTGCTTTGTGGTATATAAACCAACTTGAAAGTTGTGAAGATTAGATATGGTCCTGAGTCAGAGTCCACTTCCCCATGTTCAGCAAGATTGAATTTGACTTTCAGGTTTGTTCGGACTGTTCTCTTGTTTGGAAGGGGAGTTTGCAATCCCTGCTCTCTGGGGCTGTGGATGACTGTGCAAGCTGTAAAGTACTGGAAAGCCCACCTGAAATATCTATTCCTTTTTACCTGGCACAGTAAGATATGTGTCAGGGATTGCTGTATACCCCTAGAGATGCTTCCAACATCACCATGTGGATATCTTGAAATCCGATAAAATGTCCAAGGAATGGACCTGCCTAATAAAGAACTGTAATTACTTGCATCAGACAAATGCACTTGAAAATAGATGAATAACCTGTTTCTGATGCAGGGAGTGAATCAGGAAGTCTTCACACAAAGAGTCTGAAAGATCAGGCTCCATGTCATTTGGATTTAGATGTCGCTATGTTGTTATCTGGGATGAAGTGCAGGATTTATATAAACATCATCTTCCCCTCGCTGAGGATCAGCCGATTCAAACAACCTGTATAAGTGATTTCCACGTTAAAGAGGACTATGTTTACATCTTGAGCAGCTGTTGCTGTGGTTTGGTCCTGTACAAACCCAAACCAAACCCCTATTTAATTTCACATTTGTTACAGCGTTTCCAGTCTTCTTGGACATATTGGTGGTTTTGTTCATCTGTCAGCATAAGGCCCAGGCAATTTTGGCCAGTGAAGGAATACTCCTGCCTAGTGGGACCACCAGGTTTTGGGAAGTGCTGTTGTGTTTCCTCTGCCACCTTCCAGAGTTGAGAAAAGAGGGGAGAGAGAAGGGGAAGTGATTTGTTTTCCTTTCTGTCTTTGTTTTTGTGAGCTGCGTAGAGACATCCTCTACTGACATCCACCTTAGCCATTGCAGCTCATTTTCTGCCTCCTTTGGTGGCACAAGGGAGGGGGTGATATGGGGCAGTCTCAAATAGCAGGCCTCTGGATTGACAATCACTCTTTTGATATTAAATGCTGAGTGGTTGTCATAGCTTCATTAGGCACCTCCAATGGGATGACTTGGAGAGTGCCGTCGAGATCAGGCATCTGGGATTAGGGACTCATAATCAGTAACTTCAAACCAGTTTCTGATGACCCTAATCAACTATACCAAGCTTCCTGAGAGAACGTCAGAGTCCTTATTTCTCCCTGAAGAATGAAATGTTACATTTTGTTCTTCAGTGGTTTTTTTCCTTCCTTGTACAAATCCTTCCTTGGGTAACTCTGAAAGCTTTAGTACTTTAAACAAACACAAACATAAGGAAGAACACAGCTCTTTATAGCTTACTCATTTTGCAATTCATATGGCCCTCACAAGAATTTTTTTACTTTAAAATTTGGAACCTGCGTGTTAATGCACTTTATCTTGCCTAGCTAGTTCAAACCAGGTCTGATGAAAGCCACCTTTGAGTTGATTTTTTGTTTGCATTAAATGCCTATTTGAACTTTGGTGTGGGTGGCTGACCTTTAGAATCAAAAGCTATACTGGTGCAATGCAGCTAGAGTCACTAAAACAAGTGTCCTGACAGTTAAATAAAAAGTGACTGGCTGGGCTGAGGTACACCAGTCATGTTAATGCTGCCAGGACAACTTGGTGCTCACGTGATATTTTGTTATTATTTTTCTTTTTCCCCTATAAATCTCAGTTACATAAATTTGCTAGGAGGATTTACATCTACGACTCTGGCTTTAGAGGCGACTCGCATGATATTTAAAGCAACTCTAGTTCCTTTTCTTTGGAATGCAGGATCAGGAGAGGGCTTACACATTAAAAATAAAAAACTAAATCAAACAGCAGTGTTTTATTCTTTAAAGTAAACAGAGAAAAGGCTATCAGTGTCAGACACAGCAGCAGTCAGGTGAGTGCTGACAAAAGTGACTGAAGAAATTTTTCCTAACAGGGGAAATTATTGGGGTTTATTTACTATTTCCAAGGAGAAAAAGATCATTTTTAAAGGATGCAGGATGCTACTACTAATAATAATAAATCAGAAAGCAAACTTGTTTGCAGCAAAACCGTTGAAGCTCTCCAGCTTTTGGCACTTTTCGGAAAACTACTGATCATTCTAAGTTCAAAGAGGTCAATAGAAAATCAGGTAATGCTCTCAGAATCCAGCCCAGTGGCAGGATGAGACAGTGCTTTGGGGAATGACTCCCTGATTTATCATTAATAAGCTGTAGGCGAGGAACTCTGGACTCATGCACAATTTTGCCAATAGGTAAATATTTTTTGCATAGTCATGTTAAAGCAATTTCCTGGCACAGCTGCTGTTTACCTTGTTTCTTCATGAAAATAGAACTCAGGTTTTTTTCTTAGGCTGCCTGGATTCTGTCATCTATTTTGGATTTCCTAATGCCAGGCTAAATTACTGTGTACTTGATTACTGTTTGCTCCATCAAGCATTAACTCCAATGCAATGGAGTACAAAAATTGAGCATGCCATTGAAAACCAGAGTCTCAGAAAATGAAAAAATCAGAAAGAACTGTATTTTCAAATATGTAACAGAGATTTTAGTTACTTATCAATGATAACATTTTGTCACTGGAGTCGCTGATTTCAGGCTTCTCAGTACTTTTTCCTTTGTAAGTCTGTTACTCTTGAAAATAAACTGGTCTATCCTTATTTTGACTCATGTAGGTATTGCAAAGAAGACAAAACCTGCCTCAATAGCAACACTGCAGTGACTTTTGGCAATGATATCCTGCTATTCTTTCTTGCTTTGGAGCCACGTGCAACAAGTACTGCTGGGTTAAATAAAGTTTAGGAGGAGTTGAAGGAAGCACACATTGTGTGCTAGAGGTTCTGGAAGGAAGAGGAGTCCCTGAAAGTCAGTCTCTCAGTTTTAAAAATTATATCAGACAATGGACATGTTTACAGCTTCATTGCACTTCCTGCTCCGAAGTCCAGCCTGGCAAGTTTGGGGTGCAGCCCCTTGTCCCCACCTGTTGAAGTGCCAGTAAAACAGACACGCATCTGTGACAATTACATCACACAGAGGAGTTTTGACTACTAATGATGACCCACTTCTGTTGTATATACAAGAAACCTGCAAGAGAATAATTATTATTGGTTGCAATGGTTATCTTATTAGAGCTGCTTTTTCTTTTTTAAAGAATAATAGCAAATTTTCCTGACATAGCTGAGCCAAATTGATAACTGCTACCCTTGAAGGAACAAATTCCATCCTTGTCCTTCTCCACTTTTGATGCCCTGATTCTTCAACACGTCTCATTTCTTTTCCCACTCACAAGCATAATTCTCTTCCCTTCCTCTTTAAGCAAGCTCTGTCATTTGGGGAAGAAAACCCCAAACCCACCACCCCACATTTCTGTTTCCACTGAATATTCATATCATTTGATCATTCATATCTATATTGATGATCTCAAATGCATTAACTTCTTGGTTGTCCCTCTGTGCTGCCAGACAACCAGCACAGCTGGCACAAGGTGACAGACATACATGTCCAGTGCACCATGACAAAGGTGTGTAGGCTTTTTCTTTTCCTGTAGCAAAACAGATATTTGGCTCATCCTGCAGAACAAAGTCATACTCCAAAAACTTCATCCCAGTGACATGCTCCAGTAACATTTTTCCTATTATCAAAACCAGTTTAAGAGGTTCTGATTTTCCAATTCTTCTGTCTGTTCCCACTCTCTGCAATGTTTCTCCTGCTCGTTTCTTAGCTGTACTGATACAACTATTTGTAGAGATGTGTTGCAAGCTGGATCACTGGAATTATCAAAATCCCTTTCAGAAGTAGTTTTTTTTTAAAAAAAAGAAACCTCATCTCTGATCCTTCTGGTGATTGCGATCAGAGGGCAGCCCAAAGAGCCCAAGGCAGCCCTGCAGCCCTTTCAGTCAGCAGAGCTGGGAGGGCACTGAGCTGTAGCTGTGAACCAGATGGATTTTGCAAAGAAGGGAACTGAATGTCCAGGAACAGGGAAGCAAGAAACTATTTTACAGTGCTTTGCCAATAGGGAAAGCAAATGTCTAAGTTACATGGATTTAGGTTTTGTTTCCAGTAAAGGCTGCAGGGAACATGACCAGGTAATGTTCAGCAGCAGATGAAGCAGAACTTCTAACCACTGATGTAAGTATAAATTTTTACAGTGAAAACAAAAGGCTAAGGACATCAAGGTGACAGCTCTGTTTTCAGCTTTGATCATACAAATTGGGAACTGGTGCCAGCTGGGCATAGTTCCGCCTTTCCTGGGATCCAGCTTTAACAAAGAAGCAATTTTGCTGTGGGAGCTTGTAGGCCTTATTTGTTATACCTGACTGACACATACTTAAAATATATATATAATAAATAATATTCTAGGTTTGGAATGAAAGAAATGCTTATCATAATCATGGCTGTGGTTGCTTGGCATAGGAGAATGTGAAGTACAGTATAATATTCTGCAAAGTTCAGTTTAAGGAAACCTACTATTTCCTAATAGATCTTTGTCTAGTGTTAGACAAACCTCAATTAACAATATGTAATGAGCACCTCATGCTGTAATTTATAAGCTTGTATAAAATACCATTGTCATCTTATGTGTTTACATGGGATACAGATTTTTGGTTTTAAATTATATATACACTGAGACTGAGTTCTTTGAATACCAGGTATGAGGAAACATTGTCTCCCCAGGGTGTCAATGACTTGTTTCTATTGAGTACATAGTCCCTAGCAAGTTTCTGTTTATGGGGAGAGGACTTCACCTGAAAGGGACCTTATTAACTTCCAAGTTAAATGAGGAGAGAAAATAACTCCTCGGTGTCACAATTATCAGTCTGATTAAATTATAAATCACAGGTGTCTGTGATAGGTTAAAGGTTTGAGCTTGAATGAGAGCTCAAATAGTAGCCAACTTTCAACAATACTTTCTTCTGAGAGCAAAAGACAATAATTTCATCCTAAGAAGAGTGTACATGGGAGCATTTTAGCTGTATTTGAAACGAAGTAAAATGTCTTTGAGTGGATCTAAAGTACACACACATATAATCATTACTCCCTATTTTATTTCTTGAAATTTGAATTTAAACCAAGTAATAAGTGTGCCTCTATCCGTACCTTTCTGCATCTATTTCTGTACCTTTTTTTTAAGTCTGTCTGGGGATGAAGTTGATTCGAGGGTAACTAAAACACCAAATAATTTTTTCTTATGGATGTGATGATCCTTAAATCCTGGATTGTTTCTTTTCTGTGAACATATTTTGAAGAATTGAAAAGTTAGTGTTCCTTCCCTAATTTATAAAATGATTTGAAGTCTAGAACACCACCATAAATAAAATCTCTTTCAATAAGCAGTGTTAACCAGCATTTCAAAGTCTTTCATTAATACAAGAGAGTGTTCATTCTGAACTTTAGATGTAACTGGAAAAAATATATTTCAAAGAATGGGATCACAGATGAACCATATTCTCATAGTAGGAGAATAAATAATTAAAAAAAAATCTCAAATGCATTAAATAAGCAAATAAAGAGCAATACAGCACAGACCAGCTGTTATTAGCATATACTAAATGATATGGAACATATCAGATCTGTAATTGTGTGAATAAGAAACAAAAAAGAAGGATAGTCGTTGTAGAAATTGCTGCAGGTGCAAGACATTTAGGATGCATTCTACCTAACCCAACCTCAGTTCAGCCTCAGAGTTTCAAGGTTTTAGGGCCTGTGCAGATGGGATTCTAATCAGGAATGCAGGTTCAGTGCCAGAGGGGATAGAAGTTTCCTTTGTTTACAATCAGAGCTGCTTTCTGACCTTCAGCCATTGAAAGCTCTCATTCAGCTTTAAAAATATGAATGTTCTCACTACTGATGCTTTGCAGGCTTCTTATTTCTTGTTACCATGACTAAAGCTAAGCTAGGCACACACTGTTTACAATTGCTGATGCTTTGCTAAGCTGGTACCAATGTTGTTATCTCAGACTCTTTCTAAGGCTCTGATTCTGTGATTTTATCTTACGCTATTCAATACACTAAGATCTATTACAAGCATCAAGATTAAATTTTTGACCTGAGTCTCAGAAAAATCCTTTTGGAAAGCTTCTGCGGAGTTTAGAATTCAGTTTCTTTCTGTTTGAACAGGTCTGTCTAGCTCTTTCTTGTAGAAAACAAGAGCTTCCAAGGAGTCATAATAAGGTTTGTGTTTTTTATGAATGATAGAAACACAGAAGTGGTATTATATAGACTAAAATAGATGAAAGATACATACTCTAATGCCTTAGGGTCAGTGTTATGTAGGTAGAATTCAGAAAAAAAACAGTGTCTGTTTGGCTATTTCATCTGTCTTAGATGTTTTCGGAAGAATTTCTTTGTCTGTTTCCAAACATGTGTATGGTCTGCCACTTTGAACTGTTGTAGGCGTTCTAGGGCTTGAAGACTTATTTTTCAAGCCTCAAAAAACGTGCAAGTCATCACCAAAAGCTAACAAAAGTATAAAGTATGTGCTATCAAAACTTCAAAGGAGGAAAAAACATGCAGGTGCAACTGTAGTGTTCACAAGAGGCTCATTTTCCTAATGCTTCTGTTTTGACAAGGAGAGGCATAAAACACTAAGGCTGTAGCCACTGACGGAGAGGTCTATTTCTGCTACAGAATTACCAGGTCACATTAGCCAGCCCTGTGCAGAAATGCAACAGAAATGTAGTAGAATTAACATTTTTGTGTAAGGCACGTGCGATACTAACCATGTGGATAAACTGCTAGTTACTCTGGGTGATACCTAATCTACTACAGGATTTTAGCAAGGTGTGTAACTGGAAGTAATTTTGCAGAAGAGGCAGTGCTAGAATGCTGTTGGTGGCTGGGGGATATGTTTTGCTGTTGACTGATCAAAACAGGCTCTACTACAGCTTTATGGTTTGTTCTAGCTGACATCTTCCTGTTTTTATAATTATTCCATGTTAGACACCTTGTTAAGGTGAAAGCTTTTGAGTTTGTCAATATAAATCCCCAGATGAGATAGGGATGAGAAGCAAATAGAGACAAGACTGAACATTCAGGAAATAAGACCAGATGTAGATGGGAGAGTAGGAATGCAGAAAAATTGTAGTCCATTTAGATATCTTCTTGACGAAGTTTTTCAGGAGAGAGTTAGCAGGAAATTACACTATTACTAATTCATTTTTTAACTAGTCAAAAAAATTCATGGAATTTGAAATTGGGTTCTGTGTGATCTTAAACTAATATCTATAGAATCCTTCTGTCTTAATGCAGAAGTGTAAACAATGTAAACAATGTATTAAATTGATCCATATTTCCTCTTTAAACAAAAAGCATGATTTCTCAGTTTGCATACTATCAGGTTTTTTCCCTCCCAAGGTCTAAAGAGCATGTTTGAAACAGTTTTCTATCTGTTACTAGTACTTTGTCCTTTTTCCTTTTCCCATAACTCACAATTGACCCTGAATCAGGTTCCAAGAACAATTTGTACTGTTGGATGAAATCAATAGGAAAGTTTTATTGCTTGTTTTCCTTTCTGCTTTACTTCCTTGTTCCTTACTGTGCTGCTGTCCTGTGATTTTTGTTTTTACTTAATTTTTAATTGGGAGGCTAGTAACCAAATTGTAAATTGTCTTGTTGGTTCCTTTTCTATTTAGTCAAAGGAAAATTCAAAATATAGGTTGTAAGGAAAATTCAAAATATAGCTTCTTAGGAAAATTTCTTTGTGGAGGTAACAAAAAGGACCTCTTTCATTACTCCTGGGTAGGAGGAAGATGGTTGGAAGAAATGAGTGCAGGGGATTTTCTTCCTTTGAAGCTTTGTTCCACTCTCTGCCTCCCTAAACAATACTCTGTTATGGAAGACAGGCTTTACTGCCGGTTTAGGAAGGACCTGTTCCCACATGTACAGAACATTTCCTCTCCTATAGGGTAAGAAGATACATTTCAGATATGCCTGACCTGAAACTAAATCATAATTCTGGCAGTCACTGTGAATAGTCATCACTTCTGGGTGTTCATCATCTTACAAAGCTGGGCTCAAAGATAATTATAATGAGATAAGGGAAAATCTTGGCCTTTAAACATCTTAGGGAGTTTAGCTGCTGACTTGACTGAAGTCAAAATTTCATCCTGAATATATTTAGTTTGTGTTACATTCCACTGTCAAGTAGAAGATTTCCTGTCTTTCTCTGGTGGCTAATGTCCCAGGGACTTGTAGATCCCTTCAGAAAAATAAACTGGAATTTAAATTGTTACGAGTTTGCCTTGCAGTCTTTTCATTCAGATTCATGACTCTGCACTCATGCATTGAAATGCAAGAGAGGAATCTGATTTTAAATGACAGGTGAACACCTTCAGATCAGGCATATGGTACATCTCTATCTACGCAGCAATTCTGCAAATGGATCCTTCCTACATAATTAACAGATTTCAATTCAATGACACAGCGATAATAATTCATTCTATAGTTCAGATACATACTTGATTGACTTTAATTTAAATACTTTAAGATAATAATAATAACAAATTCTATAATTCAGGCATTGTAAGAGCTTAAAGGCAAGTGTCAGTTTGTTTCACACCTCCTAGTAGATTAGTTTTCTAATATATCTCCTTTATAATGAAATTGCAGTGGCGAGGCTGTAATTTGGGTTATCTGCCAAATGTTCTTATGCCTATTTACATTTTAAGCTTCAACTGGAAGTGACACATACGAGGTATTTCCAAAATACACACCAGATTTATACAGCACACAGAGAGAATGAGATACTTTTAATTTAAGATGGAGGCTCTTGCTGATCACCAGTTTTTCTCTGTCATTTCATCACAAGCTTCTTTTAATAGGTATGAACAAAGGTATTGATTAGGTAGAATCTGAAAATACCAAATCTCCTGTCACAAGGCTGAGTTATCCAACTCCCTGACTGTGGGAACCCAGGGCACAGGGAATATTTCTCTGCTCTGAGGGGTCCTGACCCCCAGAGAAGCACTGACTTTGACTCTCATTCATGGAGGACGCTTCCAAGACTGCAAGATAGACGAGGGTCCACAAAAGTGTGAAATAGATTATAGAGAGTAGTGACATACTACAGTATGTCACTTGGGTGAGAAATTTAGGTTTTGGGATTTTTAGTATGTTGCTAGATGGGAACAAGATGGAGGGCATAGGGTGTTGTCCTGAGCTCCTTCTTCTTCCTTCTTCTTCCTTCTTCTTCCTTCTTCTTCCTTCTTCTTC
>VXBC01004207.1:989308-1070241 GCA_013399945.1 Ploceus nigricollis
AAGAGATACATGTAACATGGGCTTTGAGGGATCAGTTATTGGGATAAAAGGGAAAATAATCTAGGTGTCATTTCTTAATTGGATAGTTTAGTCTTAAAAGACCTTGTAACAAGAGATTGTTAGCTATTTTGCAGTGCTTTTCCAGTGCGCAGAGTCTGATATAGATGGTGTGCAAAACTTTAGATAACAGCAAACAAGAAGCTGAAGACTGAAAGAGTCCTGTGTGTCTCCTTTTCCTGACACAGAACTGCTCCAGGAGGGTTTCCCCCTGACAGGGGAACCCCCAGGGCGAGGCCCAGTGTGAGAAACCGATACCTGACTAATAAAAAGAAACACACAAATATTATTTTCTTTCCTATCAAGAGTCAAAGAGAAACATGTGGACAGGGGTCAGGTTGTGTCCCAGAAGACTTTGGTGCTTAGTCAAATGATCTCCAGTCTTTGAGAAGGTGTCAATCATCACCACATTGGTGACCCCTCTAGATATATGGAACAACAACATTTCAAGCATCTGAATAAGTGTTACCAGCAAATATGGATGTTCCTAACTCTTGTCTTCAGTGCACAATGCGTCATTAGATTGACCATCAAAATGTAATGTTCTTACTTTTTTTTTTTTTTGCTAAATCTGCAATTTTATGCTCCATGTTTCCTGCAATAGAACTGGCAAGGGGCAACTCTTCTGCTTTTGTATAACTCGCTGTTTTTGTCATCTTGTGTCCTGCCTTTTATGCAACTGAAAATAAAGGGGTGCTTCTCGTGTGCCTACATCTCGTGGCCATAATGTGGAGGTTGGCTCCATGCCACCAGCTGCTGCTGAATATGGTGCTGATACTGACCACAGCCAGGACTGCCAGAGCCACCTCTCCCTTATAATGTCAGGATATGCCTCCATAAAATGCAACAGCAAGCTGCTCTGTTGCCATGGCTCTACCTTATCCCTTACCCTCCCTTTACCATGTACCCACTCCTCCTCACTACTCCCAGAGCATCTTTTGCAAGTCTGTTCTTTTTTTATGTGGTGGGCACCCTTTGATAAATTGGAGGACTCATGAGCGAGCGACCTTTGGAAAGTCTTTATGCTATTGAAAAGAGTAAAGGGAGAACCCATCGCCGAAGTGGAGAAAACCTTGAGAGTATAAAAACATGTCATGACAAGAATTTTTGATAAACGTGTCAAAATTTGGTGTGTGTTTTTTTCAGACTTCATACATTTAGTCAGTTTTGAGTCTGAATAGTCAAAACATTAAAGAGAAAAGAAGTCCTATTCATTATTCACATTCATAACCGGACATTGTGGGATTTTTATATATGATCCTTATATATGATTCTAGGTCTGGAATCTTAGTGAGGACTGTTGTCCTCACTTAGTGGGTCTTAGGGTTTCACTTTTCACTGCCTGGTATGACCCTTAATATTTTGTAAAAGAATTTTGGTCATAAAACCTTGGTTATTAAAAAAAGTCTGCCATTGTTAAAAGCTAGATATTTTCTTCAGAATGATGAATAAATAGTCTAATCCTGATTTACTGGTGCTAGGGTAAGCATGGAGAAACTTTAGTGAGGCCATGGAATTACATTTATATTCATTCAAATTGAGGGAGAGATCAGAATCAATAATATTATACTTTTCTATTTAGAATAGAAATATTTTAGAATAGAAATAAATATTGTCAATAGTTATTGCAGAAATATTTCTTAAGGAATTGTGCCTTGATCTCATATCTTTACTGATTAGTCCAATGAGGTCAATTACATCAAAGAAAGCTTTTTAGCATTATGTTTACTAAAACTAGATCTGATTCTTACAGCCTTAGACAGATTAAACTATACTTCAGGTGGTGAAAGGACAGATTGCTCTGGCACGATGTCATTATTAAGATGTTTCTCTCTGAAACCAAACTTACATGCGGGGAAAAAATAGATATTTATTCTATGCTGCTCAGAACCTTAAAAGAAATCTCTATTGTCACCTCCCTGTGTTTTCATGCTGGGTTTTTTTCTACCTTCCCACCCACCTACAACACAAAAAGGTTTAGCACCAAATAGTCTTTATCTCCCAAAATTGTTAATAGATGATAGTTTTGTTCTGCCTGCCCTTCTTCTGATTGCGTGTCAGCAAATTATTGCAATTGTTTCACCATTCACATATTTTTGCACGGTAGAACTTATAGTCAAATTTAGCAATTTTCCTGTATAATTTTATTCTTGTTTTAGATTTTTAAAAATCCGTTTCTTAAGCTTTTCTGAAAAACACCGGTGTCTATAATGTTAGAACTAAAAGCATTATCTTTCTCACTGCAGCAATTAAGCTGCTCTGTGATTAGCAGCAGGTTATGCAATAGAATAAAAGACATTTACTGTTTTGCCTTTTCTCTAAGGGCTGGCAAAGTAACCTCTTATGCCATCAAGGACAGGAGTGCCTCAGCACCTAATAACAAACATAGATTTGTGGTCTTAGGGAAAATACAACTGCTGTAAATACAACTTTTTGCACTAACTAATGTGAGTGAAACTTAGTCCAAAGCTTTTGGAAATGAAAATCTTTTTAATGGAAAACATTTTTTGATATCTTCTGTATATAAATACGTACTATTAATGTGCCAGCTCTGCTGTGAAACAAAATAAACAATCAGAAACCAGATGAAGCATAATTAGGAGAAAACAGGTAGAGCACTGTTACATTTATAATATTAGTGAACTAGAACTTAGGCTCTCAGATATTTAAGTGCTTAACTCCTACTAGTTTCAGTAGGAATCAGTCATTCAAAGACATTTTTAAAATGTGGGATTGTGCAAGTATTGTAAGGAGTACAAAGGACATGCAGAAGTGAATATTTAACACAAAATTTTTACTTTGACACATTTATTTCTTATTTTTTAGCAGTGTTGGGCTAAGCCTTGGGCAAGGTAAACATCAATCCAGGAACTGCATTTAATTTTTAAAACACATTCTTAAGTAAACTCTCAAGAAGACCTCTAAGATCATCAGCTCCAAGCATTAAGCCAGCATTGCCAAGTCCACCACTGAACCAGGTCCCCAAGTGCCACATCTATGTGGCTTTCGAATACTTGGATCTCCTCTTTCTTTTAGATCAAGGGGTGAAAAGGTGGCATCAATGGCATCACTCTGCTAACACCAGAGTGAAACCTGTCCAGCTGTGTTACTGTCACTTCTTACTCCAGCATGCCATCCTCCTCCTCCTCTTTCATCTCCCTCTAACCCCTGATCTGTCCCTCTAGCTAAATGTTTGCAGGTTAGGCAGGCAATGAATGAGGTAGCTTTTGCTCTCTAACACTCTGTGATCTGATTCCACAAATAGTTTCCCAGGCACAGTGTCCAGCTAAGATCAGTGAGATCATTCACATAAGCAAATAAAGATTTGTAGGATCAGGCCCTTGATCGGCTCATCTCTTCTCTTGGGACTAATGTCCTTCCCCAGCACCACCATAACAACACTCCTCAGCATCTCTTTCTTGTATTGTTTTCCTCCCAGTTTGCCCATTCAATCTTTCATTTCATCCCTTAACTGTCTTGAAAGCCCCATCTGTCCTTTTACCAAATCCTCCAAAGGTGGGGGTTTTTAAACAGTGAAAATGTAGGTAAAATTATTTAAAACTGTTGATTTCTCTTTTGCTTAACTTCTGGAATATTATCTCTTCTCTGAAGCCTGATGTGTTATTACATGCTTTCTCCAGAGGCTTTCTATCCTGCAGTGTTCAGCTCCTGTGATTGCTGTGCCACAGAGAAATACTGTTATCACTGAAAAATCACTTCTCTATTTCTGAACACCTGTACGCACCAAGAGCACAATTTTTACAGGGGGTTGCATCATGTGATGTCAGAGCTTTAATGAGAAAATGTTCTTATTGGGAAATACAGAGAAAACACCGAAGAGCCTAGGGCTGCTTCATTTGAAGTCAATAGAGATTTGGCCACCAACTTCAGTGGGAGCAGAACTGGGTCCCAAGATTACAACTACAAGGTCCCTGAGGGGCTGATTTGCACAAACACTCCTTATTAAAAGAAATAATAAATTCCCCAAAGCATGAGAGAGAAGAGCATATGAATGCTTAAATGCTTTCCCCTGTGCCACTAGTACCTTTATGCTTTGTTGCCTCCACGCAGTCCTTTTTATGGTGAGCTGGGCAAAGAACAGACTTCCTGCCTAGACAGGACATAGAGGTGTCCAATTCATCCTGAGATCTTTTTATGAGAAAATAAGAAGAGCTGCTTCCCTGAACAGCCCATCAAACTTTCAGGCTAGTACCCCATTCATGCTCCTGGTATTTTCTCTGACATCTCCTGTGTGGTGTCCTTTGCCCTTGTGAATGGAGATGTGATTGAATTCTATGAATGCCAATCCAATGGGGCTAAATACCATGACAGAAATATAGGAATTTATCAGTTATAAGCCACAGGCTTTGGAAACCTACCTGAATCCAGTTCTGCCATTTACCCTAATGTGTTATATTTTATTCTGTTGCATTATCCCTGAACAGCTGAGTAAACCTGTGTGATGGCATTATTTGTTTCTGGCAAAATATTGGCTACACAGCTTGTCTTTCAGTATGGTGAAGTAAAAAATAAAAAGTACAAAAACTGTGAACTAACTGTTCCTGGGCTTACAACCATTATATTCCCAATGGGCATGTTGACAAAGATCTTAATGGTTGTGAACCAGCTATTTCTGTGCTCATGGCCATTAGAAAGGCTCCACTGAGAAGCCAAAGGAGTTTATAATGGTCATGAACCAGCTATTTCTGAGTTCATGGCTATTACAGATCTCAGAGAAATGCCGGTGAAGTTTATCATGTTCATGAGCTGCGTGTTTCTGTCTCACAGTGCCTATAAACTCTGCTGAGAAAGTGAAAGGGTTTGTAATGGTCACACATGAGCTATTTGTAGGCTCAGTATTATTACTAACTCGGATAGAAAGCCAAAAGTTCACAAAGTGGTATTTCTTTCACCTCTGGCAAACTCCATGTAGAAACTGATAAAACTACTAATGTTTCTCAGAAAACCACACTCCAATTCACAATAACACCTCTCAGAGTACTACAGTGGTGCAAAATCTCTGCTCTGCTCAGAGCCACTGTGGCAAGTTGCCAGGACCCTGAGGGCTGCAACTCTTTTATATATGCATTTACATAAATTTACATGAATTTTGCGTCAATTTGTATTCCGTCAATGTTGCAATGAAACCTATACTGAAGAGAATAAATAACATATAGCTAACTAACACCAGACTGGTTTTTATTTTACTTATTTCACTCTCATTTTCTTTTATCTTTCTAATACCTGTCCTGTAGCTGAATTGACTTCCAGTCTTGATGAGAATCTATTTTGTAGAGTAAAGAAAAATCCTGTTTCATCTATGTTCAATGGCAGGGAAGCAGAGTTGTGGCTTTGGCAAATTGCTTATGCTGCACACTTAGCAATCTCCCCAACCACCAGTAGCTAATATACATATTAAAGAAGGCAGTACTAGCATAGTCCCTTGCTGACCTCCACATGTGAAGAAGCCCTCAGAATATTAATGATATTTTAAACAAACACATTGAAAATCCCAAAAATCAGAAGTAATAGATCTTTTTTTTTTGTATGAAAATTACTGCTAAGGCAGAATTTTAGAGATAAAAATAACTCAGTGGACTGAATTAGTTATTTAATAATAACAGTCCCCTTTGTGACAGGATCTATTAGTATTTAATGAAATTTGATGCCTCTCTGCACCTTTGCTTTCCCTTAAGGATGCACAGAAAAGAAAGGTCACTATGATTTCATAGAATGATCTGTATGAACCAAAACCTCATATTCTGCTTTCTGCAATCCTCATGAAAACACTAGCTTTGAGATGAGCAGAGTCCCCCACTTATTGCTTCAGGGCATGACAATATTTTAAAGTGGAGACAGATTTAAATCTTGTGTAGTTTTGCCGAGGTCAGGAATCAACAAATTACCTTAAAGACTCAAGATTTCCCTGCAATTACCTAACATGAAATGGCTCATAAGACCTACTTGAGAAGCCTTGCTGGAGTAGGAGAAATCATCAGCAGAGGCTGCAGCTAACCCCAGACAGCTTCAGTGCTTGTCAGTGCTGAAAGTGCAGTTTATGTTCACTGTTCAAAACCTATTTTTAGAGTGCTTTCAGCTCTCTGCTGCTGAATTTCAGTTAGCATGAGGCTTGTGCTGGTGGACAGCTACAGCAATGAAAGCATTTTTTTTTACAGAATTGCTAATTTGAATGACCAGACATTCACATCGGGACCTGTATCACCAGAGCACCAGAGTGTTTGTAATATACCACTCTCACCAGAAGTGGAAGGTTTAAAACTTGTATTTTAAATTGTAGAGAAAAAACATTAGGCGTACTGGGCAAGAATTTACTTGGTGGAACCACAATTTCTTTAGTCCAGGACCTTGCCTGGTACAGTGGAAGTCTGTCAGATCTCTTCTTTTTCAGGGTAAGCCAACAAGAATAGTGACCAGCCACAAGGAAAAGGAAAGCAATGTGGATACCATATTGTGAGGTTTCCTGTGTTTGGTATCTGACTGCCTGGCAATCTTTGGAATAAGGACTGCCTGGTATCAGGTAGTGCTATCAGCATCCTGATGGATTTTTATTTCATTATGTTATTTAATTACTTTTTTAACCCATTCACAGCTCTGTCCTCCCAATTTTATGTTATAAGGAATAATGAAGAAACATTTGCTTCCTTTCTTTGCAGAGTCTGCAGGAGTGAAATACAAAGCAAGATATAGCCAGGGAGCCTTTAAGCCAGTTGGACATGCATGAGTCCATGGGACCAGACAGAGAGCACCCAAGGGTGCTGTGGAGCTCTTTGGTGTCATCGTGAGGTCCCTCTCTGTCAGCTTTGAGACATCATGGCAGTTGGGGGAGTATCCTGGTGACTGGAAAATCTGTCCTTGTAGATATTCAAAGCTCAGAGGTTTGGACTGGATGATCTGCAGAAATCCCTTCCTATGTCTGGGATTCTGTAATTGTGTGCCTGTACAGAGGTGTGACTAAGGGAGTCTGTCAGCTTTTCAAAACACTTTGTAGTCCTCCTCTGATTCATTGCCTGGGCAAAAAAATTCTACAGGCAGGCAAGTTGAATTGTTTAATTGTAAATTACATGAACACTAGCATTAAATGGAACATCTAAATAAGTTTTTATGCAGTGTTAGATAGAGCTTTGTGTAGATGTATTGCTATGCTTGAACTATACCTTGCTCCTCATGAACTCAAAATGACTTGCAGACATTAAATGAGTGTCACAGACATTCTGTGGGTGCAGTAAGTGTCCTGTTTACAGTGACAGCAGGTAAAGACAAGCACCATGTGGCTGCATGGCCAAGACAGGGCTGCAGAAGTAGGCAGATTAGGGCGGGTCACCAGGGAAGTCACGGCGTAGAGAGAGCAGGAGGAAAAGGCAGAAGCTTGTCTTATGTGACTCTGTGCAATCTGCAAGCCATGACAGGGTCTTTGGGTCTTTGGTGTGTGTTTGCATCTTTGAAGGATGAATGAGAAGGAGGGGCAACAGGCCTCTCCTGCTTCCTTTCCTCTCAACCTCCAGCAGAGGCTTGTAGGCTGCCAGGGAGCAGAGACAGCACATCTGTGCTGCTGCTGGAGGTGCCTGCTTGTGACACAGGCACGTTGTGCTGCCTTCATGTGCAATGCCCTCCAGAGCTCCAGCTGAGTCACTTGTATGGCCACTGGTCTTGTCTGTTCAGAGTCTGGCCTTTTCTCCTAAACCTGGCCCTTTGGGTGATGAGCTCTCCCCCATTCTACAAGAAGCCCCTCATTTCAGTGTTGCACAGGGAAAGAGAATTAGTCAGTCAAATGATCAGACATCCACAGTGGAATGTTAAGCATTGTAAGTGTTGATTAAATGTTGCTGTAAGTGCAAAATTCAGCCTAGATAAATCCTTTAACAGAAAGTAACTGCTGAGCCTGGGAGAAATAAAGCTCTTCTTTTTGTGTTGTCTGAAGATTACACTGAATTGAATGTTTTGAAAAAAAATAATCATGGATTTGGCTTCCTGTTTGAGATTGCTGCTTAAAACACAATATTTCTTCACAGTTCTGCCTTGCAATCCATACAAAAAATTTCATGCAAACAAGGAAAAGTATGGAAAAAGAGTTGATTGCTGTAAAAAGAGCAAATGTGTGATGCTCTCAGGTAGGTGAGGGTCAGTGGGTACTGGGTAGAAGGTACAGTTTTGACATGTGGGGTCCAGACAAATTCTTCTGTCAGAGCTGAGATATTTTAAGAATGGATCTTTGCTGGAGCTCTCTGGAAATCTTCAGCTGGCTCAGTAGCTTATGGCTAGAGCAGAACTGCAACTCCTTGCTGAGTCTGGAGCTCTGGTGAGAGAAACAGGCTCCACTGCAGCTCCAGGCAGTGTTGTAGGGAGGTTGACAGAGGACAGGCATAAAATTATGTGGTCAGGGTCTCCCACTTTCCAGGCTGACATGCCGTTCAAAGGCTGAAGGTTCTGGCTAGAGCAGGGTGGAAAACACAGAGTAAGTCAGGGAGACACCAGGATTGCTCACTCACTTAGAGCAACATTTGAGGGATTTGATCTAAGTTACCTTTGCTGAATGACCTTTCATTTATCAAAGCCACATTATGGCTTGAAACCAAGGTCTATATCTTGATAACAGCCAGAAGCAGTTTGGATCTCCTCTAAAACCAAAATCTGTTATATTTCTTTACAGACTGTATATAGAAATGATCAAATAATTGATGAAGTATGAAAAGCTAAACTAGAAATTTAATGCCCAGGAGAATTGTGACTAGATTCCCCTGTAATCTCAGCTTTTGGTATGTGGAGTTTGCCACTGTCCGTATGTCTAACACAGGCTAAAACTTGCTGTATGGGAACAGAACTGACTGCAGACTGTATGTGTATTATCTGAGACAAACTGGTCCTGTGCAATGCAAAACAGATAAAAGTGTCAGGAATCTGAGGCTGGACTGAGGCACCATTTCTGTATTTTCAGTTGGCTGATTTATCACAGTCTCTTGTGGACTGTGACTGACCACAGACTCAGTGGCTGTATTCTGATGAGAGGTGGGGGTACACCTACTAAAAGGCAGAAGATGGAACTTTGTGGAAGGTGGAGAGAAATGATTTTGCATGGATCAGATAGTAGTGATTACCATAAAACACACCACAACATATACAGAGGTGTCTCTGTCAGTTATAGCAGTCTGTCAGTTCAAGGCCTGCATACAAATGGGGCAGATTATAAAAGTAAGATTATTGTGATTCCAAAAAAATATTAGAGGAAAACATTTATTATAAGAAACATGAAAATACAGTAAAGACCATTTTTATTCCTGCAAAGACAACAAAAATATTTTCATCCACTGTCATGCCAGTAGATAATTCGATTGTGATGGGAAATAAGAACTAGGTTTCCAGTTTTGTGTATAGCTCAAATTATGCATCTTTTTGTGACAAGGGTTGATGTACTGCAAACACTATATTAGTGTTCTCTTGATTAAAAAATTGACTAAATTGACTAATTGACTAAAAACTTGAAAGTTTGTTGTTCGGGTTTTTATGTTGGGGTTTTTTGTTGTTGTTGTTTCTTTGGGGTTTCTTTTTGGTTTGTTTATTTAGTTGGTTGGTTGTTTTTTGGTTGTTTTTTTTTCCTGTGGCCAAGGATGCCTCAAAGCCATGTAAATACAGTTACTGGTAGTTCTTATCCATATGCTACTGATACAACTGCAGCACCATGCCATCATAGAAAAAGTTGTGCAGACACGACCAGGGGAATAATGAGATTTATCCCAAAGTTATTGTAACTTTAAAGTGAAAAAATATGCTTTGTATGTGCCCAAGTCTATGAGATGAAGTATAAGTTTCAATAAAGACCTGTTGATAGATTTTTTGCTAAGAAATATTGCACTTATATGAAGAAAAATCTTGACTGAGCAGAACAAATGAAAAGGTATTTTTCTCCCATGTGTATATTAGAACATGATTTCCCAAAGTGTTCTGATTTCCCATTTAATTACAGCAAAAGTTATGTTGTTTTGTCTTTCCCATGTCCCTTGAAAGGTATTTCAGGCAACCTCAAGTATTACTGAAGGATTAGAAAATAAGATGACTTGGTATGGATTTCTGGATTTTAGGATAAATGTTTTGCATTCACAAATTATACAAACTATGGGTAAGTACTTCAGGAACGAGTCCAATATTCTACCTTCAAATTCTATTCACTTAATTTTCTGAAATAGCTGGAATGTTTATTCCAACTTCTACATCAGAAGAAGTTTTTATTGAGGTGTTTAGAGTTAGACCTACTAAAAATGGTGAATGCTAAGCCAAATGTAGATCAAATTTTTTCACACAGAAAGAATTTTATGAATCAGTTAAAGTGAGCTATTGAAATAAATTCCTACTCTCCACAATTCACATTTGAAGCAACATTCTGAAACCAAGGGTAACTGCATTGCATATATGGATGCAACTGAAATATACACTAAAGAAAAGAGTCTTTTGGAATAACACACTGTTTAGGTGGTGGATTTTCTATTCATGTATTTGCTCTTTAGTTATATTTCCAAAGTAGGGAATACATAGGTAAATAATTTATTTTTTTTTGGTTTTGGGTTTTTTTTCTTGTTGTTGTTTTTGGCTTTTTTTTGCTTTGTTTTCTTTTTTTTTTTTTTTTTTAATTTAATTGCAGAGTTACTTCTTCTTTTCCCCTAGGAAAAACTATCTTCTCTCTAACAAGAATTTATGGTGTTTAGTGTTTTACAGCATAGAGCCCTCTTGGCAAAATACAACAATCAGGATAGTTCTCTACAGTTCATTACTGAAAGTGTAATGAAGTGCTCTGTTTATTTTAGACCTCACATCACACTTGCCTCTAAAGTATCTCAGCAGCTCAATCTTTGAACTTATTTCTCTGTGAAAAGCAGGGTTGCTTCTTCTTATGCATGTACTAGTGCTTTATCCAGGGTAGCTGGATGTGTCAAGATATGGAATTTCCACTGCTTCCCTTAGGAGACTGTTTTACCCCAGCCACTCTCTCTGGCAAGTGGTTTTTTCCTGAGATCTGGGCTGGCTGATTTCAAGCTGGTACTTGAATTGTGTCTTCAGTATTAAAAAGCTGT
The DNA here is from genome assembly GCA_013399945.1 of Ploceus nigricollis. Classification (NCBI taxonomy): domain Eukaryota; kingdom Metazoa; phylum Chordata; class Aves; order Passeriformes; family Ploceidae; genus Ploceus; species Ploceus nigricollis. The sequence goes on from VXBC01004207.1 coordinate 1,000,447, forward strand.
CTGGAAATCTCCTGTATGCAGCCTGAATGCGAAAATTCATTTATTGGGTCAAAAAAGCATCTTAAGCAGCACCTTGTGTTGAATGCCCCAACAACATTACTGGGTCAGGAGAGTATGGAAATTCGATGAGTGGTGACTCACATGCCCCTGAGCTCCCATTCTGTCAGCAGTTTCCATTCTTCTGCTTAGCTGATGTAAACAATGACTCTGTACTGGGTTACCAAAGGAGAATTTGGCACTGCAGTGTTTTTGTCTTCCTAGATTTAATATTAATTTTTGTTTGTTTTCTTCCCTTTTTCTTAGATCTTCTGCTGTGGCTGAAACCCTGGAAGGAGCTACCGATCAGTAACTTCCAGGGAGGGCAGCTGCTATTTTACTTAGTCTGAGGCACAGAAGCACAAGAAGTGTAAACACTGAGGATTAGGGAATCAGAGATTGCCTCCCACATCCAAGATCCAAGAGCAGGATCCCAGTTCTACCCCAAAGCAGCACATGAATGAGTAGCATCTCCCATTTGTTGCTAGGAAAAGAGCTGTGCGCAGCTGAGGATCAGAGACTTAGGGAGCATTGAGTCCCTTCTCCTTCTGCCCCAGGTAGCTCTGGAGCAGCCTCACTGTCTGCCTTGCCCCTGTTAGAGCAAGGTCAGAAGCAGCAAATAATATCTTCTAGACTTCCCTGTGGTTCTGGACATAAAGAAATTAAAATTAAAAAAAATGGTAAGCGTGCTGTGTTGTTCTGCATTTTTGAGCATATTCAAATGAGAGTATTGCAGTCCTGGCAGCACTGCTAAGAAGAGATCAGAGAGGATTACGAAGTATTTTGACATAATAATAGCTAATCAGCTGGGCAGACTCCGACTGACCTGATGAGTAGAAAAGGTAATGGGATTGCTCTTTAAATAAATAAATAAATAAGCAATGAAAGAAAGAATGAAAAAAAAAAAAAAGAAAAATAAAAGATAAAGAAAGTTACTCACATGGCCCATAAAAGAAGACATCAGGTTTTGGGAATATATGATAATAACACTCACCACACAGATTTTTTTTTTAGACAATTCACTATTTCCCTGTAAAATCTGAGGAATATGGGGATCAAACTTGAGAAGTTCTTGTTATTAATGTATGCTCATAACCACATAAATCCAGTGATGAGAGTCCTGTGCAGCAAGCTGGTTTCAATCTGCCCTTTTAGTGCTTGAGCAAAGCAGGAAGTGTGTGTTAAATATTTGTATTGATCACCAGAACTGAAAATAATCTGGGCAGTCAGTCCCAGTGCTGGCAAGATTCATTGTCAGTCTGCAATGCTGCTGACAGATGTTATTGATTGCAGTTCATATTGTTTATATGTTTCTCTGAAACAGTTAATTTTAGCACAGTGGGACAGAATGTCTTACTACACATGGGACAGTCAGAATGAATGGCTTCATGGAATTTTTAATTACTTTCTGTTGTCCTCTCATCAATTAATAAAGGCAGGAGCAGTTTTGCTACTGTCAGAAGACACTTTCAGTGTTGTTTGAAGATGATGACTGCAAAAAAGCCAATTAAAATGTATACTTTTGTGAAGAAAGTTCTCTTCATGAGAGTGTAGACTCTTTTTCTCTCCTTACGTTTCCACAGGGAATGAAATCTCTTTAGTGGTGCACTGCATGGGGCATTCCCTTTGTGATCTGAATGCACTGTAGCTTCTTAGAGATGCATTCCTGCATCCTCGTGCAAGTGAAAACCTGCTGATGTTTTCATTGTGCTACCAAGAAGCTCTAAGCTGACAGCATTGATATTCTCAATTACTTTTACTGTGCTTAGTGCATCTATTGTCAGTATGGAAAAACATCTTACTTTTGGGTACCTCTATGCCACTGCTGCCTCTTCCCAATGATTTTGTGTCTGAGCATCTTGTGATTTTCAGTATTTGGAGGCTCTAAACTCTCCAGCACAGTGCCTGTATCCCTGGCAGAGAACTGAAGCACGAGCTCTGACAGCCAAAGTGCATGTGTTTGTAAGGATGCTTGTCCTACTGAATTGCTAGGGTGCTTCCTGCCCCGGTTCTGGCCTAAAGCAGCGGGCACTCCTCCAGTCGCTGGGAACAGCTCGGGAGCTTTATGAACACAATCAGTTACAGCCACTTGATCAGGATGCCAGAGTACAGCTCATGGCTTGTTTAATTCCTTACCACAGACCTGGTGTCCTCTCACATCCCTCAGACCTCTGCTTATACAAGGATTCATGTTGCTACTGATGTAAAGGAGTAAGTAAAAACTAGTTTAAAGGTGTAACTGCTGTGATAAATTGGGAGATAACTACTGGCGCTTGTGACAATCACTAGTACCATGATGGTGTCTGCAGAATATAAAAGTAATGTAATAAAATTGCTAATACAAAGTCACCTAGGCTACAAAACCTTGTTACTAAACTTCCTGCCCTGAGGAAATGCAAATAAATGTCCTGCTTACTGAGTTACTTACAGGCAGCGCAGGCTGTGGCAATACAGATAAATGGCAGATGCATTTCAATAATGACTTTGTTCATGCATATGATCCCACCAAAGAAGAGTAGAGACAAACACCTTCTAAAGCAAATAAGAAACCAAGAGGGTTAGGTTGCTATGATTAAGTATGCATTCTCCAGAACAAAGATACTTTCTGGAGCTTCAGTGGAGTATCGTTTAGACTCCTAAGCTCTCTGGTGGCAATTTGCAGTAGGGGCTTGGCTTGTGTTCATAAAAGTGATTAAGTGGAATGGAAGATATCAGCAGTATACTATAAACCTCTTGTGAATAAGATCCAATAAAGCATTTTAGTCCTACTGTGCTGACTTAGTTATGAAGTCCAAAATTATTCACAGGGTTTAGTGTTCATAAACTGCCTGTCCTTAGTACAAAGGTTCATTAAAGAGGGATAGCATTAACACTCTATTTTGCAGCTGATCTGCATAAATAAAATGTAAACAAAGTACAACTAGCCAGAGCTTATTTTTTCAGCTGTATTCTGGTGCTTTTTAATTTTGGAGAAAATTGAACTGAACAGAGAGATTACTAAGGTATTTTTTATGTGAAATCTATTGAGGTGTTTATTAGGACAAAATAAAGTATATATCCTTTTCTAAAGTTCTGTATCGGTTTTTTGTCTCTCTCCTTGGGCCCCAAGGGGCTCCCCAGATGGGGGAAAACCTCCTGTAACAGTTCTGTGCCAGGACTGAGAGACGCACGGGACTCTTTTCGGTCTTCAGGTTGTTTTTTTATTGTTATCTTATCAGAAAGTTGGCATGCTGTCTATACCAGACAGCGTGCAGGAAAACACCACAAAATGGCTACCAGATGTACAGTTTCAAGGTCTTTTAAAGCTGTTTCATCCAACTAACTCTTAAAACATACTTTATTTCTACCTTTCTACCAATAACTCATCCCTTGTCTGTCCACATAACCTCTGCACTGCAGCTTTCCTTGTTCCAATCACCCTGTGCCACCAACACTGCAGAAAATGGAGTAGATGAAGAAGAAGCAGCTGCTCGGGACAACGCCCAATGACCTCCATCTTGCCTCCTATCTACTTCCATACTAAAATACCCCAAAACCTAAATTTCTCACCCTGTGACAAACTACACTATTCTCTATTATCTATTTCACACTCTTGTAGACTCTAGTCTATCCCGAAGTCTTGAAGTCCTCTCCATGGGCGAAGGTTAAAGGCAGTGCTTCTCTGGGGGTCAGAACCCCTCAGAGCAGACAGAGAAATATTCCCTGTGCCCTGGCTTCCAACAGTTCTGAACTCTCATCTTTCTTAGTTGTTTGACACTTATATGTAGCTTTTTCAATGCTGATAAACAAAACAAATCTCAAAATTAAACCAGTTAGGAGTGTCACAGTGAGGTATAAAAATTCTTTCATTTTTGCAGATGGGGTAATTGATGAAGATAGGTGTTAAGTGGACTTAAATTAGCCAATGTGTTGGTGATGTATTCCATGTTCTCAGGGTTTGGTCCTGTTTTCTTAGTGATATTTTCAATCAGTATCAATACTGATTGAAAATGTACCAATTCAACAAACTAAACTCTCTAAAAAGGGAGTAATTAAAGAAATTATTTACAAGTTCAAAGCTGTAGCTCCCCCTACTCCAAACTCTCATTGAACTCTGCCTTCCTCAAAATGGAATTTGATAGCTCCTACATATATCCTTCCACTTGCTTTGCTGTGACTACTTCACAATCTGTCTGTGGGAGCCAAAGAACTGTTTTTTTAAATATAGCCATGCCTTTGGTCTTTACCGTGTTTACTGATGTAGGTTCCTGCTGGGTCTTAGCTCATGCACTATAAAGATATCTCACGTAAGGATGTAAGGAACAAGCTGTGCTGGGACAGGCCTTGGAGTCTGAGAGGTTCCCTACCCTGTCTCTGGCATGGGCCAGTACCTGGTGATGAGGAGAGGGTGTAAGAACAAGCAGGGTGTGATGAATACTCCTTAGCTTTATGCTTTCTTAGTGCAGTGGGCTAAGGTCTAATGGGCCCAAAGGTGCTGGCTTGCCTCTTGGTGACCCACAAAAGATTTTTCTTCTGCAAGGCTGCAAAGTTAGCTTTAGAGATATGTATATTTTTGGCTTTCTACCATCCTCCAACAGCCAAAAGGCCCATAATTTAATTATGTGCCACATGAAATAAATCCAAAGAAACAAAAAAAACCCTCCCTTGTTTGGAAGAAAAAATAGATTCTGTATTACAACAATATAACAACTCACACAACAACTCTTCAATCCTCCCTGACACTCTTGTCTCCTAAGGCTCCTGTCATACTCTTCTGCTCCCTTCCCAGAATGAGAGACCACAGACAACTTATTTCCCTGTTGTAGAGCAGCCTTTCCACAACACTTGCCAGTCCCTGTCTTCATTATGCCAGCTTTTCCTGGGGTACTTCTTCATTTTTCAGAAAGATGGCTTGGAATTGCATGGAACTTCCAAAATGCAGTGAAGTCATGGATTTATGCTATTGAGCATGGAGGACATAGGGAATTTTCATAGGTGGAGATTAATATTCAGGTGCAGATTTACCTGATGACACATCTGTAACCCCTTTCTTTTCACTCATTACCCATCCATCTGCTGTAGCACTTTCTTATGTGGCCTTTTTTTTCTCCTCGTGTCAAATAATGTGGACAAGGAATCAAAGGCACAGCTGGCTGGATCCAGCCCCAGTAGGGTTCATTTGATAGTCTGTGTTGACATTTCCTAAAGGAGGACAAACTGCTCTTGCTGCTGACCCTGGTCAAAGATTTCTGGTAAAATAACATTTACTCAGCTGAGATGGCAATTCACCCTATTTTTTGCCTTCCAACAGGATGGATTTTTTCTCCCCCATGCCCTCAAACACAAAGCCAAAGCAGTGACTTATAAAGGACAACTAAGGGAAGAGAAACTTCAGGCTACCTGGTCCTGATATAACAAAGTCTGCCCTGCACTGAGTAGAGGTAATCCGTGCAAGGAAGCTGCATGTGAAGTAGTTTTATCCAATGCAGTCACAGGTGCATAGAATTCATATGGCTCCCAGTTTTTTGGAAAACCTGGCAGAACTGGGATCATGAACTGTTTTTTTTTACCATATCACATCATCTGACATTGTTAGATGGTACTGTGTTTCTAAACATGTGTCTATGAAATCTCTGAGTCTCACAAAGTCGCCAGTTTTAGAAGGAGCTTTTTCTTTTCCTTCTGGATTTTTGCAGTGTATCAAGAAGCACGAAATACTGAAAAGGCAAAAAGAAATATGCCATTGCAGATCCCACTATTGCATTAATTCTCTGAAAAAGTGCTCTAATTTAACTGTGTAGTTTTTAATTATATTTACTGATATTTCCTGATGCATACTTTATTATTCTAAAGGCTTCAATAATATGAATAGAGTATTCTGTGACTAAGGAAACAAGAGGTGAAGTATATAAGGGAAAACACAAATGCTGCCAAAAGAACTGAACAAATCACTTTTTTTCTTTATTGTGATTTACAAAGCAAGTGTATGAGTTGCTTTACTATAGAAGCTGAGCAGCTTCATTCAGCACTTTGATGTGTTCAGGCTAATATGTAGAGTAGCTGCAAATCTACTCTACAAATCTGAGGTGATTTCAGAAGCAGATTTAATTCTCAGTTAATTAATGTAGGTGAACATGAATAGCATTTTTTTTCCTGCACTGAGTGAAGTTGCTAAAAATAGGTGTCTCTGCAGGTTGAAGCAAAATAGTCAGTGCCTGAAAAAACAGACTAAAGGCGAAAATGCAGCCAGGAGCTAAATCTCTCTGTAGGGTGTTTCTGGAGCTTCTACCATTCTTATTTCCTCCCTGACAGGGCTTTGAACTTCTTAGCAATTTCCAGCTCTCAATGGAAGTAGCATAAAGCTATTAATGTATACTCTGATAAGAGGACCAAAACAAACCAGGGGAATAACACAGCACGCCTTCTAGAGTGCCAAGTAGGTGCAACCTTCACGTGTTGGATTTACCAGGATACAGTGAGGTATTTAATAACAACACATTCCTGCTCTTTGTCTCTCTTATGTGCACGTTCTCATACACAAATACCTACAAAAGGCTCTTCAAAGTTTCCACTGACCAGCCAACGCTTGTGAGAGTGAAATATCTCTTGGTAATATTTTTAGGGGGCAGCTTACTGTAGCCTTCTCCACAGAATAGAATAGATCAGCTCTACAGTTACTGAAACCTTGGTTTGATTTGACATTTTATTTAAATTTACATCTGTGTCATTACATCCCAACATTACTCTGTTGAAAAAAAAGGAAAAAAAAAAAAGGAACATAGGAAGGAGGAGGAGAATAATAGATTCAAAGGAAGAAAACTGCAGTCCTTTCCCCCATACCATTTACATCTGTTCCTTTTACTGGTCTTATGTGACCAAATTCTGGGTCCTGCATTTGGGTCACATCAATCCCATGCATCACTACAGCCTTAGGGAAAAGTGGCTGGAAAGCTGCCTGGCAGAAAAGGACCTGGGGGTGAACATGAGCTGGCAGTGTGGCCAAGAAGGTTAGGTGGCCAAGAAGGCCAGTGGCAGCCTGGCCTGTACCAGCAATAGTGTGGCCAGCAGGACCAGGACAGTGATTGTCCCCTATACCCAGCACCAATGAGGCCACACCTCAAATTCTGTGCTCAGTTCTGGGTCTCTCACTACGAGAAAGACACTGAGGGGCTGGATGGAGCCTGTCCAGAGAAGGGCAGGGGAGCTGGTGAAGGGTCTGGAGCACAAGTCCTATGAGGAGCAACTGAGGGAGCTTAGGTTGCTTAGTCTGGATAAAAGAGGGCTCAGGGGAGAGCTTATCACTCTTTACAAGTCCCTGAAAGGAGGCTGTAGCAATGTGAGGGTTGGTCTTTTCTCACATGAAACAAGCAACTGAGGAAAAAAAGAAATGGCCTCAAGTTGCACCTGGGGAGGTTTCGATTGGATATTAGAGNCCTATGAGGAGCAACGGAGGGAGCTTAGGTTGCTTAGTCTGGATAAAAGAGGGCTCAGGGGAGAGCTTATCACTCTTTACAAGTCCCTGAAAGGAGGCTGTAGCAATGTGAGGGTTGGTCTTTTCTCACATGAAACAAGCAACTGAGGAAAAAAAGAAATGGCCTCAAGTTGCACCTGGGGAGGTTTCGATTGGATATTAGAGTTTTTTTTTCCACTGGAAGGTTTGTCAGAACCTCTGGAACATGCTGCCCAGAGAAGCGGTGGAGTCACCATTCCTGGAGTTATTTAAAAGTCATATAGGTATGGTACTTAGGGATATGGATTACTGGGGCCTAGGCAGTACTGGGTTAGTGGCTGGACTTGGTCTTAAAGTTCTTTTCCAACCTAAATGATTTTATCATTCTGTGATTCCATAGTCTGGATTGTGACAAGAGTTTTTCTACTTTTCCTTCTGCCAGTGTTGCACTGTTCCAAATATTCCTCAATATCTCTTTCATTCAGCATCTTTCCTTAGAGTTTTGATTGCTTTCCTTGGGCTTTGGCTGCTGTGTATGTTTTCAGAGCTAAGAGACGCATTCCTTTGAATGTCCTCCTTCTCACAAACCAGAAGAGTTTATACAGCCTTTGATGAGGAAATCTGGAATGACAGTAATTGTACAGAAGCTTGCTGGGTGTTCTCCACCTCCAGAGAGAAGGCATTAATACAGCTGCTCTCCTGTTTTAAGCAAGGTAACAGCCATAAACCCACCTGTGGCAGCAATATCTGACAGATACAGCTCTACCAGGGAAAGTCAAAAAGACTGAGCATCCACACAATGATCCTGGCTGGACTTGCCCTGACCCCAGGCCTGAGGTGTACTTTTCCACTATAACATTTGCTACTACCTTGGTTCAGGGTAATTACAAGGTATATCCCCTTCTAGCTGTCAGGGAATTGTAAATTGGAAATGGGTAAAATCTCCCAAACCTGACTGTCTTGTGTGATGACCCTGTTGGTAGGGTTCAGCCCCATCTTTGCTGGGAGAGGGAGGCTGTTGTATTTGTATGCAGAATGTGCACAGCTATGCATGACAGGCTTCATGCAGAACAGTTTAACCAGACATCTAATCTCTCCTGGAGGGAAGAATGATTTTACAGAGTGTGTATTCATTCTTTTATTCATTTAGCTCTGTGTTTCTGCACTAGTGGGTAGGAATAATTCTTTATATTCTATTCTTTAAATAATACTAGAAATCCTGTCACCCAATTTTATCATGTCCCTTGTTACTCATTAGAAATTTCAAAACCAGACATGCAATTTGTAACAATTTGGATATGTATGTGCAGATAGGTCACTGAACATGCACTACATTGTAGAAGGTAATTTTGAATTCATATTCTATTTATCAATGATTCCTTAGACTTTTAATTTTTTCTTTTTGTTTGGGAATTATGGCAAGTTTTGATTCCAAAAAAGAGGTAGCACTAACATTTCTCACATATGATGCCTGATGTGACCTCATAAATCTTTGTACCTCAGTAATGATAACAGTTCTCCAGGTGTAAATCTTCAGACTAGTGGTGGCCTAAGCAAGAGAAGTGGGTATATTCTTTTTTCCACTATGTATTTCTGGAGTAGCCTTTTTGGCTAGGGAAGGTTTGGCTAGGGTAGCCCTTTAGGAACGTAGATCAGCTTCATAATATGTGGGGATGCCCCATGATGGCATAATTCTCTCTTCTGTTTACAGACTCAAACTGCAATCTCTGCCTCCAAATCCAAACTTTCTCAGCATTTGTGAAGCTGGGATAAGGCTTGGGGTTTGTTTCTGTTTGAGACTTTGGAGGTTTTTAATCCTTTCCTTTGGACTCTGCTGACCCCATTGGTTCAAAGTTGACACCTTGAACATGAAAGCCTTAAAATTCTAATTAAACTGGCTAGCAAAGGAATGTGAAAAATCTCAGGAAGACTGTGAGGCAGAGATTGATAAAACATGGATTTAGTTTTTAATTTAAAAGGCAGGTTCTGTTAGGATTAAAAACTGAACCAAGTTCATGCTCCCTCAGACTTTGTGCTTCCACTTCCTTTAGTTGCAAGGACCAAGATAACTGAACAGGAGAAAGGAAGCTTTGTGCAATCCTCATTTAGGTGAACACAAACCTGTTCCTACTTACTTGCTCAGCATCATGTCGTGGTTTGCTCACAATTACTTGACCATCCCAGAGACCAGGCAAGACCATTTCTTTCTTCTATCTGATGGAGGCAGTCATAAAAACAATTCCTCTCACCTAAACCAGGAATTGCTTTGTTACACATCATGGCTCAAGGCAGACCCACCCTACTTCCTGCCATAGACCAGCTTGGCTACATTGCTAAACCCTACACAGATTAATTACAGATTAAAATCCTGAATGTCTTAGTGGGCCATTAAGGCAGGGTTTCAAGATGTAACCTCACTTCCCTGTGGGAGACAACGGGGCAAGGAAGGGCACACTTGTTCTCCCCTTTCCTACTCCAAGGCTCTCTCTTTGTGGGATGGCAAGAAGCAGGCATAAACACCTCCCCTCAAGCCTTCCAGAACTTTCTGCCTTGCACACCACCGTGGCAGACAGGAGGCTGTGGGCAACTCTCATTCTGAGAGGTAACTGTCAAATGAATTTTTTCATCTGTTTTGTTGGGTGGCCTCAGTGAGCAGGGTTATGATATAAGTAAAAGCTCTCTGCCCCAGAACCACCATTTTCAAAACACGCTTCAGTGTTTTATGTGACAAGTTTCAGATTTCCATGTGACACACATGAAAGTTATCTCTGAATTCATGACTGCTTTCACTTATCAAAGCCACTAAATCTGCTTAGTTTACATGAAAAGTGTAACCCTCAAAATCCCCTTAGATAACGTCTTCTTGACACGTTGTGATTCCCTCAAGAGCTTCCAGAAGACATTGGACATGCCAGCAACCCAGTCCAGATCATAGAATCATAGAGTGGTCTGGGTTAGAAGGGCCTTAAAGACAATCTGGTTCCAAGGCCTTCCTGTGGGCAGGGACATCTTCCACTAGACAAGATTTCTCAGAGTAGCATCATGTATTTTGGACTAGAATCAGGGAATAATCAATGAATAATCTTATTATGTCATCTGATCTATGATAGCCATGTGCCACCAAACTGCATTTCCCTCCCCTTTTTCTTTTCTGTCTTTCCTAAACATGACTTGGACAAGGAAAAGCTGCATTTTGTTCAAGACTGTAATCTTTGGACCCTGAATTAAGGCAGCTGCTGATTCCCCATGAGAAGCTCTGGCTGGCTGGTGCTTTTGGTCGGCTGAACAGTTTGAAACCCCGGGTCAGTGCTTGGTTCTAACACCATTGCATTTAATCTCTGTTTTCAGAGCATGCTAGTGCTAAGGGCACAGTATTTGCCTCTGCTGACTACAGTTAATAGAGACTCAGCACAGAAGTCTTATGTGCTGCAAATTGCTCTAGCCCCCCTATCTGATGCTATACATCACACTCCTTAGTCTCAAAAGAGTTTGCATTCATCTTATGTGCCTTTTTTTAGAGGTGGCTTGAGACCTTCCAGAAAATTGCGTTTTATGTGACTTATCTCCACAGATTCACATTCCACTCTGGCTCTGATTTATTTGCTACAGGATATCAGCAAATCTGAAAGTGCCTAGCCAAGTCTTCATGACAAAATTGTACAGGGTGGGCAAACAAAGTGCTTGGCATGACTGGGGATTCAGGAAGAGACTCTGGACTTTAGAAGCCGAAGGAAGAGACTAATAAATAAGAAGGCATCTGAGACTGTAGCCATGAAGCTTCTTCTCTGGGAGAAGGGATGGCCTGGGTTCTTACTGTTGCTCCTGATGCTTTTTAGCTGATGACATTTAATTAAAAGCACAAGCAGTGCTGGGAAAGGCAGTGGTGCCTTTGCTTTCTCAGTTGGCCCTTCCCTTCTCTTTGCTGGATATCCAGGCTTAGACTAGCTGGATGGAAAACAACAGTCCCCTTGCCCTGCCTCCATGGGACTGGGTCATCTGTGGGACACAGGGCAGTGCTAGAAATAAGATGCAGTCAATTCCAGATCCCAGTTTAAGAGGTTTAGATCCCATCCCAGACCTGGCTCAAGTGTGAAGGTGACTCAGAGCACCTCTAAGTGAGGCAGAGAGGTTTCACCACTGAACCTCAGTGGTAGTGAGTAAGGAGCGTGTCTGGAGGCTTAGTGAGGTTCCCAAAAGCAAGTTTTGATGTACTTGTTTGGTCCTGCCACAGTGCACATCAAAATCCTGTTTCTCTGGTGAAGTGGCTCCCACCTGGCTTTCCTTCACTTGAGTGCAGACTGGTGTCTCTGTGAAGTGGATATTATTCAGTTGCAAGGTCAGGGCACAGCCAAGATGTCCTACATCTGGGGACACAGAGGCTCCTCTGTCTGTGTCTGGACAATGAAGCTGAATAAGGCTGCCTGGGCGATGAAACTGCTCACTTACCTTGGAGGAAGACTATATGCCTTCATCAGCTGTGGGAAGTTATAGAATCATAGAATAATTTAGGTTGGAAGGGACCTTTAAAGACTATCTAGTCAAGCCCCCTGCAATGAGCCGGAGCATCTTTGACTGGATCAGGTTGCTCAGAGCACCATCCACCCTGTCCTTGAATGTTTCCAGGAATGGAGCACGTATCATCTCTCTGGGAAACCTGTTCTTTCACCACTCTCACTGTAAAAAAGTGTTGGCCTAGAAGGAGTGTGTTTAAGCAGGACAGAGGAATTTGTGCCATCATCTTCCTGCATTTCATGACACTTTTCTATTTCCTAGGGGCAGGCACCCTACAGAACAGGAGACAGCTGTGTAAGCAACTGAAATCTCAGCTTTCTGCAGCAAGAAAGGGAGAGGTTTTCTATTCTCAGGAAAATATCAGCTTTTGTTTTTCTGCATTATTTTGATATTAGTGTCTAGAAAGCACAGGTTTATAGTCTGGGTTTCCTCTTTCCTGCTGGAAGTCAGCCTCACCTTTGCCTGTGCTGCCTTGGATCTCACTTTCTTGGCTACGTTATGGCCCAGCTTTTCATTCCCAAAGAAGGATCGATGTGCTCTGAGTCCTGTTATAACACCCTGCTGGAACCTGGGCACCCAGGAAGGGAATAGCTCAATCTGCCCCAGTGCTGAGGAGCACGCCTAGTACAATAACCCATACCACCTACTGCTTTCATTTAGTACTCTGACCTGCTAATTGCTATCATGACCCAATTTTTCCCTCCTACATCCTTCACTGACTTGATTAAATCTGATGAGCAGTGACATTCTGAGGCACATGGTGGACTGTTTGGAACAGTTTAGAAAGAGGTAGAGAAAATTCTGTTTAGAAAGGGGCAGAGCAAATTCTTGCTCTTGAAGTCTGGCTTGGGATGTTTGGTGTCATGGGTGCAGTGGCTCAAGAGACCTTTCAAATAACCATCTAATGTAAGATCAGTTGAGCAATGTCACCAGGGCATTGTAAAATCAGGTCTTATACTGTTGAGACTTCTACCAGTCAACATGTTTGGTCTGCAAGTACTCATTCCTTGTCCTTTCATTTAAAAGCAGTCAGTGCCTCTGGCCATTGCAAAGCTGGTCACCACAAACCAGCATCTCTAACAACTCTTGTTATCAGATGTTGAGTTTGTAGTCAATGGTCTTGATGATCCTGATTCTTCCTCTCCACTATGTGTATATTTAAACTGTGTATTAAATATACATACATTAAATAACTTTACATCTTGGGTATTACATTAATTCTTAGTGAAAAAAAGAATTTTCTTCCCGTCAAAACTCTAACCACTGCTCTTTTTAGGGGTGCATGAATGACATGCAGAGAGATATGTGCCTGTGCTAGGGAGGAGGCAGAGACCCTGACCTACTTATAAGGGAAGGGAAACAAATCTGAGTGCTAATCTCTGAGAAGGATTCAAAGTCCCATTGTTCCACCTTTAAATGAGCAGCAAGAAGCTGGTGGTTAACAATGAGAGTTTGAATCTCTCTTTGGTGCTCCTCAGAAGCACTTACTGATTCTTCCTTGGCTGTATGGAAAGTTTAAGATCCTGGTGTCCTGCTATCCAAAGAGCAGGTGAAGAAATGCCTGGGTGGGGAGCACAGCCAGGCTTGTGGAGCTGCCAAGGTGCACCCCTGTTAATGTCCTAAAGGCTCCAGCCTAAGGCATTTCACTAGGAAAGGAAGGATGTGAATGGATGCCTCCTACTTCAAAGTACTTCAAAGTAACTTGAGAACTGTGCCTGCAACTTATTTAGGCACTTAAAAAAAATCCAGTTAGATAATTTAAGTATTCAGAATTTCTAACTGCTAATCTGGAGCAAGGTTGTTGTACAGGTATTACAACAGAGTTCAAAATCCCTCTTTTTATCCAGTTTTTCTCTTGTGTGTGTCTATGCATGTTCAGACTCCAGAGAAAACTCAAGCTGAACTGACCCCAATTATCTGCTCTTTGAAGCAGAGAGTTACTCATTTTTGAAAGTGTTATAGTTTTATCATAGTCGCTTTACAGTCTATGGCAAGAAAAGGCATCAATAAATTAAATTTGCTTCATATATTTTTTCTAAGGGACATCACAATGCTATTATTATCTTCAAATACTATAACTTGTCTGAAAATTTTGGGATTTTTCTCTTTGAGTTTCAATTAAAAACAATGGTTAGACCAAAAACTCAATCTCATTTAGCAACCACCTCTCCCAAGTTTAAAACTTGATGCTAGTGCTCATTGCACAAATTAAATATTCTAGGATCATCTTTATCATAATATTTTTTATGTAATAGTGATAAAATATAACTGGTACAGTTACCTGTGGTATCAAGGTCAATATATTTAATACAGGGGTTTTGTTTTTTCTTAAGAGCAGGGCAGAGTAGTCCTACAAAATTCCTTGAAAACAAACATCCAGACTTTTTGTTTTGGTTTGTTTTGGTTTTTTTCTATGGTTTTTTTTTGTTTTGTTTTGTTTGGTTTGGTTTTTTTTTTTTTTGGTTATGAGAGTTTTGCAGGCTGGAAATGGAGGAGTTAACTAGTTTGAATTTTGGATGAATTCTAATAAGCCATCCGACTTAAAGTAAACAATGGTCTGAGTTACATCATTTTTGTTTTTATTAGCTGACCTTGCAAGCTAATAAATCCATCCTGTATTTTTCTGCTACTGCCAGTTTGCAGCATACAGGAAACTAATCTTGTACAATAACTACCTTCCTGTAGTCAGTTCTTAAATGCAGCCAAATGGATTGGTGGCGGAAGAACTCCCCAGCAGTTCCTGTGAAACAGTGCTGAGCACAGCAAGACCTGACAGAGGCTGCTTGCTATTATTGACTTTGACAATGTAATTATGTTCTCATTTACCTCCCTAGCACTTAAGAAAAAAAAATCCCCCCCATACAAAGACTACAACGATTTTAATGTCAAATTAATTGTGAAATAGGTATTTGTAACATGCTAAATATACAGCAATTTCTCTGATTTTTTTTTTTTGAGAGGGTAAAATACGCTTGCAGTGGCCATTATAGCACAAAGGTCTTTCATATGTATTTGACTGCTGAAGCAACATTTTGTTCCAGATGCAAAGGCTCCTGCTCATTAGTAAGTTAATAAAGGGTCTGTATTCTGATTAGAAGTCTGTGTGTGCTCTTCAACATTAAAGACAGACTACCATTAGTGTAATATCCTGTGGTATACTACAAATGAATCTAGGATCACTTTTTTTCAGGGGCTGAGCTGTTTCTCTCAAGTTTAGAGAGATTCACGGGTGTTTTGCATACTTAGGAATGGTTTCATCTTGCATGCACTGAGATCAGTTGCAAGAGCTGCTGAAGATTCCACTGTTGCAAGGCCAAACCCGTAAGCAGATCCCCAGTGTGCCGTGGCACCCCGGACACATGCAGGTGGAGGGCATGTGAGTGTACAACACTGATATCCTCAGTTTGCCCCACCTGGGGGAAAAACCTTTGAAAGGGAAGCCTCTGATTCAGTCAAGTGAGTTAAATGTCTGGACAACATGAAAATTAATGTGAAAAACCTTTGGTTGCTTTGATCTGTCTTGAAGTGCTTTTACAATGAGTGTCCATCTGTCTGGCCTCCCATCCCCCATCAAAACAAAGACTAGGACCAGAAGAAACTGTTTGAATGACATTTTTGAAAAAAAAGGTTGGATTATATAGTTTTCCCCTCTAGTTCTTGATTATGCCTGGCTTCTACTTCATTTGCCCTCTCAGAAAAGACTAAACACCAAGTATGGCTCACATATTGCTCTCTGGGGAAAAAGATCATGATCGCTTCCGAGCTGTGACTGTCATTATTGTAAAGCATTTATGAGAAATCACACAAGCTACTCCACTAAAATGGATACATTTCTCTGCAGCAACTTTTATTTGGACTCTGTACCAGCTGTAGCTGTGAGTACAGCTGGGTGGAGAGAAAGGGACAGAAAAACAAAATTAGTTTCTTTGTTCTTGCTGAGTCTTCTGATCTGTGATTTTTAATTTTTAATTTAAAAAATATAACTGAAACCTGAACTTAACTCCTGTAGTTCAGTATTCTATTTCAAATGAAAAGAAAATGTGTTTTATGCACACAAATCTTCGGTAAAGGTTTCTGGGTCTTCGGTTTCTGGATCTGTTAGGTAAAACAGTTCATTTAAGAGAAATGAGCAATTTGGATTGAGGTCTCCTTGATTAGTGACTTAATGACATTTGTTACTTTGTATAATGGGATAGCTTATAAATTCTGCACAGGAACTGCTGCTGGAGTGGTTCTGGAAATGAGGTAGTTAACGATGGTCAGGAAGACAGCCTGTAGATAAAACTGAAACATACGCTGTTAATTTAATTCAATATGGAAATGCTTGCTGTTAAGTAATAGTTTCTAGTATACATCACTGACTTAATCTTCACCCTTTAGCCTTCATCACTGAGGATCTTTAAGGTCCCAGAGCAAGTGTCTCAAATGCATGTCCTTTGCTTTGCAATCAGGGTAGCCTGAATCGACACTCTGACACTAATGGCATCATAACTCAATCCCCACAGGGCCCAGTTTGTCCACATATCATGACTGAGACAAGGGCTCTGTAGAAGATATGTGATCCTCTGATTAAAGATATTGCAAAAAATCAGACTGCAAAAGTAATGTTCTGGTCTTTCTCAACCTTTGAATAGACTTAGCATGATTAATATTCTTTAAAAGTCTAATATTTGGGTTGGTTGGTATTTTTTAAAACCTAAAAATAAGCAGATAAAGTACCCACAGGAAAAAGCAGACCCTTTCCCAGAATAGTACTGGATTCTGATCTGGGATCTATTAAGCTGGGTCCAGACTGCTGGCTCTCTAGGTTGTATCATTTAATAAAAGAGCCTGCAGCAACTGTGAGACCTTAATGGCTGTTTAGGCAGCTGGTTAGACCAGCATGGAGTGAGGCAGTGCGTTTTGCCATCCATTGCACAGACTTGTCCTCTGGGCTCAGCTTCTCGTTTTGAAAATGAGCAGTTTATAGGCAATCCTCTCTATGCAAACAGAATATCTCTGTCCCTGTTCTCCTATCCAGTGATCATTTAACGTGGCTCCCATTCTCCACCTCACTTTCCTTCTTCCACTCTTCCTCCCTGCCTCTCTTCCCAGCCCTGGCTCACATCTCCAGGTGCAGATCTTTGCCTGGTCTGACACTCCCCCTTGCTGCCTATCTGCCTCTTATCTGGCACCATGTTGCCCCCACTTGCAGGCCACCAAGAGAGGAAGGAATGGGAGCTTGCTCTGTATCAGGGACTGACTCTTGCAGCTGACTGTAGCAACACTCCTTGTGGGTGGAAGTCTCGTAGTGATCCCAGAGGTAACATTGCTCTGTGAAAAAGTTCAGTTTGATCATGTGGAAGACCTGTAGTGAAAAAGTCAATGAAAATGGACTCTTCAGTCCATCCAAAGCTGCTGACTTCTGTCAGAATCCTTGTCAGCTAGTGCTGTCCTGATAAAATCAAAATTTCCCAATTTTTTTTTATGACACTGAAAATTTTCTTGGGGATAGAAAATGCAGAACAACTCAACTCAAATGTGTTTCAAGCCTTCACTCTGAAGTACCTGAAAGAGACTAGAGATTGACAGTAAAATGACTTAAAAAATATTTTCTAAGTAAGGGAAAGTGTGTGCTTCCATGATTTTGTTCTTGGAAACTGTCAAATCCTCAGCAGAAATGTGCCCCAATACTTTCATGGTACAAATGTATAATGTATATCTGAAAAATAAAAATCATAACACTCTATATCTGAAGGACTCATTTAGTAATTCACTGTAAACATTATCTTGTAATGGGTATTTTGGCAACCTTAGACTTAATTAGTATTCAGTTTCTGTCTATAATATTTACAGAACACTGTTATGGATGGGTATGGTTTGCACCTGGCTACAGGAACTGTATCATCACACCTGTCAGATTTATTCTACACATGTTCAAGATGTTGTTTATTTTCCCTGAACCTTTAAGACACACATGTTTACGTGTTTTTTTGTACAATTCTGCCTTCATAGCTCGCTGCACTTTCCCTCTGTACTTTTCAAATCCTGCAACGTCTTGTTTAATCTGAATAGACAAGAACAGAACACTGCGTTCTAAGTGGAACCCTACCAGGGAAATGTATTATTCTCATCATTATCACTGTCTTAGACACAAAGAAAACCTGCTGTGAATGCTATTCTAGGGGCTTATTTAACTTCTTAGAGTCAGGAAGAGAGAGGCACTCTCTTCCCTGTCTATCAAACCAGGTTCTGTCTCTCTGTTTCATCTGAAACCACATCTGGGTGCTCAAGTTTCTAGTCCTTTATTTTCGAAGAAATAATGCTTCAATTATCTGCTGGTTTGAGTCAATTTTGTTAGTTCAAATAAACAGTTTTGCAGTCCTATAGGAAGATTTCTTCTAGGATTTCTGAATTTCTTAAGCAAACCTGTGTCTGATTTGACTATAAACATGAGCCAACTCCTGGTTATTCATTGAATAATTTACATGGACTCTGAAACTCACTATTATTTACACACCAGTATATTTATTGCTCCAAGTAGCACCTAATTTATTCATAGGCATTGATAGCAAATAATTTAATTCCACTAACTTTCCATATTTTATTGTGTTTACATCATACCACTTGAAAACTGTTTTATCTCCTCAAAGACCATTGAGCACAGGGAGTTTATGGAAAACAGTCAAAAGCCTATGCATAACAGTGAGTAAAGAATAACTCAGAATTTCTGAGACTCTGTACTGATGATCTCAGGTATTTAGCTAAGTATTTTGGACCAAAACTTTTATTTTTTTAACTTTGTTTTGGCACCAGTGCAAAAAAAGCCTGAAATGCTTCCATTCCAATTTAGCTGCATTTTAGCTTTCTTTTGCTGAGTTGTACATGATTCAGCAAAATGCAGATAATCTGGGCTCTGTACTTTTCCAATTGACCCTAATTTGCAGGTACTGTGGCAGGACAGATCCGTGTTTCCTCCTCTGTGCAGCTGAAAACAAATCTTTCTTTGAATGCTGAAAGCTGACTCTCCCACTTTCAGACTCCTGAGACCTACTGTGAACTTAGCAGTCTGTGGTGGGGAACTGATCTGTCACAACACATGAGGATAAGCCCCATCTGCGCCCCCTGAAGCCATCCGTTTGGGAGTTGCTCTAAGTTAGTGGCTTTCTGCTTCCCTACTCTGGGAGTTGTCTAAGATACTGCACAAATAACTATTGGTGGGGGGAGGGGGGGGGGAGGTGCACATTTTTATGGTTCTCGCTCTGATTTGTGACTACATCTAGCAAGTTAGAATTTCACATGTGCTCTCTGATGATGTCCTGCACTACCCTTATCTTCTGCTGCTTGGGAAGAGCATGGATTTTCTGTACCTCACAAAGGAAGGCTTAGAAATGTTGTTGGAGTATTTGAAGACTTGTCCCATGCTAACTCAAGCCATTATTGTCAGAGATAAAATGCTGGCCATCTGAGTGATAAAACTTCTACTTAAGGATTATTTTCTCTCCTGATTTACGCTGCCTTCTTATTAGGTCTATTATTCTCTCTTGGTGCCTGCAAAGAAAGGTGACAGCAATATTTTTTGAGGTTCAGTTCATTTTCAGATGGGATCTGCAAAATCTACTTTAAGCTACTACAGTACCTAACTATTTGGTGCCCTGAAGGCAAAATTCCAATAACTCACAAAAATTGAGGAAATGCCACTGAAACAGATGACAAGTGACAAAATCCTGGGTACAGGCCACGTTATAGCTTCAGATTGGGTGTCAGGATTAAAAAAAAATGTTACCTCTGGGTTATGCAGAAGATTAGAAGGAAGAAAATGCATGTAAGCACACAGGAATTTTTATTAATGTTTAGCTGAACTGCACTTACTCTCCAAGACATCACAACACTTTCTAGAAACACAAAGATATTCCCTTCAGTGTTGAGCACTGATGCAAATGTATGATAAGGTGCTATGACTTTCTGGAATCACTGCAGTGATTGTGAATTATTCATGAAATTAAAATTCCAACTAATTCACAGCATCAAACAGTTCTGGCAAGTGGCATATAATGCTGGAAACAAAAATGTACACTACATATTAATCCAGAAAAACTCTCTTATCCCTTAAGTCGCTGGACTCATACTGTTTTCCTCACCCTCAAGCTTGCTGGTACTTTAAGTCTTCAGAAGTGGGGTTTTTTTCACTTATCAGAATTTAGATATTGTGATTCTGTGCTGTGAATAGGTTGCATTAGAAATGGCTCAGAAATTAGCAAAAAAAAGTCTTGGGGGAAAAAAATGTAGCCAGTAGAGATGCACAACTGTGTTTATATATTTTTTTTCCTACAAATAAAGGGTGGATACAATGTTTTTCCTTATTTTTGTAGTAAAAAAAAGTGTTAGTATGTGCAATATAGGAGTAGGGCAGGAGTCTGATCAGTAAAAAAGATTATTTTTCTGGCAAGTACTTCCTTAGATTCAGTTTCAAAACTCTCAAGAATACTGGCATTTGTCTAAAATTGCAAATGAATTTCACTTTTGCATCGTTTGTGTCCAAAAGGTGGATAATTTCCAGTGAAGGGAGGTCAGCTCTCAAGTTAAATCATAACTGATCTTTTGACTTTGCAGGGATTTCCAGGCAGGTTGCTGTTTTGTGAATGTTTGCTCAAATATTAAAATCCTGAAAGGTGAAAAACGGATCTGGGAAAATGTTACGAAAACTATTCAAATATTTACACAGCCCCACTCTCCTCAAGGATATATACACTGACATTTTCAGTCTCTTCTGGATAATTAACAATACATATTCTGGATCTGTTCTGCTCCTGTCTTAGTCAAGGGTGTTTTTAAATGCTAGAAAAATTAGTGGAGGTATATTATTGTGAAACTGGAGCTCTGCAGTAGGGAGTCAAGTTCACTTTTGATCTAACATATGAGAGTAAGGTATACAGATGTGTGTTTTGATGATATCAGATCTTATTATTCTTTATGGAAAAATGATCCACCATTATTCCAATTAAAATAGCACTCACATTTACACAGTTACCCCATTCCCTAGTTTTCTGACCTCCTCGGGAGCATAAACACATTCTGAAATCACCCTTTTGCAGCTCAGTGTACTCTTCCATTTTCATTTTTCTTCTTTCAGGCTTTTTCTCCAGAAAGAGGCACTTCTCTGGAGTAGTACTTGTTTATTCCACATTAGGACACTGGAAAAATGAAGAGTGGTACCTGATTTGATGACTACGTCCTTATCAAAAGTCAGATCTCTAGGAAGAGTGTCAGAAGGCAAATATCAGTTCTTGAGCCTTCAAGATTTGTTCTTTCAAGGGTCTTTTTACAGCAAAATGCTCAGTTTTGAGTAGAGATGGGAAAAAAAACCCCACAATGTACTAACTGGTAAAAAGAAAGGAACTCAGGACTCACAGATAACAATGTACAGCTGCCAAATACTTCCCCCACTTCCCAGAAACCCTTTCTTCTTTTAATATAATGCATTAATGAATTCCTGTGTGCTTTGACCTAGTGTATTTTGAAAGTCCCAGACTCCTGAGAATTGTTCATTCAGTCCTGTCTGGGCCAGAGCCTGTAGGCTGTGGATGCTGGTATATTAAAGGAAATGTAGATATGGAAGCACCCCTGGATTTAGGCACAGCTTGTAAAGAGAGGAAGGAAAGACAAAATGAGTATTAGGAAAGACCAGGAGCTCTGATAACATGCCTGTTATGAGGAAATGGAAGCTTTTTTAGCAGATGCTGCCATCTGCAAAGCAGAGTGCTGTAATAGGGACACAGGGACTGTCGTCAGCACCCCGTGCAAAATGCCTGGCTTCAAAAAGCTGCCCTCAGCTTTCTCAATGTTGTTTATTCAATATGGGGAGCTAACAGAAGAGAATTTATCATGACAGTCAAAAACCATATCCCCAGCAACTACAAAGATGCAGAAATATTGCATACAGGCAATCACACACAACCCAGAATAGACTTCTCCTTGCAGCTCAGTTCCCATGGCTTCTTAGTCATCTCCTTTTGTTCTCTTCTTCTAGAAGACATTTATAACACAGCAGTTCTCACCTTTCTCTTCAACAGGAAACTACTGGACAAGGCTACCTGGTCCCTATTTTTCATATGTATACTTGAATATGAAAATTCAAGTATCTCTAAAAACTGCTGCAAAGGAAAATTTGAGCATTTTTTATGTGCTATTTCACAGTAAAACTGCAAGGAAAACTACTTCTGTTAAGCATTCAGACTATTTTGGGGAGAGCTGAAAGCCTTGTTTGAATCTTTTTATGTTTTCTTGGCAACAAATATCTCCCTGCAGAAAGACAACTTACATGTCTATGTATGCAGTTACTGCCTTGCTGCTTCCCAACTATTTCATCTACCTAAAATCAACAGAATTTCCCAAGTGCTTAATCTATCCTGGGAGAATTAATATGAAAATTGCCACATCTGGAGTCTATAGAAATGAAAACTGTTGTCACAGCAAATGGAGAAAGGAGATGTGTGCCCTGCAGCAGCTGGTGTAACCTGGCTAACACAGGCACAGCTCAGTGTGCTCCATGGCAGGAAAATCTCATTGCACCCTGGCTAGAAGTGAATGCTGGGATGAAATGTTTCCATGAAATTGGTGCCTGTATGAACTGCTTGCATCTATATCTCTAAATGCATCTTTAACCTGCAATGCAAATATTCCTGAGGAACAGGAGATTGGAGGGGTACTTGTTTTTATATTGCCATTTTCCATTGCCATTTTACTTGCCATATCTCAGCCAGTGAAAGAGAAGCATCATCATGCAGAGAGCATCTAAAGCATCATAAACTGTAGGGGAGAGAAAGATGCATGGAAGAAAAGCAACTGAAGAGCTTTTTTAGAAAATTAGGTGCTCATGTTTGCAGACAACTGTGAAAGAAGAGCTGTGAAGAGCTACTTTTCCAGTGAATCTGGAAAAGGTGAAAAATGCCTGCATCACTCTGGAGGGAGAAAAGACTTATATAAACTGTTGGTTTGAAGCACTTTTTTATGCATGGGACAAAACCTATTCTATATTTTACTTTAACCTGCATGGTACAGAGAACACACCTTATAGAATTGTCCCACAGGATGTTTATTTTAGTATCAGCCCCAAACATTAACCTTGTGGATATTGAGAAAGATCTATTAAAGACAGAAGCTTTCAAGTGGTCTTTTGTCTTTATCCCCCATATTTCTCTTCTGTTTTAAACCTTGAATCCTGTTCATGTTTAATTGTTTAGGCTAGTGCTGGAAAAGTGACACTTTATCTCTGCATTTTCTTATTAAAAAAAAAAAAAAAATTGTCTCAGAAGCCCTAAATGCTCTATCCAGGTCTTAACAATGATTATGCTGATAATGACATTCAGCAGTGTTATTTTTCACTACAATTCAAGAGTTCAGAGATTATGTTGGCAAAAATAACGGCAACCAGGCAGTTTGCTAATCAACGTTTTTACCTCAGATGTTGCGTAATTTTAGATGCTTATGGTACAGCTAAGGGCAAGAAAAATCAAAACAGTGATTGTTGTGAGAACCAAATAGTATTACTGTTGTCTTCTAGGAAGGGACTTGCATTTAAGAAGCTTTTTCACAAAGTTTCATTAACACTGTGATTAACAAGGAAATTAGATCAAGTTAGGCAGCAAAGTGAAATGAACAGTCTGTTAGAGTTGAGCTGCCATAACTGGATTGAAATAAATAGATCAGCATGACATTTCTGTGTAGATGTAGACTAAAATGTCAGAGATACCAGGCAAAATGGGCCAGGCAAGATGCTGGGTTGATAGCTTGAGAGGATAAATGTTACTCACCCTTCCCCAGTGGCTTAAGGTCTCTGCAGCAGGTAATGTCAGCTTCTCATTCTGGTACTCAGCATCTTCTCTTACTCACAAATTTGACTTGACTTTGAATATTCTTCTTCTAGGACTTAAAAAAAAAAGTTATTTTTGAATTTATTTCAAACTTTCTTAGTATTTCTTAGTATTTATCTCCCTAAACAGCGTAAGCTTTTACCTTCATGATATAATCCTTAGAACCATACAATTTGTTTATTAGCAATGTCTTTATTTACTGGAAAAATATTCTTCACACAGACCATGATCAGCCATTGAACAGGCTCCCCAGGGCACAGCACAAAGTCACGGCACGAAGCCTGAGAGGGTTCAAGAAAAGAGCCTTGGACAGTTTGGACCATGCTCTCAGACACATTTTGTGAGTCTTGGGGGTGTCCTGTGCAGGGCCAGGAGTAGACTCAATGATCCTCATTGGTCCATTCCTGCTCAGTGTGTTCTATGATTCTGTGAAATAAATGTTAACCCTGATCCAGCTGAAACTACTTAATACGTTCCTTTCTTTTCTTTCCTTTCAGGCCTTTACTTCCATTATAGATCAGTATAAGAAATTAACAGAACCTTCTTGGCACAAACACAATATTATTCACCAGTTTGCACCAATTTAAATTGACATGATATGTAATATACCCTGGATAGGACTGGGCTGTTTAACCAAAAGCAGACATGGGCTACCATGATGGGTAATCTGCAGGTCCAGCTTCTGACATCAGTCAGACTATTCCCTGGAAATTGAGCCGTGCCTCAGAAGGCTGTTTTTATTTTGGAGACATTTCAGGTGCTTAATGTGTAGTAAGCTGTTAAAATATTTCATTAAATACTTCTCTTTCCTTCTACTCCTCATTTGTTAGTGCCAAAATTTCACAGCTGGAGACGGTTGTTTCTCTTTTTTTTTGGAAATCATGATGTTGAAAGGTAATCCAGCTCTGAGCAGGAATAGTCAGCATATCCCCTTAGCCATAGGCTCAGATGTTCTGCATTGACTGCTATTTTGATATTCTTGGATGGAAATCCATCACTTAATACTCAAACATGAGGCACACACTGGTTCTCTGGCATGCCTTCGTCTGTGACCATCTGTTGGGGTGGCATTACGCCCACTCAAAAAACTCCCTGCCAGTTTCAAGAGGGCATAGGTATTAACCAAATATAGATTTATAAAGACAGCTAGTAAAATGCTAGGGATGTCATTTTAGCTGCAAGACTATTTCTCTTGTAGTTAGGCAATCCCAGACTGGGTCCATACGTTTCAGAAGAATGCTTGCAGGCACACTGGAAGCTCACCTCAAACTTGCCTGTTTATGCACATATATAAAAAGGTAAGTAAATGTTATTAACTGGAAAATGTCTACATACTCAGCTTTCTCTGAGAAAGTGGCTTGAACTTGGGAAAAACTTCTAAAACTAGCCACTGCAAACAAGCAAATTATTGTCTTTTTATACAGAAGTAGCTCTTTCCCATATCCATCTCCCTGTTAAATATAATGCATTGATATTAGGCAGCTACTGTAAAAAAGGAATCGGGAATTTTTAATTGAATAGCAGTTAAGGATCACTTGAAAGATACCTGTGGATGGGTTGCTCAGAAAAGTAATAATTTTCGGATGACCATTGAAGAGAAGAATATTCATGACAAGTGAAACTTGATTCAGGTTGTAGATGAATACAATTACAGTTTCAGCTTGGCAAAGCTGATATCAAAATGCAGGTGTCACTTTAGGACAAATTCAGAAGTTAAAATCTGCAAGGCTTGTAGAACAAAAAAAATTTCATGTTCTATGTTTATTTGCTGCTTGGAAGAGGAACAAAACTTACTGATATTGCTAATACAGAAGACTTTGGTTATGCAGGTGATGAATAGGTAACAGTATTAATAAATACTTACATTTCTTATATCTCCATCTGTAAATAGCAGTTTACAACTGTAGGAAGACAAAATTCCTGTCCATCTAAATATTAAATAATTTGAAACACGTGAGCAAATAACATGAAAAAACTGAAGAGCAGATTGGAAGGAGGCTAAGAAAGTGAAAAAGCGGGAAATGGAGAAAAAAAATTAAAACCAGGTTGGCCACAGGACAGAATCATCTAACCTCAAAGACAGAAACAAGAAACCTGATGTGGAAAGATGGAAGGTTATAAAAAAATGAGGAAAACAAGCTTTGCATTAGTATCAAAAATAGGTGAATAGGCTCCTCTGTGACTCTTAACAACAGGCCATAAATGGGAAGGTGAGGTGCAAGAGTCTGGGGCAAAATGATTGCAGAAGCACAAAAGATGTGAAAGAGAACTGGAACTCCTTTTTTTTCCATTGAAGAGAAGATATGCTTTAAAAACCTTATAAAAAGCTGAAGGTAGAATAGGAGATACAATTTCATGAAGGGCAAAACTAGTCAAAGTGATAGACATATCCACATTTGATGGATCTGAAAGTTTGCCCAACCAGAAAGTTCCCAAGAAAGTGGAAAAGTTTGCTTTTGTAAATCCAGATGTTCACCAAAAAGATGGATATGAGACTTCCAGACAGCTACTGCAAAAGTAAGATTTGAAGATTAACTGAGGATTCCTCTAAACATCAGCCAGTGCTGGGTCTTCGATATCTTCTCAGGAGCCATTTACGTATGTGCCACTATTTTACAATACTGAGCTAGCTCTGTGGTCATCATGCCTGCTCTTACATGAAGCTTGTAAAAACCAAGACCAACAAGACATGATCTTTACCTGCTCTTTTTATTGGCCCACATGTCTCCTTTAACACAGTCCTTTTTTCCTCTTGGACATTTTGGAATCCTTTCTCAAGTGCTAACTACCCTTGATACCATACCTCTGAGAGGCTGGAGCAGCACATTGTCTGTGTATTTACTCAGAGGAAGATCAGTGGGACAATTCAGGCACTTGTCATTAAGAGAATAATTACCTGCCCATCACAGCAGACTGTGCATCTACGGGCTCCTGTTATGGGACTTTGCTGTGCTGAGAGCCATATGAGCACACAACAAAGAGATGGCCTTGAGGCATAGCAGTTACCATCTAATTGCCTCTTTAGGAAATAATGTGTGTTCCAGCATTTCATCAATTACACACAGAATCACAGAATGGTAGAGGAAGGGACCTCTAATGCCACCCAGTCCAATGCCCACTGCTAGAGCGGGCCCACCTAGAGCAGGTTGCACATGATTGTGTCCACGTGAGTTCTTGAATATCTCCAGAGATAGAGACTCCACAACCTCTCTGGGCAGCCTGTTCCAGTGCTCTGCTATCCTCACAGTAAAGTTTTTCCTCATCTTCAGATGGAACTTGCTGTGTTTCAGTTTGTGCCTTTTGCCCCTTGTCCTCTCCCTTCCATTGGAACCAGTCTGGCCACATCCTCTTTACACCTGCCCTTAAGACATTTGAACGCAGTGACAAGATCCCCTCTCAGTGCTCTCTTCTCCATTGCTGAAGTGGGCTTTGATTCTGAGTTTCAGTGTTTTGCTTTCCATAACAAGACTGAAACCTGTATTTGTTCTTTGGGTTGTAGCTTCCCTCTTCCCTCTGATTTGCTACAACCTGTAAAGCCTCCCATGTCTTTGAGTCAAGAGTACACACACAGCCAACTCCAACACCTCTGACCATCTCCTGGGTGCAGCAGGGTGTTATGGGAAAGGATTTGCTACCTTACATGGAGAAGAGCATCTGGCTGTGGAGAAGGATGATAGAGAGAAGCCCCATAAAAGCAGTGTCTGTTGTCCTTGACTCCAATAATAAAGGTAATAAAGAATAAAGCAGCAGGTGCATCTGCTTATTGCTGTACTTACAGCTCTCCCACTGTACAGTCTTCACAGAGGGAAAAATTCAGCACCAATGAAAAACTTCAATAATAATAAATGCTGACTTGTCTTCCTTTGAAAAGAACAAGTAGAAATGTCTAGAATGTATAAGAGGTGATTAATTTTTCTTGATTGCTGAGAGGCAAACATGGAACTCATCTATGAGAACAGGTACCATTAATCCAATATTATTTCTTGTTAACATCTATTTTTCTTGACCTATCACACTTTCATAAACCTATATTGAAATAAGTGTCTGTTTTAATTTCCATTGGACATGTTTGAAAAAAGGGTTTATCAACAGAGGGAATCAGTAGCTGCAGCTGAGGAGGAAGAAAAAAAACCAGAAGACTGTATCAAAGTTAGAATGTGTAGCTTTTTCCTTTGATGGTGTTTGAAAATGTTTACAAAAAGATTTGCAGCTTTTGGAAAAATTATTTCTCTGTGAAGAGTATAGAGTCAACGTGAATCCAGTGAGATCTGCCTTAGAATGATTATAAATACAAAATGATTTTTTAAAAAAATGCATGCATATCAATACCTTTTTATATACATTTAGCATAGCTCTGCATAAAGGTATTTATGATTTGCTTAAACATGTATTTGATTGAAATGTGTTTCTGATTTATAATTTAAAGTAAAATAATTTTATATTTTCTCAAATCTTGAAAGGGAAAACACCCTTAAAATGTGTTTCTCTCTCTGTTTTTGAAAGATTAAATCCTTTTCAGAAAAAAAAGGCAATAAAAATAAGAATATTTTTTGTGTCTAAACTATACCTCTGTGCCTTCTAAATGCTGTGTAAATTCAATTCCCATTTGTAACTTACTTATTCTATGTTGAAAGTAAAGTATTAACTACAACTCAGGAAACATGCTCTGACAAAGTCAGAAAACTATAATTAGTTCTATTCATTATGATATTCCATCCATAGCATTTAATAGTGTTACAGAAGGAAGTAGATTTTTTTCATGCCATAACTTTCAGCAATCTTGGTCCATCAAAAGTTGGGAAAACCAGGACATATAGTTCTCTCTAAATGAGCACTCATGTGTTACACAACCACTCCCTTAGTGTTTAAAAACAAACTAAGAAAAGCAGATCAAGAAAAAGTGGTTGCACTGCAAAGCAAGCACAGTTGTAAAGCCCAGAGGTGTGTCACGTGGTATTTGTGGTGGGATCAGCACAGTAGTGGGCTATACTTCAGACCCTGGGAACACAAAGAAGAATATATATTCCTAAAATCATTGGAGTCTTTAAGAGCACTTGGACTCTTGTAAAAATGTTGTCAGGGAATGGTATGTTTCTATACTAGAAGGTGGCTGCCAAGCAGGATCACTGAGCACTTAATCACCCTTATATTAAAGCTGAGACACATGAACTGAAACAGTTATTATAGGGAATAATTACAGTTCAAATTAAAAGCATTAGAACTGGCAAAAAGATCAAAGCACAGCTTTGCCTGCAAGAAATGCACACGATGTTGTTCAGAACAGGTAGAAGTGAAGGTTTACAGTGAAGATTGTATTCCTTAAAGTAAAAGTGCTTAAGAACAAAGTGCAGCTGATAAAACACACAGAGTCAGAAAACCAGGGCAAATACCTGCTTGCAATAAATTTGAGGGCAGGTGCATAATACAATCAAGAGGAAGTGATTCCATTTTGAAAAAACCTGAAATTTTGCCAAGAAAAAAGCAGCAAATCCTAAGCAAACCTTGTACTCTTGATCTAAATAAGGAAAAGACATAGATAATTACCAGAAAGCCATATGCAGAATATCACAAAGATCATCAGTTCAGAGACTTGTCTCAAAAGAAAAAGTATCTGAGGACTCTCTACCTTGTGAGGAAAGCGGCTGCAAAGGCTGGTGATGTGAGGCTATCAGAAGACAAGGAATATCTGGTCAAGCTGGTTGCCCTTCATGATAAAACTAATAGTTCTAGGTCACGTACAAACAATACTAGTTTTCAAAGGCAGAGTAACTGGCAATCTGTTAAGATAATACCTCTCTCAGTTGTCCCAGAAATGTGGGCATAGCTGCTGTGTACTCTTACTTCATAGATATGATAGCAAGAGAACAGTGGAAAGATGCCAAAGTTCACTATTTGTTTGTTGTTACTCTCTAGAACACTGTGCACGTGTCTGTAAAAATCACATTTCCCTCCCAGCCTCTGAGAAGGCAAAGGGACATGAATAACCAGCACGTGCAGGTTCAGGGGACAGATTCCTGGCAGTTGTCAGGTTGGGGAGGGGAACATTTTCAGAAGAAGACCAAAGGAGACCTGGGATTTTGAAGTGTTATTTACCTGGTGTGTCTCACAAGAGGGGGAGAACATTGTCTTATTTGACATTTGGGAGTTGTTTTCCCTGCTCTATCAGGTTGTATTAACTGGCTGTATCAGCTGGTAATGAATGTGTCTTTTCCATTTGATTTCCAAAAATAATAAGAAGTTGGTGCAACAGTGGATGCTCACTGCTGACTTTCAGGGTAGGGAACAATAAGAAGCATGGCATCTGATAACCCTGAATCATGACATATCACTGGCTCAGGAAATGAAGACCAGTATATTATAGTATATATTATACTATATATATANATAGATATAGATATAGATGATATAGATATACATATAGTGCTTGCATGTCTTATGCCAGTACCATAGTGACTGGTATCATTAAAACAGTAAAATTGTAATCAATGTATATATATCAAAAGAAATTATTTCAGGGAAACAATAACTGCAGTGGCACATATCATGCTCAATACCTAAATCAATAATATTGAGCTGAGCTAACAATAAATCAAATCTGCATAATCAATTCTTCTACTAGAAATGAAACCATTAACATTCAAATATGAAAGTACATACCATTTATACATTTTCTTTTGGCAATTTCTGTTTATTTGACTCTAGAATGTTCACTAGCTGGTGTTCAAACACACTGTCCCTTTATTTACACTTAAGAGGTATGTGAAGCAATGTATTGTGGATGAGGTTGAACCCATAACATTTTGCAAACAGCTCATGCTGCTGCTGGGTAGATTTGGGTCAGAAAGGATTAACAGTATTTCAGTAGGTTTGGGGCTTCTGAGGTCAGAAGACACCATGGTAGGGTAGGCAAGAACGGCTAAAGAATTAACTCCAGACTGAGTACACTCAATCAGACACATTTTTGGATGCTGAGTTTTTCCTGAAGCATAATTTGTCATTCTACTTCACACGTCCCTGCTTGAAAGGATAGAAAAATACAGCATAGACAGAATAGATACATAAAGGGCCAGAATGTGGCGCAGAGGTGTCTTCTCACCACAGAGCTCAAGGGCCAGGCACAAATCCATACAGTCAGCAAGCCAATATCTGTGGGAAGATTGGAGGGGGAAGAGTATGAAGGAATGTAGGGTCAAAACCAGATGGACAATAAGCCAATAATAACAACAGTAAACAAACTCCTGCACTTGCTGCACAGCCTTTTACTTTATGGAAAGTCTGTATTGGTCTGATTGTACTGCTTGTGGGAGCAATTAACTGTTTTAGAAAGTCTGGAATGTTTTTAGTAGGGACACACAGAGAAAACTGATCATCTGGTATGACCTCCAAATCTCAGGATGATTGCTGCATGAAACATCCCATGTCAATCTTCCTACATTCACAACAGCCATATCCTGTTTAGGACTGTTATCTTGTACTTTGAGAGGAAACAAAAGACGAGGGACATGTTTGAGGAGGAATTACTCTGTGTGTAGTCAAGTATCTCAGAAATACCGGAGAGCTTCATGGGACTTTTGCACATATCTCTTTCCTGGAACTCCTTCTTCCTACAAAATCAATTATTTCTAATTAAATTTATATGCATGAATCTAAAAGCTGCAGTCAGATCCTGTGCAACTGTTTTAAATCAAAGCCTTTCTTGAGTAACCAACCTCCTTTTTTCCTAATCTTTGTTTTCAAAACTACTGCACTGCTCAATTTCTTTAAAGTGATAGGTCTCTTTTAGCCAACTAAAAATTTAGTTTATAATCTAGCAGCCATTCTTCTATTTCTGTAATTGATAGAGGTGTGAATTTTCTTAATTTTCTTTCAGACTCTTTTTCTTTTTCTTTTTTCTTTTTTTCCCCTCCCATGGACTGTAAAGGGAGCTTTTGTACAGCTAAAATCAAGCTTTTATAAGCCATTTGGCTACAAAGGTAGCAGGACTCACTGAAGCATTCCCATGCTTCAGAGTTTCTAAAATAAACTACTCGTAGAAACAGTCACACTTCTAAAACTGAAGCAGTAAGCCTCTACAAGTTAAAAAAATGCTTAATTAAAAACTTAAAACATTTATAGAGACACTTAAACGTTAGCTAACAGAATAAACCCGATAATACATAAAAGAATAAATAAGAAATAAAAAAAAATAAGAAAAAAGATAAGAAATACGAATAAAAATTCTTTGAATAAGAATGAAGAACAAAATAAGAAATAAGAATAAAAAAACCTGATAATATATTGTTTTCTTTGCAACAAATCAAGCTAAAGGGTGTTTCATTTCTTCACTTTTAGAAGAAATAAAGCAATAAATGAAGAGATAAATTGGAGAAAAGAAAGGGACACTCAGTGTACTTTATCTTTTATAAAAGCTAAGACAAATTCAATGCCAGTAAAAATTCAGAGGGCTGTATGAAACCTTGCTGTATGAAGCCTAGCCCAGAGCGACCTGCAGTAGGCAGCTCTGGGTAGCAGCAGGCAGTAGGAGCTGCACACTTGCCTTGGATTTATATGCTGCAGCAGCTTTGACGCATACGGTAGGTAGGTGGTCTGAGTGTGACTCCTGCAGCTTTCCTGGATGCCGTCCATATCTGCACTGCTGTATGCTCCCAACTGCATTTGACCTAGCACACTTTGTGCTTTTCCATCCTCACTATAGAAAAGAGCAAAGAAAAGTAGATGAATATATTAATATGGGGTTGTAACAAAATACAAGCCAAGGGGCAGGTATCAGGAAAAGACCATTACCATTTCTCTTGTCTTTTGCTAAAGGACAGTTCTACCTTTGCTAAAGGTGCAGCTCTACCTGAGGAGGAAACAAGGCTGGAAAAGCCTAATGTTGTGAAACAAAATTAACTCTCTGGAGAACAGAACATGCAGATACTCATGTGGATTCTCTCTCTCATCTCCTTTCCCCTACGTCCCCACCTGACTGGGTGTTGCTTTGGCCTCTCTCCAGCTGCAGCCGAAGGGAGAAGAAACAAAGGACTCCCAAAAGGGTCTGGACTGCTTGGTAAGTTCATATCTGCTGAAATTAGTCGGACAAATTATCCTGAATTTCAAGTGCTCCTTGAGCTCTAAGGCTTCAGACACATGCAGGAAATGCCAAGCAGGCAGGGGGACTGATGCTGCTGTTGCCAAGCATTCAGTTTCTCCTCTGTAAACGTCCCTGTCACAACTGAGCTATCCTGTTTTTTGTCGGACAGTTGTCTGTGAGGAATGCTCTTGTTCAGAAGCAATCCAGCGTGGATAACCAAAGAGTTTAAGCAAAAAACCTGACATAGAAAGAAAAAAACAATTAAATAGAAACCCTCAAAATATTTCTGTTTCCATGTAAGTAACCTTTGGTAACAAAATAAAATAGGAGAGAAAGTATGGAAAATACATACAATGATGAATTAAAAAAGAATGCATTAACGTAGCCATTTCCGGAGAGAGAATAAATCCCTTGTGAGCAATGTCAGAAAAAAGGCTACATCATTTAGCCAGATCTGTCTGCTTGCATTCTTGTGTTACAAATGCTCCCACCTGCCTGCCACTGAAGACCCCTTCTGCCGTCCTCATTTAGTATTATAGTCATTAAATGATACTGGGGGTATAATTCAGCTCTTTACTGAATGAGGTAAATTTATGGAATAAAAGCAGGTGAAGCAGTGTGTGAGCACAGGCCTTGTGAGCATTCAGGTAGCTGTCAACTCACCCTCTGGCCCTGGTTTGGACCACTCCAGAAAACTGTCTCAAGGCAACAGTCAGAGTGTTCTTCTAAGGCTTCTCAAAAAAAAGCTTTATGGACCAGTCTGTCCTTCAACACCACCCCAAAAGTCTCTAGCAACTATGTGCTCTCCTATCACACCCTGAGTCAACTAACAGCTACCAGCTCCAGCCACCCTGGAGCAGAGCCCTCACATCATTTTAGAAACCTTGGAATTAACAGGCACATTTAGAATAACATTTATGCCTTAGGGCCCCAAAGCCACCAGTCAAGAGGCAGAAGGTGTGCTGGGCCAGCTCCTGTGCTGTGTGGAGGAAGTCAGTCTGACACGCAGAGAGAGAGCCTTACACAGCAAGGGCATGAGTCAGCCCATGCCATTTGATTTTAGTGCTGTGGATCTCTCCATTTGGCACCACTGACACAGTCACAGAAAATAACTACCATTTCCTTTCCATCCTCAAGTCCTTTATTGACTCTTGTGCGTCCACATTGCTTGAGAGGGTGATTTATCCGAGTCCTGTCAGCTGAGGGGACAATCCATCAGCAGGTTGAATTAAGGGAAACTAACACTGCGGCCAAGCAGCACATCCCTAACTATTGGAAGTGGCTGAGCATTTGCTTTGGTCAGTTCTGTTCTCTCCAGGTGAATCCCTTTTTCACCTCTCCAGGTGAATCTTTTAGGTTCTGCTGGAATGCTGAAGTGTTGTCTTGGTTCAGGTCCAAGGGCACAAAGTGTTCATCTGTTTGTAGGATACTCAGATATTTCACTTTCATCACTACTGAAACCAGCAGATATTCGGAGTGATCGTTCTGAAAAATCAAGCCTGCTTGCTAGTGAGTGTATCTGCAGTTCTTTTAAACATACCAACCTCCTACACAATATCCTCCTCCAACTCAAATTGCAGAAAGTACTGGAAAATTGCTATTTGCCAGGTTTTTGCTAGCTCAGAAATAAGAATACATGAAAAATAACCTCTTTCCAGGAAAGATTTCACCAATTTTCTGGTCATTGTTTGTTTTTGTGGGTTTTTGTTTGCTTTTTATTATTTTTTCTTTTTTTCTTTTCATTTTAATGTCTCAGAATGGATAGCGCGACATAGGATATTATTTTGTTCTTTTGCATTGCTGGTTGCATAGTTAATTCCTGCACAATGCACCATGAAAATGAGGACTTCATCTCTCACATTAATGTTACCCTGCTGCACTAGCAGATGTCCAGTTACAGCTGTGTATCCGTCTCTGCACTCCCTCTTCAAAAACATCCCAAGTCTTTCTGTTGCTGCTACACTTCTTTCTAAGCACTGCAGCATCAAGAAACACATGTCAGTAGAAGCTTTGACAAAAGGTTTCACTGTAGTCAGCTGTGAAGGTTGTGAGACAAGCTAGTGACAGCTCTCTAGCAAGTGTGCCTTCAGGTTTATTGGTGTCAAAAGTGTTAGAAAGTGAGAATACCAGTTAAGTGCACTCATATATTCCCACTGTGCCATGCTTTACATTCTGTCTTGCTTGAATAATCAAGAATTTCCTGTAGTATTTGAAATATCACTCATTTGGAGGATTTCAAAATGATTTTGCAAAATTGTGGCCAAATTGATATGTTTCTGAAAGAACAGAAACAGCTAAAAAAAATATAATTGAAAAATGAATGCTATGAATTTATTATATTGGCATTAATATAAAACCCCATCTATATCTAGGTGGGAACACTCTATTTCTTGTACAAAAAAAAAAAGACTAAAGCAAAGAGGTGTGCAATTCTGCAGTTTGAAGTGAAACTAACACTGCAGCCCTGCAGCAGTGAAAGTGGTTGCTTTGGTCAGTTCAGTGTCACTTTTTGAGTTTATCCATGTATGCACACATATACATATAACATACCTGTTCTGCTCATGTACTTCAGAGTAATTTAATGCATTAAGGATAGAGGCAAGAATTTGCCCTGTGCTATGTCAATTCTTTGTCTACTTGTGTTTGAAGCCTTACATAAAAGGTTCAACATTGCTTTTAGCACCCACAGACCCCAATGAATTGTTGTCTGTCCACATGAGGTCTGAGTCTGGAAATCACGATCAATTTTTATTAGGCTCTTGACAGTGCATTTCAGTGATCCTGTTGGTTACTATGAGCACTAGCGCATGCGGTAGACACATTCCAAACCACATGTTCTCTATTTACTGTATAGCACAAAATATGCAGTCCAGGATTGTACAATATAGATAATTTAAGCCACATGTAGCTCAGTGAATGTAAAGCTTGGAGTATTTGATCTCAAAACCCAATTAGAGTGGTTTGTTTTCTTTGATCTGAGTGGAATGTTGTAGTATACACATTATAAAACTGACTTCCAAGAGTTATTGGCATAATAAACACTAATAATCCAGATATTTTTTCTTGAGTTCCAAAAAAAGGAACTGCATGTAAGAATTGCAACAGGTTATTGAGGGTGTGGCTTCTAAAATGAGCATAGTTTTCACAGAAACCCTTGAAGAGGGAAACTGATGGGAAGAGAGTAAGATGTGAACATTGACAGCACCAACACCTTTGGAGATGAGTCTCCTTCCCCTGGAATTCCTCTGTGACCGTTGGGATATCCAGTCTGCAGTTTCACTTATTAATATACTTCATAGGAAACTGCGTTCTGAGCCTTTACTGATGTAGAGCAATAAGGAGCTTGACTCTGAGGGTATTTAAAAGAGAGAGAAACAGAGGCAGGCAGGTGACTTAGGTTGACTCAAGAATCTACATCACTCAGAAGTCTGCTTTTGGGGCTTGGACCATAAGAATACCTCTCCCTAAAAGAGGAGAAAAGCTTCTTTTGGTTCTCGAAGAACAAGTCTGAGTTGCCAAAGTACCTCAAAGAAACCACTGAGGAAAGGTCACGCTCAGCTCCTTCTGTATCATGGAATCTTTCAGAGCTGCTTCTGGCGATGCAGTAACCCCAGCATTTTGGTTTGGTCTTGTTTTTGTGTTGGTTTTTTTGGGGATTTTTTTTGGCTTTTAACTAGGAAGGCTTCCCTCTAAAAAATGCCAAAAACCTAAGGTACATAATTGTAGATGAAGCTGCCTGGGAAGCACAGATACAACAGAGATGCAGATCTGCTTAAAGTAGTGTCATAAAAATTATGACTATTAAATGTGACAGCCTCCACAATTTTTGGGGGACTGTCTTATGCAGGGAAAGATTTACAAATCCATGTGGTAGCTAGCACTCTGTATTTTTTTATACATGATTCATATACTACTTATGTACCCATGATAACTATATTATAAAAACGGTTTTGTGTATATGCTTGACACTTACAAATTGTAATGGAGAAAAGATGATTAATTGCACAGCAGAACTCTTTGACAATTTGCTGAACCTGTGCATCACTGACATAAATCTTTCTCCCAAGTGCCTTCACTATCATTAACTTGAAAAATCAGCAAAGCAAAAACCTTTATGAGTGGGTTCATGGAAATAGAGAGACATATTTTGTAGCTATGGTATGCAGCAGACATGTGGGAACAGGAGAATACCTGCAGCAGGATAATGTCTTGCATATTTTATACTAATCCTTAATTTCTTATGGCTGTTATTTATCTGGACCCTTGCATTATATTTAGTAAGTCTTGCTTTGCTGGACTATGGTGGTCTGCTATGTGGATTTTTTTTCTCCCATTTGCAAGTATCCTCAAATAAAGCAGAGGAATTAATTTCCTTCTGTGGCCTCAGAGTCCTGTGCTTACACTGCTGCTCCTCAAGAATTCAGCATCCACAAGCTGCATTCACTTAACTACACTTCCATCTGAATAGCAAATGCTAATTGCATTTGTTTCCAGCCTTTTCCTTACTTGAGATCCTCTGTTTCACAAGAGGTTGGGGACCTTCAGCCCAAGCCTTGAAATATACATTCAAGAGACTTGAAGGGTTCTTGTTTCATGTTTTAAATCTCTGTGAGTGCTGGTACAGAAGCTGTTCTCTGAAAAATGGCCAATTTGATAAAGGTTGCCCCAGTATTGAAAATCTGACTTTTTATTTGGATAGATTTGTCACAGCCAAACCTCTCTGAAATAAAAAGGACATTTGACACTGATAGTCTGTGCATGAAAATAGACCAATTTGAGTGAATTAAATTATATTAATAGTTCAGATGAAACAATGTAACAGTAATTGCAGCATGTACACCATTCATAGAGAGTCATAATAGGGTTCATTCATAGCATTTCTTCATGTTTTTTATGTTCACATGCAAGAACACCTGTGTTCACCAGAATCACCTAAATCTTGGTTATTTCTGTTTTCACATACTCTCCTGAGCCACCTTACTTGAGAACAGGAAATATTTTTTCGCTAACATTTAAATTGTTTGCAGAGATGTGGAACAGAAATTATAGTATGTTCAAGTGCTTCAAGTGTTTCAAGGAAATACTTTTTTTTTTTTTTGAAAAGGGCTAAAATTAACTTTTATCTGATCTACTTGAATTGAAAAGTCAAAATTAGGAGCCAAATCTTCTGGCACTCATCCATTAATTTAAAAATTTTGATACAGTTTCATTAATGCAGTTCTTTAACACCATATCTCTTTCAGACCAATTTCTTGAGCAAAGATTACCCAGTTCTTCCGCTGCTTTTGGAAGACAAACATTTGCACAAACATCAGTGCAAGTCCACTAAAATATCTACATATGTAGGTGGAAAAACTAAAAGCTAACATGTTTTTCCTTTTGCATGTAAATCCCCTCAATTCAAGATCACTTTTTTCCAGGATGAAAGGAGATTGTCATCTACAACAGCAAGCATGTGCAACTAGTACAGGACATCAATACGCTGCTGCCAATGCTTAAGAATTTCATTGTTTTCAGACAACATCCTTCCATCGTGTACATAGCTTATTAAAACCAGAGCGACTTCTCTGTCTGCGTATTAGAGAGTTTACTCACTTATATACACTGAACAGCTGAGATTTGCATATTTTCATATTTGCTGAAAATATTTCATATTTTCATAAGCAGAAACCTGGAAAGGGGCTGGGTATCATTTTTAAAATACAGAATATTAATTAGGGGTATCTGATAGAAAAGATATAATTACTTCAATAAATTTTGCTTTATAATAAAAGAGATATTAATTACATGATTTTTTTTTTTGTTTATGAGGCATATTTCCTGCCACTATGAATTAAGGTTAAAAAATCAAGCATAGAGGAAAAGTATTATGAACATGGACACATTTTCATTGTTTCCACTGAAATAATCTGTAAAACTAAAAAGTTCAGGTGACTGTGGCAGTCTATCATACGAAGTGGTCATGCACCACAATTTTCTTAGTGTAGATGTTATTTGACTTTTTTGTAAAAATTCAGGTAACAATTTTGCACTCTTTTTTTTTTTTCCATCTGATCACCATTTGCAAACAAACATTTGCTTCAATATTCATCCAGTTCTACTTGCAAATCTCTGGTTTGTAATCAGTAATAGTCTGGTTTTATACTGAGAGGGGCCCTTTGTGTGGATGTGCAGACATGTAAACATCAAAAACCTCCCATGAGAGCCAGCCTCCCAAACTTAGTACTAGCTAGCACCTATAATTTCCAAAGCACAGTATGAACTTCACTTCCATCTGAGGCTGGTCTGCTTAGAGCTCCAGAATCCCACAGCAGCTCACAACATGTTAGTAAGCTGTAGTCACAAACTCTCTATTTATTGTGTAGGATGAAATATGGAGACCTGTCAGACAAGTGCTGCTGCAGAAGGGACATTACTAGAGGTTGGGTACAGTCTCATGTAGTTCTTCAGAGTCATAGCTGAGACACTTTGGAGCCTGGAAGATGTTTTCTTTCCTTCCCACCCATTTTCTTACACTATACACTAGGACCTCTTTCCATTCTGTGATGTATAAATAATGATTTGAATGATTATCTCAGCATCGTAGTATCAGACTCATCACAAGGTAGATTCAGCAACCTGTCAGTGCTGGTTTACTAAAGCTAGATTACAAAGAGTCAGCATTCACCTCTATGTTTATAAGCCTTAGAAATAAACAGGAAGAGAGAAAATAATTACATAGAGAATAGAGAAAGAATGAGCCTGATGAAAATGCCCATATGCAATATAATAAAAATTTCTGCCACATCTGTTCTTTGGGGTTTAGAGGGCAAGGAACATAACCTTGAATATTCAAGAAGGTCTATTAAAAGCTAGTGATTTTAGAAAGTACCTAGGACTTAAGAATGACTTCAAACAGACAGATTTGGAGGAGCTGAATTCAGGTGAGATGGCAAATTTCAGGGTGCAGGAAACTGAGATTTCTGAAGAGAAACGTAAATGTAGCTAAACATTTACTGAAATCAGGCTTTCAAGATGATAAAAAAAGGAAGTAACAGAGAAAAAAGCTAGAGTTTTACTTTCCATAATAAAAATGTCATTTGCAGAGTCATTTGTTGCAAATATGCACAAACTAATATAGATATACAACAGAAGTCCTTGTTTGACTAGCATACATTGGCTTCTTGAAGAGTGAATAATATTCAAGCAATTTACAGTATTGAAATCCTTTAAGACTTCAGGAAAGCAAACACCTGAGCAAAGTAGATAAATTAGAAAACAGAAGACAACCCTGTTCGTTTGATCTAAGATGTAATTTATTGATGGAGAAGCAAGAAGTGGTAATGAAATAAAGCAGTTTGTTTCAATACAATCAATGCACAGTGCAAGTGCACTTTTAACACAGGTAACAGGAAATAGATCCTTTTAGTGGCTTCTGCATGCATTTCAGTAAAAAGGTGGAAGAAGAAAGCAAAAGGGTGTTACACGTTTAAGCTCATAATCCTCTTTACCCAGCAGACAGGCCCAGCTAAGCCTCCTTGGTACAGATCACCGAGTGACGTAGTCTGCAACCACCATTGCTGCCTGGGACAGGAGCCACACTTTAACTGAAGTTTTCTGTCTGCCTTTAACACCCCCCTGCAGGTATCCCAAACACCTCTGTGCCTTTGCCAGTTGGGAGTCATGGCTCCATCGTGGCCTGAGGCATTGCATGCCAATTCCAGCTTTGTCAATTCTCTGCAAAATGTTCAAACTCTCACAATGCATGTTACTGTACACCAGGTACAAAGGGTCTAATGGCCCAGGTAAATTATTAATCCTCATCTTTCATAAATAAAAATGTTCCGTATTTTTAGTAAACAGATCTGTAAAATGCAAAGGTAATGTGGTCAAAAGGCTTCTGAACCCTTTGAACTTTGTCATCTTGGGTGTGGTATTTCCTGTCTCTGCCCAATGCCCTCATGTGCAAAATGGAGGTAATAATACTTAACACAATTAGTTAACTCTTGCACAGTGTTGTAAGTGTGGCAATATCTGTGTAGGTGCTTATCTGTTACTGATATGTTGCAATTAAATAGCCCTTACTATGCAAAAGGTTTTTCTGTTCACTCCACACTTGATATCTGGAGAATTAATAGCAGCCCTCTGAATGGAGCAGCCTGCAGATTCAGGGAGTGACCTTGGGGGCAGAGCAAGAAACTTTGAACTATTTGAATAACCTACATCTGATAGTGAGCTTAAAATAATGCCTTGAAACTTGGCCAGTTTTTTGTTTTTATTTTTTTAAAGCTTTTCTGAGTTTTAATTACTTAAATAAAAGCAGTCTCACTTGCTCCCAGCTTCCTTCCATGCTCTCACAGCCGGTTCATTGCCATAGTTTCCTGATCTTTCTGCTTATCACTGTGGCATTTCTGATGCCCTCCCTTCCCACCCCTCCTAGCCCCCTGTCTTTCTCTCTCCATGCTGATTCCTTCAAAGGGAATATGCTGTTGTTCCTCAGGTTACTGGAGCACCCACAGTGGGTTGTATTCAGACCATTGACTGTGGCAGCAGTTGTGGGGCCTGCGTGCGTCTAACCATCATCTCCCCGTAACTTTCTGCTCTGTCTCAGTCTCCTGTCTCTCAATGTTGCCTCAATGTTTGTTTCTGCTGCCACAGGTGCCTGAGCCATGGGCATTCCCCTGGCTTACGCTATGGTGTTAATAACCAGGCATTCTGCAGCTCAGCTCAGCTGTGTGTTGGATGTTTGGACTGATGTGTTCAAGATATTCCCAGTGACCTATTCATAGGCACCCCTAGATCTCTTCCTGGAGCACTTGGCCGTTATTTAGGTTCAGATAATGTGTATCACATTTAGAATGTAATTTTTTTTCTTTAATGAGAAAGAGTTCACAGATGTAGTTGTGAAGTTAGTTTCTTCTGAATTATAACTTCTCGGAAGTATTTTCTTCAACCTGTTTGGTTTTCCACTTGCAAAGACCTTGCAAACCTAGGCCAAATTAACTATTAATTAGGAGATTACTGGAACAGAGAGAAAACATGGAAAATAATGAAAGTGAAGATCATTAGTACTGTTTCCTTGAAACAGTGTAAATTATGACAGTGCTCAGAATCTTGTTTTTTCTTAGCACTGTTTCAAAAAAATTAAAGTTAGTGCCAATGAAAACTGCTGCTCTGGCAATCAGGTATGTCATTCAGTGGCTGACACACTCAGCTAGGTCTAAACCAGTAATCCAGCTGTCAAAGGTACATCCACCTTTCCTTAGCAATCATTCCTTCCAAACCCATTTGTTGATCAGGCTTAGGGTGCTTGCCTGCAAAGTAGTGGACAGATATTTCTTGCCAGGATAATATCTGGAAAGAGAAATGTTTCAATTTCATAATTAAATGAGAAAGCTGAAAAAGCTTTACTGAAAGATAAATTACTTCACTCTTTTTGAAGGAGAGGTTTCTAGAATAAATTATTCAATACTGACAATGTAGACTTTGAAAACAGG
Source organism: Ploceus nigricollis (assembly GCA_013399945.1). Classification (NCBI taxonomy): domain Eukaryota; kingdom Metazoa; phylum Chordata; class Aves; order Passeriformes; family Ploceidae; genus Ploceus; species Ploceus nigricollis. Next base: position 1,042,825 of record VXBC01004207.1, read on the forward strand.
ATGATTTCCACAAATGTCTTGCCTATCTATCTCCCCACACAGAAAAAGACACATGTAGATGCAGATGCACAATCATGCATGCAAGCACGTATGTACATACTTTTAGCAAAAATAACTTATATATCACATATTTTGGCCCTCCAAAGAATGAAGTGGTCATTCTTAAGTATATAACAAAAGGGAGAAACTCCAAAACATTCAGTGAAATCCTGTGTAATCTTAAAATGGCTTTTAACATTTGCTTGGTGTTTCCTTATGCTTCCTATGTATTACAATTTCTCAAGATCACTGTGCATGCATATACTAAATTTAAATGAATCTACTTTGGCATTAAATATGTAAACAAAACTGCACAAAATAGTTGTAAGGTTAAAACGATCTCCTCTGATTCTAAAATGGAATGACATCCTTATGCAGAATCATGCTGCAAAACCAGGTATGATCAGTTTTAATTTATAATGGGTTAAGATAGCCAAATGTTTCTTTTTGTAAACTTCACCTGCCTTTTCCCTGGCTAAAGTAAAACCATACCAGTTTGTCCTAGGAGGCAGTAGGGTCTGCTTTGAATTTCCCAACTCCCTCTTATAACTATTCCAGACAAAACTGACAATCCCCTTCTTTCCCTAGACAATTTGGCCTTATTTGTAGGAATACAAATGGAAAGATACCCTGACGAGATGCCTCAGGCAGTGAAGAAGCTGAATGTTTCCCTAGTGGGAACATGGTGAGAGGAGCAAACAGGCACATATGGGATCAGTTAAGTGACTTAAAGGAGGTGGGTGATGTTGAGAAAGGGTTTCTTAGAGAAGGGAAAAGGTTAAGTTAGCTGGGAGAAAATTTTAACAGTGGAGGAAATAACAGGGAAGGAGATCTGAGGCAAGAGGTGGAGGACAATTGTGATCCTATTGAACCAGTGTGACAAATGAAGCAAAAGCAGAATGAAACAATTGTAAGATGTTTGATGCAGTTTCCTTACATTTAGTTCTCTGTAAATTTTAACTGCATCTTACCATAAAAGCAGAGCAAGACATAAAGCTGAGCTCTATACTGTGCTCTATGCTCTGGACCCAAACATCCCTAAAGTGAGGGCAGGCATTGTTTTTGAAACTTCAATTGGATCCACAGCCTTTACTACTCTTACTATTTTAACTGCCTTATTTCTTGTAACTGTGCGATTGAGAAAGGCCTTAAGAAGTTTGCCTAGCCCATTACCAATTTGCCTGACATAAGATATTTCTTCTGAATTCAAATCCTTATTTACCTTTAAGTCCTGAGTTGATGATTTACCCTTTTATGTCTTGGCTTCCACATATTTTGAAATATGTTTAACTATACTTGCTTACCACGTGGGAAAGTTGCAAGGATTAGCTTGTACAGAGCTTTGAGAATGCTAAGTATAGTAGTTATTTTCTTTTCATGGAATAAAAGCAAAGCAGAAACAAAGGAGTTGCTACACTCCCACACTTGAAACCACCACCCATCACCAAGGAGTGACTCACAAATATGATGAGCCAAGGATATGGTGTTTACTCCTGTAGGTTTGTTTGCACAGGAAGAACAATCTTTGTTTCCGAGTAGGCCTGGTACAGACAGGGGAGAAGTGGCTGTGTCCAGAGGTGAGGCCCATGGCTGATGGGAACCCATACTGCATCCAGTCTTTTCTCTAGGGAGCACAGCTGAGCAGGAAAATGAACCACTGCAAATGGTAGGAGACAGTTGCAGCAGTGCCACTTGGAAACCACCTTCAATTGCCTGTGCTGAGTGAAGTTAAAGAGACAAAAAAAAAATTAATTTTTGAAAAGGAAATAGTTAGAATTGAAAAGATGGTGTACCTCAACTATTATACACATGTGTATTGGCGGACTAGAGTAAACATCACAGATCTCAGATTATCCTTAATAAACTAGAAGAGAAATTTTCTATTATTGTGTGATGTAGCCCTGCCAGTCATGGTCTGGGCAAGCCTCATGACTGAATTCCAGCAAGGTCAGGAGCAGTGGCAGTGGGATGGGGGCTGTTGCTGGGAATGGCTGCTGGAGAATGTGCTGCTGCCAGGAGCAGTGTCTGGGGCAAGGTATCTGATCACTGTGGCAACTTCATCTCTTTGCACAGGTTGTGCCCACACCTAGGCTGCCACCAATCTTGGATCATGATCTCTCTCCATACTCTCTCACCCACACCCAGACACTTGGCCTTGGGTCATCAGCTTCCTCTGCACCTTCCCACCTCTAAAACAAAATCCTCAACCTCCATGCAGCTTATAAGAATGAGCAACTCATGACCATTTATTCAACTATGTAATGAGCTTCCTCATCCCTCAGTACACCATTCTTTTCCCACTTTTGCCCAACTTCTGAACACTGAGATGGTGCCAGAATCTGTTGTGATTTTGGCTCAAGCACACACTGGGGAGCAAACATGGGAGCAAAGACCACTGTTGTATTCATCAAGAGGACACTGCTATTGTATCTCCTCCAAACCCATACCACCCAGACAAACAGGTATCTACCATGGCACAGATGAGATTCTGTGCATGTATCTCCATACCTGGTACCAAAACTTTCCTGACTGACTCATGTCCCCAGGCAGCTTCCCCTAGATCCCTCTATATACTTTACAAAGATTCCTAATACTTTGATTCAAAGATTCAAAAGTTTCTTTAGAACTTACTAATTTATAATGACAGCTTGTTTATGCCTGGCACAGTAAAGGTGGTCATTGTACTTAACCTCACCAACATGCGGTTAGAATAAAGTTTTGCTTTGTTTGTTCTTAGTTTATAGCAAAAGAAAGGTTTTGCATCCAGGTGGAGAATTATCCCATTATCTATGGCTATGCCCACTTTTCCACATAAAATCACATTTCCCACTCTATTTTTTGCTATTTTCCAGTACAACACAGGGAAGTTATAAGGCCTAGTCACTCTTGGATTGGTCTTTATTAGATCTAAATCATTCTGGTTGCCTTGAAAAGCAAGGCTGTGTTTGCTACCTGGAGCCTTTATGCACTACAGTTCTCTTAATCAGCAGACAGACAAAAAGGCCCTTTTAATATAGACCAGAAAATACAGTGCATCCTAAGAAAAGGCCATGATATTTCACTAGAAAATGCAAAGTCAGTATAAGTGCTGGAATGGGCGTCTTTGCAAACGTAGATCTCAAAGGCATTCCATTTTTATGCTCTCTCACATGCAAACATAGAAATATATTTCCAAGGCCTGTGGTGACTTAATTGTGACATTATACTGGCTGCTAGTATGACTCTAATGTAAGTTCAGCATCAGCCTTGTCCTTTACAAGCTGGATATTTATAAATATGATTTTACTTGAAAATTAATTAAAATAATTGCTAATTATAGTTATTAAGGATCTGGGCTCTGTAACATGCAATATATTTATTCCCAAGAGAAAAAAGTAGCCCTAGGGAAACTGGCAAATCTTGGAGTTCTAGGAAGAAAAATTATTCTTCTGAGTATTGTTTCCTTTCTCCATTTTCTGAATGAGAAGTAAATAGGAGAACATTTACGTGCTGCTTAATGGACCATGCACTGTCACTAGAAAAACACTCATGGTTCTAAAATGGGGAGAACTAGTGCTTTGAAAACAGATTCTCTTTCACATTTGCCATTTAAGAAAAGGACAGTGCTTTCCAATTAAAGTTTGCACTACAAAGCATGCAAATTCACAAATGAATAGTGAAAAGAAAGCCCAAGCAGCGTGCTGCTTTGCAGCCCATGTTGAAGGAAGGTAAGAAGAAAGACTCTCCAGGCAGTCAATACAATAGAAACTGTACAGACAATGGCAGAAGGGGGAAATAATAGTGTGCTGCCCTATTCTGGGGAAATATGAGTGCAAGAGGAAAGAGGGAAATAATAATAGGATCCACATTATGCATAAGAAAAGAGAATTTTGTGTAGGCTGCACAACCGAAGGACATTTGGCTGTGATTAGCTGCAGCTCAGTGTCAGCACATGACTGCTGGTTTCATAAAATGGGGTTTCAGCTTAATCTCTTTTTGCATCAAGGTTGTTCACTGCAGTCTACCAAAGCAAGTTGTCATGAATTAAAACCTGTACATATCCTGTCATGAAGGGAGGACATTCATTGGAGATCATCAATGTGATGATTTCTTTGTGTTTCAGATCAACTTCACATTCCTTTTCAGCAATATTTTGACCATTTTTTTCCTTGTCACTATGATTGATGACCAATACCCCACAGAGAAAGGATAATTTGCATTAGTCCACTTGGAAAAAGGAAATGTTAGCTTATCAGATGGGGCAAAAAGAAGCCCACTGAAGAAAAATAGCCCAAAACAATCCCCCCAAACTGTACTGGCAGTGCAGAGAACTGCAGTACCTGAAGAACACCCTCTGACTTCTAATTCTGCCTATGCTGTACATAAATAATAATGGAGGATAAAGGTGTTCATTAGCTGAATAAGATGCTTTCCAATTTAAAAGTACATTCTCATTTAGTAGGTGGCCATCAATCTTCAACAAAGCAGAAAAAGTAACATCTCTGGTCTTCCAAAGAATAGTTGTTATCCATAAAGAATATATCATCTACCAGGTGGTATTTTTTAGTGTTCTCTGTCTGGACACAGCTGTTCTATGTCAAGTTGGTGATGTGTAACACATTTTTTAAAAAGCCTATTAACACAGTTGTCAGTTGGGTGAAGATGGCTGTGTACTATTGTCTGCCAAGTCTCTCCCCTCCCACCCAATTAACTTATTGAGATGACGGAAATAAAAATACAGAATCATTATGCAAAAAAACGTTTTAGTATTTACCTGGAAGCACTGGGGCAGCATGTTCTCAGAGATGAAATGCAGTCCTAGAAACTAATTAAAATAGTTAAATTAAGCACTGTCTCACACAAAGGTGAGACAGAGGAAAGCCAGCATTACAGAGGAATTGTGTGCCCTGGAACAGATGAATATTTTTGAAAACAGGTGGGAGGCAGAGTGTTATTTAGAAGTAGTCATCACCAGTTCTCAGGAACCCTGTGTAAACAATGTTAGCAGCCTTCCTTTGGAATAGTGTCAAATACAACAGGAAATAGAAAGACAAAAAGGGTTTACATATTTAATGTTTATTGACTTTTCTTGTCGGGATGATTTTAAAGTTGAATTGCTTCAAGATGAGTCTACAGCTTTGAAAGAATTACTCAAATTCTTGTGACACTGTAACCCTCTGGTTTTATCTGTCAGGCTGTGCACCCCCTAATTTTAAGCAAACAAAAGTCTTTAGAGCAGCTTCATCTGAAACCAAGATGCCGTAGATAGAACTGATGCAGTAATGAGCAGATTTTTTGTAAACAAACCTGTTTATCCACAAGTCTGCCTGGAAGAGATCTGAGGATCCAAGTGAATATAAAAACAAACAGCTTAGCTGTTGCTTTCCTTGGGCAAGTGTTTGTTTTTATTTAACGTGAAAATACAAGGAACTACATTTTATTGATTTGAAATGGCAATTGCTTCCTTTAGTTCAACATTATTATTTTTTCACAGAATGTGCTGTCTTTGATTATTTATTTGATACTGGAAAATGACTGCAGATTTAGAAAATGTAATCACTGCCTGGTTTCTTGGAAGAGCATCATTTTTCCATGTACATTTAACACCTTCTTATATAACTGGGTTAGCTTTTGTCTGAACGGGAAGTTTCTGACAGACGCAGATTTTAAATCTCACAGAGCCTTCTTGTAACATGAGCAGAGCATGTTCTGAACACTGGGGTCTCTGCCTGCCAGTGCCCTGAGCTGCCCCCTCAACCCTCCCAGCTGACCTGAAATGCACCTTGGGGCTGACGCTGTCTGAAACCCAAAGTGATTTCTCCATCATCACTCAGGAACCTGTGAGAGAGACCAGCCTGGCAGGGCAGTGAGCGTCCTCAGCAAGTATTAAAAATGAGATGGTGGATGTGAGAGAGGAGACACAACTTAATAGGCCTTCCCTCAGGAGGGGGAGCCAGGCTTGTTGTGCAAAGGGATGTAGTCTGAGGGGGGAGAAAATATCCAGACTTTTGAATTTGTCTAAATTGAGTACAAAGGCCAGAGAAAAGATAGTTTTGTGGTTAAATTCCAGACTGTGGCATAACAGATTTGCATGCCATCCCTGGCTCGCTGCCACAGACATTCTACATTGCCACTACATTGCCACGTGTAGGTTACTTTCCATTTATATAGCTTGATTTTCCATCTATCAAATGTGAATAATAAAGCTCTTGATTTATGTCCTCTATTTCTTCTACTATATTTACTGTATCAAAGGAGTAGCCAAAATGATCTCAATAAGTCTTTTAGCATCCCCCTATGGAGTAGCAAATACCCAAACACTCCCTGAAAGATGTTTGTCTAAGTAGTTATTAAATGCTTATAGTCATTAAAATGAGAATAAAAGCTGTCTTTTTCTGCAGGAGCAATAAATTCAATTTATGATTTACTTTTTTTTTTTCTACTTGCAGCATGGTAATTAAACATATTTCTTGTTTTTTATTTGCAGAATCAAGTCGTGTTTCCTCAGAGCAATCTGTACACTTGTATTTATTGCATATCATCTACCAATTTGAAGTAATTTTGGTAATTAATTTAGATCATTCAACTTCTATTCCTCCAACTGCTTAGTAACTCTCACTTTTGAGAATAACCAAGACATCTAGAAGTGTATTCAATTTCATTATCAAGGGATTGAGTCCAGCTTTCCTGAATTAAACATCTGCAATTTAGATGCTTAGAAAAGTCATCTCCTAAGTGCCCATGTTTTCATTAACCAGGATGAAAAATAGCTGCCTTTGAAAGTATCTGGAAGAAGACCTTCTGCGCCTGTCCATGATCTTGTTCTTTAGATCTTTCAAGCAGCTGAACTTTTTTTTCTGGTAGACAGAGTATACATTAGAACTACTTTCCCAGACAGTAAAAATTATGACAGAAGAAACTCAGACACCTGCCTAAAGCAGTACTTTAAAAATATTTACTGTAACTAAGATCAGAACACGTAGAGAAGGGAACTATTTCTAGACCCTCCAGACAATTGTTTTTCTAGGAAACAATTTTTAACTGCCTAAAAGTCTGTTTTCTTCCCAAGCAGTGTGTACCAATCGTATGACATGGATTTAATAAAAGCCAAATTTCCCGGTTTTCTCCATGTAGAGTAGTTGGAAGTTCAAGACAAGATAAATTACATATAATGCCTTCTCTAATTAATTCTGAATTTCTTCCTTATTCAATAGGCCAGTTGGTTCTGGTTTCCTGGTTAAGGAAATTATAGTATAATATATTATATAGTGCATTACTGACAAATTATGATGGTTTACTGCTTGATTATTTTTCAATCCATACAAATAAGCTGTTCAATAATGTATTTTGATATTTCAGATATGTTAAAGCAATGTAACTGACCCACTTCCCTCAAAATTCCTTTAACTTCTCCTCAGCAACGCATTATTTTCCTTCCTTTCTTCACTTCTTTGGAGTGTCTTCTGACTCTTATGAGTTCTTCAGAACTTTTCTAACAGATTAGAAATCACTTTGCCTCATTTATTCTGCATTCTTGAGTGCATTTCAATAGGGTTTGTCCACATGAGTACATCCAGTATATTTGGTAAACTGTTATTTCTCTGTTCCATTGTCTGCTGCTATCCCTTCATTAAAACTCAATATTTTTGTTACTTGCTTACTATCTCCTTTTTTGTTGTTGTTGTTTTGTTAGGGGTTTTTTTTGCAAAGGGATAAGGGATGAAACTAGCTGTTACTTTATCCATTAATGGAGTGATATGTTCCTCTGTCTACTCAAGGTCCTACCTGAACTCTTTTCCTTGCCTCTCATATTTCATGTTGCTTGTTGTGCCCTCAGCATCAGTAAAGCCTTCCATGAAAACTGTGTATTTGTACTTCGACTATTCCTTTATATTGATCTTCAATAACATCTTCTTTTTCACTTTTATTTTATTTCTGTAAAAGCCCCTGAAGAGCTCTTAATGCATCGTTAACATGTTATAAGACTTTACTTCATCTCAGATTATCAGTGTTTCAGGATAGGAAACAATTTCCTTTGTGATTTGGAACTTTTGGGTGCTACCATCATATAAACAACCATGTGAATTTTACCCAACTCTAGCTGGAACATTGCCAAGAAAAAGTCTATTGTTCTTTTTCCAATCAAAATTTCTTTGATTTCACTGGAAGTGTCATAATGACTTTGCAGTTTGGCAGGGTTCAATGTTTCCAATTTCCTAGTCTGGATTTCAGTGTTCTCTACATTGTCAATTATCTTTTCCTGTACCCAGTCTCTGTGAGCGAGTGGATATTGCTCATTAAAACCTCATACAGCGGGAAGAGAACACAGACATGACAGAGGGAGAATGAATACAACAAATGACTGATCTGAATTAAAAAAGGATATACAGATTTCTAGGACTCCTTCATGCAAACCTGAGGCTTTCTTTACATATTAGGTAAGAATTTGGAGATAAACAGATGTTTAAACTATTTTTTTAAACATTGGTAAGCTCTACAATTTCATTGTACTAGACACCTCTGAGGAAAAAATAATGTCTTGAATTCCCAACCTTTCTTAATTCTTTCCCCTGAACAACTCATATTTCTAATCATGCTTTCAGTTCAGATCAGGTTTCAGGATTTAAAAATTAAAAGAAAACTCAAAAAATTGCACACTTCCCTTCTGTTGCACAGCTTAAAACGAAATTTAGATAGTAAATCTTCGTTTACAGCAGGCTGTGGTTCTTCAGTGTAAAAGACAGTTAACTTGAAAAGCCTCACTGAAAGATCACCTGGCCCTTCCTTACATATTTATGTGAGCATATATTGTATAATTAAAAGGCATAAACAAGGACATGCTGTGTGTGCGAGTTTCTGGAATCTCTTGTTTTCCCTCTATAGTGCACAAACAAGTCATTTAGGCGAACAAAGTCTGAAAGTGAATCATAAACTTGTGTTGTTGTTGTTTTTCTAAGAGAACTTTCTCTGGCTGCAAAACAGAGTTACCCTGTGGCAGACCAAAGCACTGGCTTAGCCCCCAGAATTCAATACTATTGCAGAGCTAATTTTTGCAGAGAGGCTGACAAAATTATCTCGTAGCTCCATGCCAAGGATAATGACATTACGGCTTGGAGTAGAGAAGAAAGCAACATTATACTCTGGTTTGAAGTGTATATGTAAACAGCTTTGTTTATCACTCCATTAAGAAATTTGATACAAGCAAACACCTACTCTCTACTTGGAAGCCATACCAATGAAGCCTTGGGTAAACTGGTGGTTTGTCTCTAACACCAACGAATGACTATATTAAAAAAAATAATTTCTTTCTTTAAAAAAATGAAAAAAGTTGTGTTTCAACAGTTAGATTTACAGGGACCAAATCCTTGAGAACTTTGTACTTTTCAGAGACAGCTCTTGGACAACATGAGCTTTGACACTCACCCTATATGTGTACATCTATATTGCAACCCTCAGCTGGTGGGGCTGGGTGTGTAGCTCAGCCATGCTGTAAATGAGACCCAAGGAAAGAAAAGCCAGGCCTGTGAGTCAGACAGGCACTGCGGTGTGCCCCACCTGGGAAGTCTAGACACAGCCCGTGTGCTAAGATGAAACTGCAGATAAAAGCAGCCCTGTAATTGGAGCTGTTTTGATTTGGACTCAGACTTTGATTTGATATTTAAAATATATCCTTCAAATAAGACTTCTTTTATGAGTCTGTTGAGTCATAGAGACTTAAAATCAATTCACCTTTCTGCCACAGAATTTCTGTGTGGCCTTGGGCAAATCACTTAATCTCTCTGTCCTTATCTACAATTACCAAATGTTAAGCTGCCTTCTTGCTCAGCGTTTTCTTAAATGAGAATAAATAGGGAGTGGAAAAAAAGACAGCAGTTTAGAAAAGATACAGACGACAGGAAAATAAAGAAGGAAAGCAAAAGGATGAGATGGAGACGTGTGGGATATCGGAAGTGGACAAGGATGAAAACATACAGTAGAAAGAAGCGAACATGAAGAAGGCCTCAAAGGTGGCTGGCTCATACAGAGCAGCTATGGTTCTGAAAGTCATTTGAGAATCAAAGTGGCAGATGGACTAGCTAACATCTGCTTGGAATAAGCTGCATGTGTGTGAGGAGGAATGTGGGAGAGGGGGAGGATGGCCCGCACTGCCTGAGAAAAACAACTGCCAAATGATCAAAGGGTGTCAATTTTCTCAGAGTACAATGACCCTTTGATCTGTGACTCTTCCCATAGGTAAGTACTTGGATGGAGGATTCAGGGGTTAAAAATGAATAAAGTGACAAAACAGCATAGGAGTGTCCTAAGGTTTCAGTGTTTTCAGACTAGCCTGAAATCTTCCATGTAAATTAATAGCAAAAAGAGGAATTTTGCCAAGGTAACCCAGATACAAAAAAAAGGTTGATACTGAATGTGCATAAATGTGTTTCCTAAATAACTTCTGATATTCAAAACTCTAGTTTTGAAAATAAGTGTTACTACTTGTGCAAGTTCAAATTCATGAGTAACTCTTGAAAAAAGTAATAGGGAGGACTAAATAGCTGAAAATTTAAACAAATGAATGCCTTATTCTTTGTATTTCCTTCTGTTTCTGTAAGTCTTAAGAAGTAAAATTGTTCCAGTTTCACAATTTTCAGTAATCATGATTTCTAGGAAGTCACTTATTTAAAACAAAAGCTGAGATTCTTATGCAGTCCTATAGGTCTCCATTCCAGCAGCTGCAACTTTGGAAAAATGTTATTTATTGTGAATCTTGCCATAGAATATCCTGGGAACTACTCTGCTTGGAAAATTGCACCCAAAATCCATCACTCCATTCAAAGACTAGATTCCTTATATATCGTAAAAACTGTGAAGTAACCATGTCCCTAAAAAAAAGCAAGAAAAATTCTTTCCGCAAGGTTTCCCAAAGTGAATTTTTTATGGCCACAAAAAGCCCAGAATAGCCAACAGGAGTGTTAGAAAGTACACTAGACTACTTGGTTATTCAAGAATCTCACTCAAATGATTCAAACAGATCCTCACCAATATATAAAGCACAAAAATCATTTTAGTTTTGCAAATGGTCTAAAAGCCAAAATACCAAGCTTTTTAATGAGATTCTGAGAACCTGGCTACGTGTCCAGAGCACCATTGTTTGGACTGTAGCTGCATTGTAGAAATTAAATTAGAACAGCAATATTATGTGGAACTGTTAAGAAAACTGTCTCTATTACCGTGTAAAGGCTTGAATTAGGGTGATAGAAACAGTCCTGCAGTCAAACAAAAGTCACTGTCATCAGATACATTGTCTAAGTATGGGAAGCACTAAGCACTAATCAACACCCTTTCCTGGAATGTCACATTAAATTTTGTGAAGATGGTGGTGACTATCCAGAAGCCAACTTCCATTTTCAAACAAGCAGTTCCTTGTCTCAAGCCTCATTGCTTTCCATTGCTGTTGAATGTGTGAACACTGGAGTTCTTGGCACAAAGAATTATGCCAGTGACTGCTCCCCGAGATTGTCTCTTGCCCTTGAAAACATAAACTTTTCAAAGTCTTCTGCTGCTTGGCAGTTCTCTGAATTCCTCTCATTGTGAAAAGGAACATTTGAGTTAGACCTCATGAAAATGACATTGACTGATGAATTCTCTAGACTTCCATAAATAAGGTACTATCTATCCTTCTCTGGGGTCATGAAGCATTTGGTGAATTCACAAAGGGCACTTCTTTTGAGGGAATATATAGAAAGGTTAATAGAACTGCAAGCGCAGCATTTGTTTTTTCTCCTCAAACTCACACAAAACTAAGGAAATGGCAAACGGAAGGACTTGGGAAAAGAATTAATGAATCATAGTCAAGCTTAAATGGATTCAGGAAATATTCAGTTATTTTAGTGTAGAATTTACCAATATAACAGTTCTATGGAATTTAGTTTTCTATTTATCTGAAGACAAACTAATACTCTGGAGAGGTAAGTCAAATTTTCAGTGCTTCTGTCTTATAATGCATCAAGCTTGACTTAGAAATAGCCACACTACAAGACAGAAGTACGTTACCATGTTCAGCAAGTCCTTAACCTAAAAAGTCCAGATATTGGCAATGGGATCATACAGATAAATTATTCTGAGACGTTGGGGAACATTGTTGGATCACCTGGTAAATTGCACCAATGTCCCAGACCACTGTAAGCAGAGGCTAATGAACATCTGTAATATGGTCAAAATATTTAAAGCTTCATTCTCTAAACTGGGATGTTATTTTAACATATGTGATTAAATTATAAGGAGCTAAGTGTTTCTCCCATGTATTTGTTACCAGAAGTAGTATCTTTATTCCCTCTTTTCTTAAAAAAAAAAATTGGATTCCTGATTACCAGTAAGCAATTTCTTATATTATAAAATTGCAGAAAAGCTAACAATGTAAGACCAGGGTCATGTCTAACTAACAGCAATGCGTTAGAGTGAGAAAAATTCTACTGAAGGAAATGGGGTTTGGCTTACTACACATTCTTCTTAACATTCAATTTATTCTAGCATCATTGTAGTAGTGGGACTGAGATATCCGTGAAAACAAGGATGAAGAGCTTTTCAGGTTGTTTCTCAACAGACAATGAAAAGTACAAGGGAAACATGGCAAAAAATTAAGAGAGGATCAACAGTTTGGGTGGGTGCTAGTATTATTACAGAAAAAAACTACTTTGAGATCTAGTGCAAGTGATGATTAGGTAGGTGTCCTGTTGTCTTGGGCAAGACCAAAGACATTTCAGACTATTATCTTTCTTTGTTATTGCTAATTTATTGCACACATTATTTTTCTATTTCAATAGCCTAGTGTGCTGGGTCTGTCTGGGGTGGAACTAGTTTTCCTCACAGCAGCCCATATGGTGATGTGTTTGGGATTTGTGACTAAATCCCAAATGACTAACATACCAACATTTTAGTTGTTGCTGAGCAGTACTTTCATGGCATCAAAACTTGTCTTTTTCCCACTCTGCCCATGCAGGGAGCTGGAGATGTGCACAAACTGGGAAGAAAGGCAGCCAGGATAGCAGACTTGAATTCACTGAAGGGATACTCCATGCTATAAAATCTTGTGCTCAGCCATAAAAATCGTGGAGAGGAGAGTGGTTAGCATGGGATGTAGTCACTGCTTAGAGCTGGCTGAGCATTGGTCTTGTCAGAGAAGACAGTGAGCAATTGCCTTTGCATCACTTATTTCTACCCCTCTTTCCTCCATTTATTTCTTCATCTCAGCCCACAAGTTTTTCTGCTTTTGTTTTTCCAGTTCTCTTCCTCATCCTACTGGGAAAAAGGAGGAGCAAACAAGCGGCTGTGTGGGGTTCTACTGCCAGCTAAGTTTACAAAAGAAAATTGATCCTGCATGGAGAGAACTCTCCTATTAATTTCTGTGCTGATTTTGCATTTTCAAACTCATGGTGTGCTGGATTTGTTACAAATTCCATGTAGATATGAGAACTCACTCTCCACAGTCACTGTCCATTGCAAGAAATTGCCATGTGAAGTCTGCTCATACCATGAATGTGTTGCGTCATCAGTCACAGCGTGTGGGCTCGGGTGTTGGCTGATGCCTTAAGATGACTGAGCAGAGGGTCAGGCTAACATTTGTGCTAAAGCTATGATACAGCCTGAGCTGACTTGTCATGCCTTCCCTGATGGAAGCAATAGCTTTTTATGGCATGCTGAACCTATTCATTTGCAAAGGAAAGCGCTGTGAAGGAAATAGTGTCACGTTTTCAAAAGCTGCTGGCTTTGACATGTGCATCAGGCCAGCTGAAATCATTGTGCTTAAGAGGAAACTGGGAATTGTGCTCACAGCTGACAGATGATGTTTCCATAACTACCATTATGATAAGTTTTGGTCCTGCACTTCTGTCAGTGCCCATTTAATACAGATATGCTACTAAACTTATGCCTCATTGTCAAATCACTACAAAATTTAGGAGCTGGGGTAAAAAATTTCTATTTCTTCATGTCTTCAGGCTGACAAGGACTGTAACTCTTATGTGAATGATGATGTTGGTAGCCAGAGAGAGGTACAGCCATGTGCTGCTGCTGAGGCATGTTCAGATGCTGTGGATAACACGTGGGACATAACAGAAAAACAGGGGATATCATGGGAGGGATGATAGAAATTAAGTATAAAAGAAAGACATTAAAAAAACATTCCTAGTATTTCTATGGTATTCTCATGTGCATAGTAAAGGAGCATGTCACCAATGTTTCTCGTTTAAATGCAGAAAAGAGAAATGAAAATACAGAATGCCTTCTTGCTGTTCCTTAAACTGCATCAACTGGCAACAAAGGCACCCATTCCATTACTGAGCTCAACACAAAAAGCCATCTATCACATCAATCAATAAACCCAAATCCACTGTAACCTTCAATAGATGAAAAATAACAGTAGCAGTAATCCTTGCTTGATACACTTGTTGTGAAATATCATCCATTAGTCTTCATAAAGTGCACTGAAATCCTCAAATATAAATGTACTACATGGTATGTGTGAAAACGTGTTTGAGCACAGCAGTAAAATGACCAATACAGCTAAAGTCCCACATGTCTACAAGTGTTGGTCTGATTTTCATTTAATTTGTATTGATGTTAATCAAAATACTTACATGGAGTGACAGAAGTTACATTGTTGTGATATATGTGAAACTACAATTAAATGTGTTACATTTTTTAATCTTTAAATTCATAATACCTACTTCAAGATGCTATAAATCTGTAGCTATTTCTTCTATAGGACACTTACAGATCTAATATAGACATAGGTCTGATCCTTCCACAGAATTATACCAAGCAGCATAAGCTGAGGATCTGTCATGAAAGGAAATTGGGTACAGAATATAATGAGATTATTCACCGTGATAGAGAGAGAGACTGTGATGAGATATCATGACTATATTTCATTCTGCTGAGAAAAGACTTGATCTTAAGAAAATTAATCTGGTGGAGTAATTACAACCTGCTTTTCTAAACCCTATCCTCCAGCCTAATTAGAAAAAAAAAAAAAAAAAGAGGAAATATAACTAGGGTGTGTCAGAAAAAAATTCAAACATTTTAAAATTTTTTAGGACACATAGAGATATTTTGCCAACTGCTTGTTTAGTTGACAGTAGTAAGTCAATGTACAGTTAGCCCAATGAAAAACACACTTATTGCTTTAAATTTAGGCTATTTGCTTCATTTTTCCATCTCTTCTCCCCTATCTTTTTTTCTTCCCTTGTTCTCCTGTGCTAACCCTTTTCTTTAATATACAACTTTCTCTTGCCTGTTTGTTCCCCTTTCACATCTGCAGAAAAAGCAAGAAAATATCATCCTGAGAAAAGCATCAGCAAGCTAGGGATATTCTGAATAGAATGACCCTGAGCTTGAATCTGGGATGTTTAAGCCTGCAAAAGGCTCCCATTGCTTAGAAAGCAGGAGCATCAGTTCTTGGAAAGGGAGACAGGACTTCTATTTGGATAACACCGTGTATAACTCTCTTTCCTGTGTTGTAAAGAAAGGATTTAATGAACACTAACAACTGGCAAAGCCAATGAATTGAAAGTGAAGAGAAAGTTAACCTTGACCAGCAAAGCATGCCCTGACTTGAGAATGAATCCATCAGAAGACATCTTACAAAGAGAGCATCAAACTAAACACTCTGTTTTCAAGGTTGACTACCAAATACTTGGCAAAGTGAAGTTGTTTCATTGACTCAGTGTTCCTCTTTACAACAATTTGTACAGACCTGGGAAATCATGAAGTGATTTCTGTGAGTAGAAATAATGAATGTGTTGTAAGGACTCATCAAAATGAACCTGGACAGCGATTTAATAAACGGAAATCTAAATCCTAGTGTTTTGAAATATGAAAAGATGTTGGTAACATGTTTTATTTTCTTTCTTTTTCTTCAGATGTGAGTTTCAACCTTACATGATTTTTTGCCCCAGTATGGCAAGGAAAAGAGTCCTGTCTCAACTTTTGGATTTAAATGAGTCTATAAGTAACTGAATAATACTAGTGTTTGGATCATACTTCATGCTTGACTTTCACTACTTAGTTGTTGAGTTTCCACATAAGATTGATAAAATAAATTCCACATAATTTGTTTTCCATTTCATGGGCCAAAACATTTGATTTTTTTCCTATCTTTTTGTGATGCTGATCATAAGAAGACATGAGTCCATGAGCAAATAGCTAATAAAGCTGTGAAAATATGACTCTATTGCTAGAAGTGATATTTTGGGGTAATATGCATAAAACTCTAGGAAAATATGTGGAGTCTTTACTTTCAAAATACATTGAAACTTTGATCTCTAAGAGAGAAAGAAATTATGTGTAACTTCTGGCCCTACATGTTTATCTTTGAGCGCTCCAATGGAATTAGCAGACAGAGTTTACATATCACACTAAACATCTAATGAGATGCACTCATGTATAATAACTAATTACCTCCCCTTTACTTTTTTCCCCCCTAGGGCAACCAAGATAATAATAGCAAATTTTTGGTATATTTTTTCAAGCTTAGTAGTGAGTTGGAAGGCCCTTGGGCTACATGAAAATTAGAGAATAACATTAATTTATTTCTGTCAAATTAAGAGCATTTGAAAAGACCTAAGCATGACATTTAAGATCACCCTCACTGTATTTTTATTTTAATAAATGAGGGTGTAATTTTTCTCCTCTCATGAAATTAATTTAAGAAATTTATACTTGTGTCATATATTTCCTGGGATATGTCTGTGAAGGCTCATGATTCTCAATTGAATTCTTGTTGAAATAGGGACAAGACCTTCCTTGCTGGTGAAGACATGACAGCAAACACATCCTTCTTTACGGAAAGAAACAATTATCCCATTGTTCTCTGTTTCCAGAACAAAAAGAGAAATTGCTGGGAAGGCCTTTGGGAAGAAAAGCCAACATGGCAAAATCAGAGGGTCTGTGGAAGTATTTCTGCTATCTTACTGTGATCTGTGTAGTGTCTTGTACAAATGCAGTGATTGGCATGCATAGAGATGAAAAAAGCAAAACTGTTCCTTCCTCTCTGCAGTCTGTTTCATCTTTTTACATGCAAGATACAAGATGAGTCTACAGATAAACAGGTCTTTCACTTTCACTAAGGCCTCAGCATTTTGCCTTGATTTACAATTCTAAGGGTTTAATACAGGTGTCTAGTTCAAACCACTCATCTCCCATGTGTTTTTTCCACGTGGAAAATAAGGTCCTTTCTGGTGCCTTCAGTAATTTTATATTCCTTCGAAATGAATTGTGCCTTAAAATTTTAATGGAGTCCTCCATAAGAAAATGAATAGAAGATATTAATTTTGCCCATGTTTGTCTTGTTTCCTAGCAGTTGTAGCTGGTGGTGCCATTGTTTGTGAGCTGGGGGAAAGGGCTGAGTTCAGGGCAATGTGATCCTGACTGTACATGCTGTTGCTTTAGTCAGGTAACAGATTTGAATTCCTGTTCTTTTAAATCACAGGTCTACCAGCTGGGCACAGGGAACAACAATGCAGCTCTAAAACTACAACTCTGTTCCTTTCCCCTTTGTGACATCTACACTTATGGAGAGAAAGGAATGAGCCATACAGGGGGAAATAGTTTCTTGTGTTAATAGCTTACCATCTGGGAGTATTGAAGAATCCTGTTCCATTTGAGAGAATGCTGATATTCAGAAATATATGCAATAATTTGTGGACAATATAATGTTTGTAAACAAAACTTTAAAGGATCAATTCTGCCTTCCAGAGTATTGGGTAGCTAAACTTCCAGTGATTTCCAGGAGCACAGGCTTGTGCCCCATGTGTATTTTTTTTTTCAGCTCAGTTCAGCATGTTCAAACACATATTACAATAATCTAATTACAGGGCAATTCCTTCCAACCACCAAGTGTTACTTTAATTGCATAGCTCATATTTACGGTATGGGTACAGGACCTTAATTTCCTTTAGATCTGTGACTTTCAGAGTGACAAGGCTATTGTTTTGTGTGCTGGTACATCTATCATGAAAGAAATGGCCCTTTGCATTTCTGGCAAAATGGCAATGCTTCACCAGACCAACTATTTAAAAGAAAAAATGTAAGATGGCAGAAAAGCTGCTGGTATATATTCTTCTTGAAGGAAAAGTGATCTCTCTACTACGATTTGGGGGACCCTGGCTTAACACACAGCTTGAAATAGCAAAGGTCTATCCACTGCTGTTCCTAGCAGATGAAAATAAGAAAAGTACTGAAAATAAATGAAGCACTCAATCTCTAGAAATAACCTTTTGTATTCAAAGATAAAAGCTTAAGAAACTGGCTAGTAGCCAAACAACAAAAAGAGAACTGCAGTTGAAAATTTATATACTCCTTTCAAGCTCTATAGTCAGGGTCATACCATTAATTATAAATGACAGCATGAGGTTTAAAAACAAATGGTTTCAATCTCACCTTTAGGCAGAAACGAAGCAAATGTTTTATTCCCATGGAGTAATATGCTGGCATGTTCCAGAAGGATTAAAACAATCTAAAACTGAAAGCGGGTGGCCTTTCAAGGCAAAGGTGGTTCTTGACACTTTAGTAGCACCAGAAATAGCCTTCAGGCTTGATGATACCCTACTGGCATAATAATTTCTGTTGTTATCAGCTCTTTATTTAATGGTAAGCAGGATGGGTATTAATGCTTTTTAAAAAAATTAAATACAATATAGGTTTTGACTGTGTTTCTCCTCCACCCTATTTCCTTATGTAGCTATTTATATTTAAATTACAAATAGAAGACTAAATAAAAATATGTGACTTTTTTGTGTTCTGTACCTTCTTTTTCTAAACCTGGCAGTCTGGCAAGGTCCTAAACATAGGATATAGTGCCATTTGAGGATGGAAGCTACAGGGCCTATGAAATTCCCATCTCAATCTGATCTGGCAGACCATGCAGGGGGCTAGGCAGGACAACCTTGGATATCTCAAGTGCCATCAGATGCTTGTGTTTAGACCAACAAAGCAAATTCTAGAAGTCTGTACAAGTTCCAAAGAAGTAAAAAATTGGATGCACTGTAGGTATTCTCTGAAAACAATGTAGATTTACTCAAGCAAATATAATTAAAATTCTGTTCTCAAAATTGACAACACAAAGAGATTTATGTCTTACAGAGATTCTTTAAAATAAAAATTTTGAACAAACTGTCATGAATCAGTTGTTTTAGAGAAGCACCTGGCTCTTGTTCACTTTAGGCCACTGCTTCCTCATATTACGAATTCTTCCAAAGTATGACTTCATCATTAGGAGTATATACATTCTATGCTTCTCACCCTCAGTCCTGTGGAATTGCTTCCAAGGTACATGGTCTGTTAGAAATTAGGGGAAATTAGCCAAAAATGGGATAGAAATACTCTTTAGAAAATTGCATAATTGTTCTCCCACGCTCTCGTGGTTAATTTCTGCAGCAAGCTTGTTTATTTATTTATTTATTTTACTTAATATCCCTAAATGATCAACAATCATTAGTTAGCTCTCTGCATTCTCAACTTTGTCACCAGGTAATAGTATCTCCATTCACCATTAAGAGACTAATTCTCCATGTGGAAACTTGCAGCCCACAACACTAATCAAGGCCCTGTTCAGGTGAGCATGTGCAGCATTATTAAAAAGGCTCTGAAGTCTACATGTTCTCAGGGAATTCTCGATGGCTTTGCATGACTACTGTTTTTCCCTGTGTGAAAGGAAATGCAAGGGCTTAATTTCTGCTTTCCACAGAGTGTAGAATAAAAGGTTTATTCCCTGTTGTTCTCTATGACCAGATAGGTAGACTTACTAATGTGAACACTGGATGCACAAGAAAACTTCCTAATAATAGCATAGCAGATTTTCTGGGAATCCAGTGAGAACAAAATTATTTGCTTTGTGTGGTTAAGGATGTGGGAATAATTGCTACAATCATTCTTTCATTTTTTTATCTGGGAAACCCTCCTTACCATCTATAACTGTAGGTGAAAAACTTTGTACTGAGGATGCTTTTCTAGGAAAGAATTGCTCCCATCTGCAGTCTAGGCAGAGGTAGCATGAGACTGAAGTGTACCTCTGAGAAATTTAGAAGTAGATGGCAGGCATTAACCTTGAGAAAGCTGAATAACACCATTTTCAAATGACTACTGTTTGTTTTCTACACAACAGCTGTGAGAATAAGAGAAGGTAAGTATGCCAGAAATCTGCAAGCAGGGGAATAGAAGCTATCAAGACATCCTGAACACTGTTTTTGCTGCCAGGACTCAGCATGAAGAATGTATTTTACACCTGTTTTGAGGAAGAGTGGGAATTTTGCTGTGCTCTGAAGATATTTTTGGCTGTAGAAGAGGTTTAGGTCTATAGTAGGCATTTTACCTGTGTGCTCTCACGAATTCTGAATGTTGTGGATCTTTAGATTGAAAGGCACAGATTATTTCAGTACCTGGGGCTGCAGGAGTGAAGGGTTTGCCGTCAGGTAGGTATCTGCTCTGTGTGGTTTGTGGATACTGCAGCAGGACTTTAGCTGATAGACAAAAATAAACAAAAATAAAAGTGCCTTGTAATTTCACAAAAAATGACTTTATTGTCCTTATGGTGCAATTGGTACAAGCAGTGCCAAAGCTGCAAACATTGAGAACATTTAGAACATTTAGAACAGTGAGAACTGCAAACAATAAGAGTTTAAATTAAAGGATGAGGGAGGTTTAACTCAATAACTTGCAGCCAAGAAATGGTACAAAGCTGCAGTGAACAAATATATTTCCCTGTTAGGCTACTTGAATACCAGGATGGTAAAACAATGTCAGCAATGAGGTCTGGAGGGTCCTAAGGGCTGTCCCAAGGGTCTTATTGGAAACCATTTTGCTCTAGCCAGGCAACTTCCCTACTATGTATGTAAAATGCTATTGGAGGAAGCAGGAAAGGAGTGAACAATTCAAGACACAATTCACAGTCTATTTTTTTTCTTCATGTCCTGGCTGTGCATTTTCATATTTCTTTTTATTTGTTCTCTCTTTTAATGAAAACCTCTTTCTCTTAATCCTTGGGGGAGAAGATTTTACCTGAGTCATCCAGTCATGTTTTGCAAAAGTCTTTAGAAAGTTCACAAAATTTTCCTGTTTTCCTAATTTTTTTTTTATTTATTAAAAACTCTCACATTTGTAGGCTCATGGACTCATAGAATGGCTTGGGTTAGAAGGGACCTTAAAGATTACCCAGTTCCAGTTCTCCATGGGCAGGGACACCTTCCAGTAGTCCAGGTTGCTTAGTTCCCTGTCCAACGGGGCCTTGATATGCAAAACCTATTTTACAGCTATTAGACTGACTCTGTTGTTTGAATGGACTGAAAATTACAAGTATAGAACTTGTTACACAGGAAAATCAACGGAAATTTATCCTTATCTGCATTGTTTTCATGTTAGCAAACATAATATCTTTATTTGAGTGTTCAGGACTGTCTTCATATTTTCTGAATCCTGAAATAACCTGAAGATGGCAGGATCTTACCCAACCATGCATCTTGTATTCCTTATGTCTCCACATTGCAAACTGAATTAGCTATCAGAATATCAGTGTTACTAGTGGTTTACTGCTGGGTCTAATTTTTTTCAGTGGGGTCTGAGGGCCTGTGACCACACATCTGTAAATGGTGTCTTCCTTGAAGAGCTGGAGCTGTAGAGGGAGTTATGATGAATCTTCTTCCTCAAGAAGTCCTGATGCTGGAGAGTAAGCCTAAGAACAATCCAGCAAGGAGTGTGCTATTGCAGCTCACTGAGATAATCTGGAAAAATGCAGGCACCTTTTGGGGAATCAGAGGGGAGACAGCAGTAGCTCTCTTTGCAATACTGGAGTACTATCAGAGAACTTTCTATGCCTTGTTTCCTTCTGTGCCAACTGTTCTCAGCCCAGAGTTTATGGAGTCAATAATGCTGGTTTGTAATTATAGGCCATGTATCTCTGTGTGCGTGTTTGTGTGTGTGTGTGTGTGTGTGTGTGTGTGTAATTGCAGTGTTTGTGCTGTGCAAATTACACTGGGAACTATGTTGCCTAACTTCTACCTTGCAATACACTTCTTGGAGAATGTGAAAATCATACTGACACAGGTTTCACTGAAAAAAAAAAAGGAACCTGACTAAAATTTGTGGTGAACCTAAACAGAGTGGCTAAGATTTTACTGTAATATGCATCAGTGAGATTTCTACTGGAAAGAAAATGCTGTTCTAAGATCCATCCTGGTATGAAGCTCATTCCAAATTAGTTCCCTTGGTGAACAAATCAGTATGTATTTTGTACATGCTATAGAGTAATACACTCTCAACTCCCAAATTTCCTCCCATGATAGGAATTTTGAAAGTTCTCCAATGTGAGGTGAAAAAATGGGATGGCTCTGGGAGAGGAAGGACCCTTGGAGGGGGGAGAGAGAAGGGTAAGGAGCTGAATGGCAGGACTGAGAACTCAGAAATGCACACATTTTTCTATCATGCAGAAATTCTCCAAATAGACATGATCGTTATGCAGAGTGTGATTTAATCTTGAAAAAGCAGAGTGACTCTCAGAGGAATCCACATGAAAGAAACACTATTAAACTCACACATATAAGAGAAAGAACCCATCCATGTCCCTTCTTGTATCGAATGGCAACATGCAGTCAAGTCCAAACAGTTGAACAAATAAAGTGTTAGAGTAGATTTCCACAAGGGACAATGAATATGCTGGAAACAATTTGGGAAAATGTCTTAAAGAAGCAGGAAACCTGTGGAAGAATGAGAAAAATAATCTTAAGCCAAAGAATCAAAGGGAAAGCTAACAGGGACTGTGCCTGTACTGAGAAACTGTAAATGAGCCCCAGCTCCGAGGTCACTTTGGCTGCATCCCAAATTCATGCCAGAGTAAGATTTGAGTGCATATCAGTCCTCCCCAGCATTCTGGCTTCCATGTGAGGGAAGTCCTTGTATGAGGGCAGTCAAGGATACACAAAGCAGAGTCAGAAGGAAAAGGGGAGCAGAGGTGTGGGACTCACTGCCCTGTAGCCTTGACTCGATTGAATGGCATTTGAGATAAATACTGCTAAATCTCCACAAATGGATTCACTTTGTGGTAACCTCAATGTCTCTGACAGCTGGAGCTGTTAACAGAGCTATTAATAGCAAGATATCAATAAAGGAGTGATATACTGCTGGTGGTCTTGATTAAAACATTTCCATTGTATACTTGTTACATTTATTAGAGATATGTGATTTTTATGTACTGATTAGGCTTGTAAATTTAACCAACCAATAATGGTCTTGACAAATAAGATTAAATAAATATGAACACCTAATAGTTTTAAGATAATCCTTGAACTATGACTGGGCAGGCTAATATACTTTAAAAATTGGCCAAAGTTATGTCAGCATAGAACATATGATATACAATCCCACAGAAATATGCTAGCTTAATGAACAGAATTTTGTGTTCTAACATCTCTTGCATTCACTCCTATCAGGTTTTGGTCCCAAACATTTTTTTTTTCTTTCTGCAGATTTCAAAATAATTGTGCAAAATCGGTCTATTCAGAATTATTTGGCCTGATTCTTCAATACATCATGATTTTGGTGCTGGATGGTATCTGTCGAATTACATGTGACACATTCCTGCTCTAATTAACAATTCATATAGTAAACTCAGTGGAGTACATCTGATTCCTGTACAAAGAAAAGCATTCATCTGCCTGATTCTGGGACTGTAGCATTAAGCTTAATTCTGTTAAAGATTAGTGTACCAGTTTTTAAATAAGTGATTTAAGAATAATGATTGCATGCTTCAGCAAAGTTACCCAATATGGAGGCATGGCTCTCTCTACTTGCTGGGAAAAACAAATGGTATGTTGACTTTCTGTTCTACATATTGCAACAAATGTAATTCCTATAGAGATGTTTATTATTTAAATTCTGATTTTGAATAAAGTCAGTGAAAATTCTGCATTTCTGTACACAGAGCTTTTGTGCAGCAGAAATTTCTTTACAGCAGAAAGAACCCCATGATGCAAAATACACTGCAGTCACTGGCAACTAAGATTAACAGCTCAGGTGTCAATTGCACTGCTGACACATTTTCACTTGGAGCTTGGCTGAGTGCCCTGGCTCATTTCACAAAACCCTCTTCAACAGTAACATTCAGATTGTAACAGCTTTCACCTTCCATCCATCTGGTTGAGATGATTAATAAGTACCAGGATGGTAAAAGCCCCCAAAACTTTAATAAAAAACACTTTTGATCCTCTAAACTGTTCGGACCACTAAGGGCCTCTTGCCAGGTGAGTGAGGACATACCTGATAATCACAGTCCACTGACCAAGTTACCAGAAGGGATGTATTTTCTCACATGATCATTTTGCCATCCAACCACTGCATTTCTGTTGTAAGTAAGCCTGTTCTCAGACACACCAGATGGGAACAATGTTGGAGAACACTCAAAAGGAGTTCTGCATTGAATAAAATGTGGAAATGCTTCCATGGGGATGCTCCAGGCAGCCCTTCTGAGAATGTCGTACAGCTGTGAAAGTTGCTGGCAGATTAAGATACTGGGTGTTGAAACTCATGACAAAAAATAAAATTTTTGGGCTGAGGCACGGCACGCTGCATTTGGCAAATCTTAAACACTTGTAGTTTAGTCATTCAGCTTCTCTCTCCCACCTCCTCCCTGTGAATATTCATATGTAGTCTTAGGCTTGCTTACTGCCTTTTCACGTTCTTCATGGTGGGTGCTGTGACTCACGTTGCTTGCCTCAGACTCCTTTCTCCTTGTTCCCCCACAGCTCCTCACATAACCTCCCACGCGCCAAAGACACCTCCCTCCATTCATTTCCTACAGACCTCTGCGAGGAGTTGCTAGGCTTTTACTTCTGCAGAAAACGCAACACCCTGCAGAAACATGAACACTTGCTGTCCTTATTCTCTGCTGAGCCATCTGCAATGGGGAGCTCCTCCCCTACTCATCTTAGTCATCCTCTGCTATGACACAGCCATCTCTGACCTCACTTCTCTCTCTAACAACACCTACGACACCTACATACAGAAGCTGACGCAGCGCTCTGACTCTCCTTCCTGTGACACAATCCGGTGCTTCATCCCTACTCAGTTAATTTTTGTCAGTCAGTGTTGCTGTTGCTGCCTATCCAGAGAAGAATGCCCTTTTTCTCAAGGAGGGATGTTGCTCCTTGTTTGATCTCCATATTATGGAGGGCTTTTTACTGACTAAGATTATGACTGGTGCTCAGAGTGAGGCTGAGCTCCTGACAATGAGCAGAATGCAGAATCATTGTTGAAGCTTCTGCTACCAGGTCCTTTTCAGACAATATTGATATGTGCCAGTACCAATCTGTCACTGATCAGACGATTATAAAATGGCCCTTAACATAGGATCTGAGCTGAAGTTAAGTATAGGAGAGCACAGGTTAAAAAAACCCCAATGTTACTTAAAAAAAACCCAAAAAACCATGGTTATGAAAACAGTCAGTCAGTCAGTGCAGTTTTGTGAGAGCTTTCTGGAATATATTAAAGGATGAGCCCTGTGGATCAAAAGTAACTTGAAGAAAACCGAGCTATTCCAATGTCAGTGAGGTCAGAAATCAGCACCAGTCATTGTCTTAAAGAAAAATGATCCAGGCTCATACAAAAACATGAGTAGTTAAAATATGAGACTTTGAGAAAGCGATGAAAAGTTGAGGTGATTCAGTGGATTTAGCACAAACTTTAGAAGCTATTAAATTTTGAAAATCTTTTTTAAATAGAGTGGGTTTTTTTCTTATACTGATTTCAAGAACTTCAAATGCCTTTAATTTTGCGAATAGTTTGTGTATGGAACAGGTTCAGTAGCTCAGCACTGGAGTGGTCTTATGCTTCCTTTACATTTTATTACACTAGGTTAAATTGCTCTTGCCTTCAAATTAAAAAATAAAAACTCCATTTTGTTTTTAGAATTTTCAACTGGAAAGAGTCACATTTCTGTGAGGTCTAGTTTATTATACCAGTCCAAAAGAGACCAGTTGGTAAAATGGTAAACTTGCACCCTGGACTTTTATGCTGAGTTTATATGTGCATGTAGAAAACTGCACTTATACTATGAATCAATATGTGATAATTTTGAAGAGAGTAATGACATAAATTTTTTTTATGCGTGACTTCTTGAAGAAATTTAATTTGGGTTTATTCCAAGCTCTACTGTACAGTGCTTCTTCCTGGCAATGGGCTACTAAAAGCATACATATTCCATAACTCCTACGCTTCATGCTATAAAAAGCTACAGAACAGCATCCATGTGATGCCATCCATGGGGATACTACAAGAGCTTGTTGAAATCTTATTTTTATTTTGAGATGTCCAGTAGAAATGTTTCCTTTTCTACATCTTGGGATAATTTCAGTTGACCTCACACTAACAAAAATTGTATGTCTTGTTCAGAAGAATTAAAAGACAAAAAGCCAGTTGAAAAATATTTTTTTCTGACAGAGTGAGTAGACTTATATAGTTTATCCCATCTGAGACAGGTGCCTCTCTCTGCTGCATGATGATAGAACTATGCTCTGAATCAGGGGCTTCTGCCAATGGTTACACATGGGGGTTTGGGCATTTCAGAGTAGAAATAATCTTTTTTGGAAAAGTGCTTTGAACAAGCAACAGCTTAAAGTGACCACTGTACTTCTGTCAGTAGCTAAAAACCATGTTAAAGAGAAAAGGCATAGGAAATACATAAACACTTTAGCCATCAGAATCTATTTAGGATCAGATAAAGCAGGATTCAGAAAAATTTTCACATGAACAAGATTGCTAGTCTAATCACTGGATTAGCAGTCTAATCACTGGAGAAAAGTTTGCAAAGCTACTAACATCTGTAAGAGTTGCTAAAGGGGCTATTGCAGTCCTCTAAGTTTATTTACAGCAAAAACCCAATTACTTAACTATGTATTCCCTTAAAAGCTTGGCTGTCTTCCACGTTTCAGGTAAATGTGTGCTTTAATATAGCTTTGCAGCAAAGTCTACAAACACCAAAACAGCATATATGGATATCCTTAAGTAGTAGTATTTTTTCTCCCCAACAATTTCATTTTAAACTTAGTAGAATATTTGGCTGTGAAGAAAAGTTTAAGCACTGCCTCTCCCATGGATTGTATAAAGCCAGTCAAGGCAAAATGCTCTTACATCAACACATTTTGTGGTTATCCTTTACAAACTGACACAGCTGAGGGTGTGTATGATGACCATTTGAGCTGTTCAAGTCCACCCAGTGTTTAGGAGTGGTTGATACTATTCAATTGCCAGTAAGCTATTTTATGCATATATCTGAATGCCATTCATGAGAAGATGACCAGCATCAAATATGAATAGTGTTTTTACACAGAAAATTGTTAGTTTATTCCCTTTCAGCAGAACAAAAATCCTCTATGT